>OX578150.1:135640444-136240444 GCA_951213105.1 Amaurobius ferox
GCATATTAAAAGGTTTCTTTTTTATTTTGTTCATTTATTAAGCCCGATAATTTACCCAAATAACCCAAAAATACTTGTTATTCAGCAATTAAATTATATTAAATAATAAGCATATTATGTTACACTAAATATACAATCTTTTATTCTTTATTTATATTTCATAATTATATAAAATGATATTTAAAAAATAAATCGTACTCTGTGCGTTTTGAATTTGGCAAAGGCACTAAAAATATATTTAATTATAGATTTTTTTTTGTCTTTTGTTTTATAATTCATTATTAGACAATAAAAATGTAGAATCTAAGTTAGTCAATACATGATAATTTTGGTATTTTGCTTTGTTTCAACTGGATTCTTTTAATATTATAAATAATTTTAGTTTGACACAGACACAGAATATTATTATTATTCTTTTTAATTATGTTTTGCACACTTATTTCGTACAGACATGAGGATTTTTGGAAAAACTGGACGTGTCATTTCCAGAAGTGGAAATCCTTAGTGAATACCCCCCCCCCCCTCTAAAATTCTGTGCTGAATCCATATAAATCATCCTCTAAGATTTAGTCAATTCCGAGAAAAATATTTTTCAAGGAAAGTTGCTGAACCGGAAGTGAGAGAAAACTGGGAGTGGAAATCCTTAATGAAACCCCCATCCACTCCAAAATTTGATGTTGAATCTATATCAGTCGCCATCTAAATTTTTTCTAAAGCTGATCTTGAACTATAGATGTTGCTAGGCAAATGTAAATTTTTGATTAGAAAGCGACATCTCGAGAACCAAAAATGGAAATCATTAGAAAGTTATCCTACTCCCTTTGAAATGAATAACTTATCCATATCAGTTATTATCTAAGCTCTGTCTAAGCTATTAGCAGATTCTGAAAAATGGGTGTTTCAAGGCAATTTTTTGAAGAATCGGAAGTGAAAATTCTTAAGTGAGCCATCCTGACTACTCCAGAATTTGATGCTAAATCCGCATCTATGACCACCTAAGATCTATTTATAGCCAATCTTGAAAAATAAATGTTTCAAGAAAAATGAAAATATTTGAATCGGAAATGGGAAAAATCTGGAAGTTGAGTGCCCCAGTGAATCCCTTACCACCTTCCGAAATAATTTGATGCTGAATACATATCAGTTATCGTCTAAGCTCTATCTAGAGTAGATCCTGAGAAATAGATGCTTCAAAAAAGTTTGGCAAAAACATAAATAGCACATTGGATTGCAGCCAATAACTGCTGTTAGAGATCCATTTTTTGTTTTGTAGGTCTTTTGTCAAGTCATAAAGGCATATGTTAGAGGTCAATTTTTAGGTCACTAAAATATCAGCTCTGGCAATCCTAGTTTGGACTTTGTTTAAAATTCTATCTAAAAGAATCCATAATTTAAAACATTTGAAGTGGAATTGGTTTAATCGAAGTTTAACTACATCACAGGTAATGTGGCATCGAATACAACTCCAAGTTGATTATTCTAGAGCTGGGTTGGGTTATTTTTGTACTCGGAAATTTTTTGATGCCTCGGAGAATTAATTTCATAAGATACACCGTTTAATATGGATACTGAATCATTACAAACTCGAGCCTCTTCAAATTGAGCAACTCCAGGTAGAGCTAGGTTGGGTTATTTTTGCACTCGGAAATTGTCTGATACCTCGGAGAATTAAATTCATAAGATACATCGTTTAATATGGATACTGAATCATTACAAACTTGAGCCTCTGCAAATTGAGTAACTCCAGGTTGAGCTGGGTTGGGTTATTTTTGCACTCGGAAATTGTTTGACACCTCGGAGAATTAAATTCATAGGATACATCGTTTAATATGGATTCTGAATCATTACAAACTCGAGCCTCTCCAAGTTGAGCAACTCCAGGTTGAGCTGGGTTAGGTTATTTTTGCACTCGGAAATTGTTTAATGCGTCGGAGAATTACATTCATAAGATAACCGTTTAATGTGGAGTCTGAATCATTACAAACTCGAGTCTCTCCAAGTTGAGCAGCTCCAGGTTGAGCTAGGTTGGGTTATTTTTGCACTCGGAAATTGTTTGATGCCTCGGAGAATTAAATTCATAAGATACACCGTATAATATGGATTTTAAATCATTACAAACTCAATCCTCTCCAAGTTGAGCAACTCCAGGTTGAGCTGGGTTGGGTTATTTTTGCACTCGGAAATTATTTGATGCCTCGGAGAATTAAATACACATTTCAATATAGATTCTGAATCATTACAAAGCATACTCGGGCCTCTTCATAGGTTCCCCGGGGCAAACTCAAGAATATTTTTGGAAAAATGTTATTTTTTCATGTTGAACATATTTAGTTTATTGTTCACCTTTGTGACCTTAAACGTCCAGGTAGGGTAAATGTCCCTCCTTGCCCTCACCTATGAGCGCCCATGGACCTCTCTATGGGTCAGAAGACCAGAATATGAAGTCAAGTGCAGAAATACTTTGAAGTCTAGTGAAGTCGCTCGTATGAAGTTGCTCACTGACTGAAGTCAAATGCAGAGATAAGCCATAACCTCGTTATCTCTAGCTAAACAGGCAGCTGAGCATTAGGTCTGTGGTAAAAATTATAGGGAGAGGAAATCAACAGTTGGGGGAGTGGAGTCACTGAAATCAAATGCAGAGATAACCCATAACCTCTTTATCTATTAGGTAAGCAAGCAGCCGAGCATTATGACTGTGGTGAGCATTATAGGGAGAGGAAGTCAACAGTTGGGGGAGTGTAGGCACTGCCTGGCCATGTCTGTCCTGTCCTTACCCATAGGGTCAGAAGAGTGGTTCCCCCGATCGCGTTCCGTCCAAAGACAAAAGATACATCGAATCGTAACCAAAAGTCATCGGAGCCCACCAAAACAAACCGGAGAAAATGGAGCGCGGCGGAATGAGACGCGGTGGCTTCCGACAATCGATTCGAGGTCACCGACTTATCGATTTTTTTACCTGCCGCGCTCGCACACACCCTACTCGCAGACCCTCATTCGGAACCGATGCTCCCCTTGTCGGAAGCTGTTTTCTCCGGCGATGCATCTGGATGCATCACGTGAGTCCGAAGAACGTCCGGAGTCTGGCAAGGCGGGTAATGGCTCCGAAAAGCGTCTTTTGTGACAGCTACGGTCGATGAGCCGCTATCAAAGCTGTTGCGTGTATTTAAAAGCAACTCTCGCCGTTTTCCGCGCTCAAAGGCTCATTCTACCAATCCAACGTTCAAAGTATCGAACTGTGTTTAAGTAAAGGGAAGAAATTCGTTATATAGGCTGCACCGCTCTGAGCCATCCCGAGATACTTTTCGTCAGGAAACAAATGACACCGGTATTAGAATGCTTTCTTGAACCGTTCTCGAGATACTGCACGCTTTTGAAGTCAATGTATGTAAAAAATGACATAAAATTATAAAAATGGTAAGTATCCCCTAATCAGTTCGCATTTCGCATACAATATTACGCGGCAATCTGTGAACGTCGTGCTCGTGGATCTAGTGCGTTCCATTCACAAAGGAAAATACATTTTATAATAGTTTTGTAATTTGACGTTCAAGAATACGTCAACAGTCATTCATTTCGTGGGATATTCAGTACGTGTCCATTGCATTTAGATGAGGATTTTGGCCGTAAGTATAAATAAATCTTTGAGTAAAATACAGTTTGCGCAAAGGATAAGGAACACTTGAGCAACGTATATAAGCACACATAACACAATAATGCAGCTGTTTCGAGAATACGCTGGCTCTTCATTCCTCCTTTTGACTTCGTGTTCGTTTGTTCTCTTGCACTGATGAAGGAGATCCTCGATTCAGCTGTAAGCTGCATGATCGCTCAAGTTTTCTTTATGTTTGGTCTATTATAGTCTATTTGGACTCATACATTGCCAAAAGCGCCCATTTCAATGGACACGATGTTAATTTGATGCCTAAAACATTGTGCCATGGATCTTTTCATCATTATTTTACCGCGAAAGGAGTCAAGTCGTTGTATTATAAAAGGGTAGGGACATGTGTTGCCCTCATCCGATTTTTAACACTTTACAACATAGTTGAAAAGTGTTTATGACTTTGGTCATTCTGTGTGTATATCTATGCGTTCGCACGATGACTGCCGTAAAAAAGACTTCATCAAAATGAAATTTTAGTATGTTGTTCAGACGGTCCGTGGGATATATGGGAATGTAAATGAATAATATCACCCAATTAGTTTTGGATGGAACCCGGGTTGAAAAAATGAAATACATTGAACCCTATGGGACCCCATTTTTCAAACATTTTTTAAGCAAAGTTAAAATCTACAAATTGCGTCGAAAATTTTAAGAAATATTCAAATGATCCCATAAAATATATATAAAAAAATCCGCAAAATAGGTTCGGTCGTTTTTTAAATAAAAATTAAAATAATAATGACACCCATATAATATGAAGAGATCACGTGACCCACTTTAACATAAAATAGGGCATCCATCTTTATTTTTCCAGAGTAAAAATCGTGATTTTTAAAGTTCTTTTAAATTTATATTTTGCGTTGCATCCATCCTAAAACCGCTTTATTTTTGAGTATTTTCTGTGCATCTCTATTCTGCGCCAACGCAATTACAAGATTTTTGAGTTTGAATGATCCTCTAACTTCGATTATTTCTACAACGAAGCCTCGTTTTAATGGATGCAGAATGTAAACAAGCGATTGTAAGATGAGTTGTATAAGAATGGCTGAATTTTTTTCCACGCAAAATGACTTAACTCTGGAGTCTTGTAATAAAAGTTTATGAATGAAATATTCACTGCTTTGTATAGAGAGCCAGACGATTCCATATTTTGATGACGTCATTTGAATAAAGTTCATTTTTTTCGACGAAGTTTTAAGTTTTCAATTAAATAAATGATTGTAGTTCTGTGATCAACAGAAAATATATCACCGCTGAATGTAACGTATTTTAGAGATGCGATACATTCAGCGGATTGCATTTCAGTTGGAAAGTGTTTCATAATGCTTTATGTATGATTGATCTTTCTTGTTACAAGTGTCTCGGCGAAAATAAAAAGCTCGACGTAACGACTTTGGACAAAATTAGATAATCTTAAAGGTACACCTAAAACAACGGGATATTAGCTTTCGGAGTTGACACAACTGGGACAACGAGAGTGGCCCGAAACGAAGCGACGTCTGTCAATATTGACGCTAGAAACGAGTGTCAGAGATCATGTCCGGAAAATAAAAAGAAGTCCACCCACTTTTGGATCAGATGCTATCGGTCAACATGAGATGGACACTGAGATGTAGACGTTCCCCGATCGTAAAGATCAACAAGATTATAGATATCGATCGAATGAGGAAGTTTTATAGATCCAATGCAATTTGAGTTACAAAACCTTCCGAAATAATTTCGTACACAAAACAAAAAAATTACGCTCACTCAATATCTCTCGAACGATGAGTTGCAGATCGATTTAAGAAATAATACGATTCAATGTAAGAAAAAATCTTATGTGGGCAGCACATGACTTTCCTTATATAATGCAATGAATTTACTACTTTTACAGTAAAAAAAAAAATAGATTATTTTTATAGTAGATATTTATATTCTTTCCAAGATATTGAATTTTCGTCAATGAGTCGTCATTTTCATTGATTGAGCGCCATTTTTATTCATCTGGCGAGTTTTTCGTTTATTTAGTATCCTTTAAAAACGTCGCCAAGTGGGCGACATTCCACCAACTTCGTCGCTAAAATTTCGCCAAGCGTTATGGACAGAGAAAGTTATTCTTTCAGCAGATAAATGACTATTGGCGTTCAAATACAAAAGTATTACTCAAAGTATCTTTTTTCATGAATGGAACGAGTTAGATCCACGAGAATGATGTCACCCAATGTATTGCATGGTATTACATATGAGAAGTGAACATGTTTCTCAATAGGAAATATTTTTTTTTTATTTTATATGATTTTTGATAATTTTTTTGAAAAATATATGCAATATCTCGAGAACGGTTCATGTTAGCATTCTAAAATTTATGTCAATCGTTTTCTAATGAAAAATTACATAAGAAATGTCTATTTGCGTAACTTTATTAGAGATTTTGATTTTTTGACGAATTTTTCGAATTTTCACTAGAAAATTTAGGGGTGGGGGGGGGGGGGTTCTGAACATTCGATTGCGTATAAAAAAAAATAGGCTTCCAGTGTTTACGGATTGTAATTTTTGTACCAAATTTCGTTCGAATCGGTCCATTCGTTCGTCAGTTATCGTCTCCATAGACTCATTGACACACACACACATACTTTCACGCACACACACACATACACACAGACATCATTTCAAAAATGTTCGATTCGTGATCAGAGATGTTTGAAATGTGCTTTCCCATCGAAAACTCGAATTCGAATTTTCGACCCCGTCACAATACTTTTCTTATACATTATTGTATATAAGGAAAGTAATAATACTGTAGACTTCTAGAATACGACCATTTGGGCCACTTGATACATTTTCTCTCTACGTTTAAAAAAAAGGGCTAGGTGAATCCTAACCAAATGTTTATAAAATAAGGAGATTTTATGCCAAGGCTAGCAGTGTCGCCTCTTAGCTTGGTTACAATTGGATAAAAATAATGCTGTTGCCATTTCAAAAGAAGTAATATTTAAATTATTTAGGTAAACCAGATCCAGCTTCAAATGATTTGCAATTTAGTATGATGATTTAGAATACATTTCCATGTGTCGCTTCCTGTCTTGGCTACAATCGGATAAAAAAAAACGTTGTTGCCATTTCAAAGAATGTAATATTTAAATTATTGATTTAAAAAACAAAACGCGACTTTTTGTCATTGTATTAAGTACAAAGGACAATATGTTTGGGGTTAGTGAGTGCCAAAGAACAAAGGACGGTCCTAACGGACGTATTACGTCTTCGAAAGAGATCACAAGGCGAACTCAGTGAGCGCTAGCGAGTAGGAGGCGAAGCCTCTCGACTCGCGAGGCTAGTTAGCTAGGTCGGTGAGCGTCAGCGAGCAGGAGACGGATCTACTTAGAAGTAAATAAAGTACAATATTTAACTTTTTATACGGGCTCTATCAAAGAAGTTCCAATTTGAAAATGATCCCTTATTCATTTAAATATCTTTTGAAAGAAAAAACCTATTCTCGAATATGAGAAATGGCCGTGAAAAAATTGCCAAATTTATAGGACTTACAGCATTTTCACCCGATCCAAAGAAACGGCAAAAACAAAGATTTCAAGGGTAGGACAAAAACCAGGGACAAAAATTGAATTTCGTTACATAACATTTTGCATGTGAAAAGTTACGGGCATATCTAACTGTCGCAAAAGTTTCATACAATCTCCAGTGACCAATCTAATCTATATGGCCTAAATATCGTCAACATTTTTAATTCATTATTTCTCGGTTTATTTTGATCGCATGGCAATGGAACTATTTTTGATTGACTCGTTGGGCTGTGGAAAATATTTTTATAATTGGAATTTCATCTTAGGGGCCCTGTATTAAAAAATTACAGTTTATCAAGTTTGCATACGATGATAATTGACCGTAATTAAAACATTCCTTAAATTAAAACTATTGGGAGAAAAATATTCAAAAGATGCAGTCTTTTTGAAACACCCTGTATAGTGTGGTAAGGCAACTCGGGAAACTCAGTTACTAAAGGGTTTAAGTTGAGAATGAAATACAAAAATTTCCATTTTACTTATTTTGGGAAATCATTGAAAAGAACTTGCTTTTATCACGTTCCCTACTTGTATAATCTAATGTATAGGGAAAATATTACAGCAGTGGTCAAAAATTCCATTTCCAGTACATGCCAGTTCTATTTGTTTTGAATGTCCTTGAACCCGACTCGACGTTTTTTACGGTGATGTACGTGCGTTTGTGAGACTGTGGATGTAATGTCTCAGGAGCGAATCGAACCAAAAGCATTCTCACGCTCCGTTTTTTCCACGAGCAACCGTCTGCGACATTTTATTAGATGTTTTAGCACTACAATATTGTTTACATGTCTCTTGAGTTTGTTACACATCGATTTCTAATTCTTTAAGCACAAAGGTGCGAGGCTGTGTTTTTTCAACCTCCGGCGTACGCAGACGGCTGACCAGAGCTATTTGGTTTAGATTTAGTCTATGTAGTCTTGTGGGAATTAAATAAATATTAGCCTTTTTTATTCTAGAGTTTTTACTAGTATGTTACTCAGTCTTTGTATGCTTTAATGACTGTTTAAAATCACTGTTTGAAGGACTTTAGTTTTTTTTATTTTTAGTTTTTTTTATAGTTCATTGTCTTTTCAAATTTAAAGTGTTTTGCTATAAAATACAAGCTGTAACCCGAACATTAATCTGAAAAAAGTCTTTGTACTAATAATTGTTGCTACTGGGAATTTTGAAAAAAGAATTGATTATAACTTTGATAGACTGTTCATATAGTTTATGCCAGTGGTTAGAAAAACTACTTTATTATTATAGTACAACTACAACTACATTATGACAAATGTAATCAACTACAACTACTTTTTTTAAAAAGTAGTGACTACAAACTACTTTTAAAATGGAGTCACTACATAACTACTTTTATAAGACGAATTTTGGCACAGCTTCAATTTTCACAAAAAGTTGAGGATGTGAGTATACTGCAGTCATTTAACATACTTATTCTGAATAATTAAAATTGACTGATCAACTTACCAATCTTTACGCTTTTACCCTCTTCTGAAAACAGGATAATAAAATAAAAGTATAAACTTTAAAATCAAAGCCAACCAAAAATGGGTTTAAAAGTCCTTTAATAAAATCTCCTTTCCTCGACGTACAATAATGATACGGCCAAAGCGCTTTCGGGCATCACGATGCCCTTCATCAGTGGCGACAGTGACACGGCCAAAGCGCTTTCGGGCATCACGATGCCTTTCATCAGTGGCGACACTTCGCCACTGATGAAGGGCTTCGTGATGCCCGAAAGCGCTTTGGCCGTGTCATTATTGTACGTCGAGGCAAGGAGATTTTATTAAAGGACTTTAAAACCTATTTTTAGCTGTCTTTGATTTTAAAGTTTAATTAAAGTTGAAGTGTATCCATTTTATTTATTAAAAGTATAAAATAAAATAAAAATAAAAACCATTTATTTAAAGACATGTTTGTTCATTTTTAGTAGAATTTGCATCACAAAATTGCAATCAGATAAGCAGGATCTTTTGGGAAATAATACATTTTAATATATCCATATAAAAAATCAACTTCATGAGGCAATGGCCATCCTAACCCGACAGCATCGAAAATCTTAATGTAGTTTCCTCGTTCTCTCTCAGGAAGTAACGTTAAAAGTAGCGTCCAAACTCGATACAAACTAGTGATTTATTGTACCACGCTACTTGCTACACTACTTATTTTTAAAATTAGCGCCTTACACTCCAAACTACAAGAAATGGCAGTGACTACTGTAAATTTTGCTGCGTCCGACCACTGGTCTATGCTGTATCTGAATCCTTGTTGAGATCAATGATTAAAGTTTTGTCTTTTCTATTTCAGAGTTCACTACTGTTGCTGTTGTTGTTGTTGTTGAGACCCAAACCGTCCTACTTACCAGAAAGGTGTAAGGTAATTGTTTGGACGGCCGGGAAGTGGCACCCAATTTAGACCGGAACCCAGTGGGGGAGGCATCCACAGGGACCGTACCCTCCTTTCCCTATCACCAACCTCTCGGAAGGACTTACGGACCCACCTGTTTAACGTGATCGTACTCCACATGAGCACGGCGGCAGTTGTGGCAGCGTGCAAATCCAGCGCGCAAACCACCGGGCTACCGCGCCCGAAATGTGCCAACAGCACGCAATGTTCCCTGGTGGTCACCCAGCCAAGTACTAACCGCGCCCGATGCTGCTTGACTTTGGTGATTTAATGAGATCGGGTGTTTTCAGCACGGTAGATCCGTTGGACAGAGTTCACTACTGTGTAGTTGAGGAACTTTTAAAAGTCTTTCCTATCAAAAAAGGGATGCTTCCCACCCTCCAGATTCAGAGATGGGATGACCGAATCGAGATGAAGCATGAAAACAAAAATAGCGTTGAAACCAAGTAGACTCACACGTTGGTTACGATCTGCGAGTTCAATAAAAATCAAGCGACTGCATTGAAGACACGGTGGAAGTTTCAACACTAAAAACAATTTATTAGAACAAAAGGAAAAATTTTAAACATACTGAATGACACTCTAAGCTAATTAAATGCACTTTAAGAATAATGGATAAGATAACACCCCGTAATGGAGTGTTTAGCTGAATCGTCTCTTTCAGACGATTAAAATGTTAACGGAGATATGGGGTCATGCTAAAAAACCCTGGCAGCGTCAAAATATCGACTGCTACCGTCATTGCCCGGGAGAAAAATCATCCCGAATAACAGAGTCCGCCGTATATATCCTCCATAGAGTTCATTGACCTCTGGAGGTAGCGTCTTCTCGGAAACCGATTATTTGGGTCCTAACCTCCACTGTTGACATATTAACGTGCCTGCCTCACGCAAGTCCAGGTAACGATGGTCGCCATAAGCCCTATTGCTGACACATTTAGTTTTGATGCAGCAATTGTCTAATCGCTAAGCCCTTGCGCTCAATCTTAAAATGCAACCTCCGTGCAGATCTCGGACGGTTCCAGGAATCCATATCTCACATGGAGCGTGGTGTCATTGGCATGCTGTTTCTGTGGATATTTTTCCAGCAGAAACTTACACTGACTTTGGTTGATTGTGTGTTGTTGAGATTCATTTGGTTAGCTTTGAACTCATGCATTTGGGCTACGTATGCTGTGTAGCGTTGTACTTCCTATAGTGTGTATATATGATCTTCCAGGTAATTTAGTACATTCTTGAATCTCCCAAACGAGCCAGGACTCTATCCGTCCAAGTCTCCAATTTATCCTCTGCACTCATTCAGAATTTTAAAAAGTATCGCCGAGCTGTATTTTTCGGGACCCGAAGTGCCTCTATACTGAATTCCGTCGCTGTCTAAAGCTTCGATTTTCCGCTACAGACATCTTAAGATTATCCATAATAACACGCCTTTCTATTTTTCCTTTTGCCAACCTGGTTCATCCGAATTCGAACCATCAGGAGTTCTCATCTCAAAGTCGTAGTCAGAAACGAAATTCAAGAGGGACTGGATTGAAATTCAATTTTGAAGGAGGGGCTCACTAAAAACATGGTTAATATTTTTCATTCATAAACCATAATAGTTATTATTATATATTCAATCGATATGAATAATTAACAAATGATTGCACATTTATATTTGTACGCTAAGAGTTGATTATTAATATTCATACTGTACATCCATATCAATATATAATAATTACAATTTTGTATATAATAAATTAATATATAATAATTGATTTTAATATAAGCATTTCAGATAGTAAATACAAGTTAACACTCAATATTGACTCTTAATTGATTTTGGTTCTATAATGTATGACAGTGAACGCCTCAACAATACAAAAGGATCTTAAATACTGTAGTCTTAATGTTTTTAAGTCAAACATTTTTTGAATAAATATGTAAATAAATCTATCCGCGTATGATCACAGATTTAGCAAAATTAAAAAATCTTTGAAAGACAGTAATTTATAAAATTCTCATAAAGCAATTTTTTATGCAAAATTTAGATGGCATGTTGGATGAAAATTCATACTAGATATACTTAGGGGGGGGGGGCTGAATATACCTTTTGGTGGGCTAAGTCCCCTACCTGACTACGGCCCTGCCTCGTCCGAAACTAAAAGTTTGGGACCCGTGCGAAGGTTCGCCAGACGTTGACAGCGAGCGCCCCCAACCTTGACAATGAGAGAAGAGAGTGTGCCCCAGATATTTCGGTCGATACTCTGGGCTCGGCCACCCCCCGCCAGGGAGGGAAAATCATTCCCACTCTCCGATTCCAGAGGATGCTGCTGCCCATGACGGTTGGATGGAATGACATCCGGAGCGACTCTTCTCCGGATTCCCGAAATTCATGAATGAGGATAACGAGAAACAGAAACGAGAATTGGGAGAGAAGTTGCGCTTCAATGCTACTTGAGTGCGCCGCTTCGTTTTACCATTGGAAAAACGGTCGTCCTGTCGAATAAAGAATCCAAGCTCTCCCGTAAGATCACGAAAGTCTGAAAGACACTACCATTGCACATAACAACATCCGCGGACCGGTTTCACATTTATTACGGGCTCGTCGGCTTAGAATAGTCGTTACTCGCAATACAGCGAGAACATTCACTATATGCAGCAATTGAACGAACTTCCATGGAAACTAAGAATTGTAGTTCTTTCACGGAGCCGGTATCCAATTCTCATAGAGTTTAACCCGGGGTTGCAACTATTAAATTCAAAATGACGTGAAAAGACAGCCTTCTGTTCGATAACAAATTTATGCATTAGAAGCTCTCGGATTGGATTGGATGAGATTATTCTGAGGTTCTATAGGAATTTTGATGCGCACGAGATAACTTAACCGGGAGATACAGTTTAAAGTGGATTCAGAACCATTAGAAGCATGCGTACGTACTTAAAGCTCCGAACCCAGAATCGAAAACGGGCACTTATGAACCCAAAGGCCAGATCCCGAACCGTTCCGTGACGGGTGGGCCTTGCAGAAGGGGGGAAAACAAAGATTGGTCGAATGTGTTTGAGACAGTATCGTAGTATAAAAATTTTGACTGGGAAGACTGAGCGATTAGCGTTTTAACTTAGAGTTTTGTTATTACAAATGAGATTTATATTTGAATTCGCTCTTATTTTTATGAGTTAAATAAGATAATGTAGCATAAAAATGCAAAAAGTGCACGAAATGCACGAAATTTTAAAATGTTACCGATGTAAGATGAATATATACAAGATATGCATTTTAAATGCTTTCATATTTCTAAATTAGATTAACCTTTGCAACCAACATATTAAATATGAAGTAGATATAAATTAGAATATGATAAGGAAGTGACAGAAAATATATATCAGTTTTGCAAATATAAACAGCTAGAACTATCAAAATTGAACCATTCAAGAATGCACTGAAAATGGGTGAGAAATAAATTTGGAACATAACAAGCTTAGTTGAAAATCTCTGTCATCAACAATGTCCTTAAACAATTTTGTATATTAATTATTGACAGATACTATACTATGAAAACTTAATATCTCATAGTTACAATATGCTAAAAATCTACTAGAAATATTATCAATCGGTTTTGTAAAAAAGATTCTCATGTAACAGGTGATTACAAAGCGAAATCCGATTTATTCCTTCTAAATCTCCCAAATGCGCAAGCGGATGCTTCGCCATATTGATGCCGAGATCTACTTCACTTACTAACTACTATTGATGCTAAAGGCTACTTCACTTCTAAGTTTAAATAGTAGTCATTATTAGTGTATTTCTCTGTCCTCATCTTGTTTAAAGTTAGGTGAATGTCAAGTTATTCGTGAAAAAAGGCTCAAATTATTTAGCATTACAAAAGGTTAATATTTTCTGCAGAAATAGCACTTCGCTTGACTCAAAATGGCGGACCCATTCAACTCCATCATGTCTGCTCACGTCATTGAGAAACATCACGTCTCACATCCAGTCATTGTCGTTTGCAAAGGTAAAAGCAATAGCCACGCCTTCTTGAAGGCTAGCTTTCACGAACCCGTTACACACGACGATCAACCACGGAAGAGACCGGATGTCTCATCATCATGCTAATAGTCATTCACTTCGCAGGCTTGAATATTTGAGCCTAGGATACTTTAGAAGATGCGTTTTAATGGGAAAAAATACTTTGAAACGTCTTACTTTAAGCAAATAAAGTGTAACCATTTTCTAAAATATGCATATACATTCGCAAAATTATTAAAAAAAATAAATAAATAAAAATGTTTAGATAATTACTCAAACTAGATTTCAAACTGGGGAGGCTGAGCTTTTTAGCCTCTAGGGACGCTACGCCACTGGTTTGAGAACTCTAGGAAATCTCTTGTTAATATGTTTCGTTTCCAGGTTCGGAGAATTTTGTGCTTAATAAAGTTACTTTCCATAACTGTTTTTTTGCAAGGATATTTTTACAGTGTATGTAAAGAAAAAGTATTATTATCAACATTTCGAAATCGATTTTCGGTTTTATTTACTTTTATTTTTCTAGAACACGATAATCGGCCACTTTCTTTCTCCTTAAGTTATGCGTATGATCAATAATTTATGAGATAAGCTCTCTTTGGGGTCCATACAAATTAAGGGCCCCTATAAACATTTATCACGGGCCCCTCTCCATATTTGTTTTCCCCTCCTTGTGTTTTGCCTAATATTGCCTAATTTAGACCTATCACAGTGGAATGTGAATCACATGATGGACTGTATCCCCTTTCCCTTCAGTTTTAACATGCAGGTGCCTCGTGTAAACTCGGGTCTGATTTTAACGACAGCGCTTGGAATCGAACATGCGTCCTCTGAATTGGATCCACCTGGCCTTAACCGCTTAGTTATCTCTACCCGTAGATTGTTCGTAAAATGGTGTATCATGAACATGTTTACTTTTGAAAAGTATAAGTATTAAATTTCAGTTGCAAATATGTACAAAAATTTGTAAATCATAAATTAGTTTTAGAGAATAATAATAAAAAATTATCCATTCAATTGTAGCCAACATAATTCGAAACGAAATTTTAAGAATAAAGCATTCCCCATTAAATGACTTTTTACTAGAACTGAGACAACGTTGAATGACGTGAATTCTATTAAAAATTAAATTAACTCTGCTTTATTTTAGCACACATTCTCGCTGTGTTTTCTGCCTGCATTTTTAAAAACTTTAAATTGAGCGATATGCGAAAATGCCATCTGGCTGAAAATAACTAGAACGCTAAATTGTAAAATAAAAATACAAAAGTCTCCAGAATAGATTTTCAAAATTTGTGTTGGAAATTTGTGGGTCTACTTGTTTGGCTACGAGCCCGAATCTTAAGTTTAATGAGCACGCGTGTGTGTGGTACTAGAACACTAGAATTACTCGAGTGTTCAAATCGTGAGAGGAAATTCGAGTTAGAACACTAGAGAGAACAATCTTTGTTTTCGTTAAAAAAATAAAACTAAGATAATTACACAAAATAGTGATGATAATATACATTGGGTAAACCCGGGTTATATAGCCATACGGGTTAGATGGCTAACCGTTGTCATTATGGTTTAGTAACCAGTAGATGGCAAAGCTATCCACACAGTTAGGTGTCAGATGTTCGAGAAGAAGGTTGCTGTTGTCGAGTGCTAAAAAAATAGCGGCATTGTAAGTATATAACGTTTTTTTTATATTTCCATCCCCTCAAAATTTTTCTTCGTCTAGTAAGCTACCTTGAAATTACAGTTTATTTCGAGTTAAAATCTTGCAATCGAGCTTAAAAGAGGAACTAAGCACTGTATTTGTATGCCTAATCTCAATGCGTTTCATTGATGCAGCGTTTACCGGATAAGCGTCATGGCCATCTATCCCGTTTGCTAAGGATAGGTAGATGGCGAACGCTTATCAGCTTAGTTGACCAGTCTTCCTGATAGATTATCTCGACATGTATATTAAGCAGCTTCTCTCTTTCTTTTCAGATGCCAAATATACAGGATGAGTCAAAACTCTTGGACCAAACAGGGGTGATAAGCAATTTTTGTCGTACAAAGCAGGGTCGTAACGCAAGAGGTGAACCGCTAGACGTCGCTGACATTGAACGCAGTGACGACTGTGTCAGAACTAGCCAGGATTTAAGCTGAGTTTAAAATCTCTTTAACAAAAAAGCTAAAACCTCGTTTCATTTTCGAATTTTGGATAGTCTATTAGCATGTTCCTGCCAACATTAAAGCATGTATGTGGTTTCAACACGACGGATCACCACCCCAATTCAGCGTGGATGTGCGGCACACCTTAGATGCTACATTCCCAGGGCAATGGATTGGTCGGGGTGGTTTCATAGCTTGGCCGGCACGATCGCTTGAAAAGTCTCCATATGAAAAAAAGTCGCGATCGTGCCGGCGACTCCTGTCGGCAAGGCGACTCCTGTCTCGACTTTTTCTTTATGGGGCCATATGAAAAGTCTCATCTACGATAGCCCCATCGACTCCGATGAGGACCTTGTTGCTAGGTTTACTGTTGCTGCCGGCGTTGTCCAAGATATGCCGGGTGTTTTTGTTAACGTGCGCCGCTCACTACATCGCAGGTGTGAAGCCTACATTGCTGCTGGTCGTCGCACTTTTTAGCAGTTTCTGTAACTTTGTCCATTCATTCTGCAATTTCTGTTAGTAAAACGTACTTCGTGCCTACTCTGTCATTTTTGTGTTTCCTCCTTTCACGAGAGAGTCATTATTTCCTCGTTTCATGAGCTACGACCTAATAGTTCACCTCTTGCATTACGACCCTGATTTGTATGATAACAAAATGCTTGTTTAAATGTGATTTATCACCCCTTAAAGTTTGGCCCAAAAGTTCTGACTCACCCTGTATGTGTTAAGAAACGGGGTAACAACCGCGGAGAGTGGACATAAGATGATTTATATAAAGCAATTTAAGCAAGACGTAATGGCACGTCAGTCCGACCAGCTTCCATGGAATTTCGTGTGCCGAGAAAAACACTGGAGATGGAAAACTGGAAACATAGTCAAAGGCTCGATGGGCGAAATCTAGCTTTACTTAGATTCTGAATCACAGTCCAGCATTTCCAAGTAGAGTGGGATAAAGGAGCGGTCCCTTACAAAATGGTTAACCGATATTGCACCTGCTCCATTGATTAGCAAAACTCGCACTGCATACAAACGTCAAAGACGCCATGCTACTGTTCTAAAGTTATTCAAAAATATAGATAAAGTAAAACAGAAGACAAACATTAAGAATTTTAGGACTCTGTTTAGGAAAAATCAAAATAAGAAGAAACGCTGTTGTAGAACTTTTTCCAGCAGCAGTTCTGAAGAGGAATTTGAGATTCCAGTGGCATATCCAGTGATGGTTTGAATCACTCTAATGAGTGTGTAGGATGAGGAGAAGATTACAATAGCACAAAGATTAAAGCTGACTGGATTAAGTGTGTTCGTTGCCATCCCTGGTTGCACGATACATGCTCACCATTTATTGATGTCCTGTGGTATTATTATATCAAAAGAGAAGTGACGTTTTCTTAGTTTCCCAGTAATGTTTTTAATTTAGTTAATATTATTGGAAATAATCATCTCATGTATTTTTGTAACACATTATATGTAGTATTTTGTTCTAGAATTAAAATCTTGTTTTCAAATTAAATGCAAATACTTCCTTAAGTACAACTCCACTCCCACATATTTACCATTAAAATAGACATGGCCAACTAACCCACGATTCTATGGCCATCTAACCCGCAGTCCAAGGGATAGATGGACAACAACATAGTTTAGAGATTTTGGAATTTTTTACTTTCTATCAATTGTTTTTCACAAAAGTCCACATAAATATAAAACGTTAAACTTTACTGAGTGTGTTAAAATGTTTGTGATCATGCATTTTAATAATACATGCCCATAATCTTCAATCAAAAAAAACTATAGCCGTCTAACTGGGTTTACCCTATATATGGGGGAAAATTTATTATTTTAACTACTCTATATGCAATGGCATTAAAAGAGTTTAAATAAACACAGATAAGCTAAATGCACACATTCGCTTCACTAGCTTATTGTCAACTTGAAAAAATCGGATGTGAGCAGCACATGACTTTCTCTGCAGACACAAATTCATTGTCTCTTTATTTCATTCATAATTCATTAAATTGAGTTTAATAGCACCCAATAACACACATCATTAATTAAAAGTACATTGAATGGACGCTTTTAATTCAGTTTTCGTTTTCATTGAGTAACTGGACTACGGAAGGCCAAAAAGTATCTTACGCCAGAACCCTTCTTTCAAATCAGACGCCAAACGTCGTTTTATCACCAGCGTGATATGCGAAGGAGCTCTCTCTCTCTCTCAAGGTTACTATAGCAACCACATCAAGAGAATGAACTTCCGCAATTTTGTTTATCTTTTTATAGGATATGTAACTTACAATTTAGCAATATAGACACATTTTAAATGTATTATCTCTTAGATTAGAATTAAATTAATTTAATGTTGGCTAAATTAAAGAAGTAGGTGCATAACTCACAATTAAGCAATATAGACACTTTTTAAATGCATTATATCTTAGATTAGAATTAAATTAATTCAGTATTGACTCAATTAGAGAATCATTTTATTATTTTCTAATGCTATTGTATAGAGGACGTTCACGGATAATCACGACATTTAGACTAAAAAATACACTTAAAGACATCATGAACACATTTTGAACATTTTGGGAAATATTTCCATCAGTGTGTGTGTGTGTGTGTATCTGTGGGGTGAGAATGCACGTATCGCTACTGCAATTTATATGTAGATGCATTTTGTAGAAAATTAGAAACAGGTAGAATATTTTGCAATAAATGGGATTAAAACATTATTCGAAATAAGAGAGCTTAAATTGGAGAGAGTACGTACAGCCACGAAATTCTATATGTAGCTGCATTCTGAAAAAAAATAGAATTAGGTAGATCATTATGTAATCAACGTGATTAGAATATGGGTGAAAGGAAGGGAGGGAGACACAGAGAGCGAGAGAAAGAGTGTGTGTGTGTGTGTCAAAATATAGTACGATCAAAAAATAGTGTGGTAACTGCAGGAGAGGTCGACCTTGTTTCGAACGAGTAGGATTCAAAGGCGCCCATAAAACTTATTCCTGGGATGGCCAAACTCAAGGATGAGAGGTAAATATCTGCTAATTTGATACTTACATTTCTGACCTTGAACGTTCACGGGAGTGAAAGTGCCCCTCGCGCTCCTCTATGGCTCCCATAGAACATTTTCCAGCGGGCAAACTCATGGATTAGACTACAATGTTGACTAGCTTGATACCTACATTTGTGACTTTGAATGCCCCTATGGGCACCCATGGCTATAAGTGTTGCAGACCCAGACCACTCGACTGGCTTATAACAGCTATTTGAGTGGCCGGGAGAGATGGCTACAAGTGTCGAAAGCCCAGACCGTCAGGCTCATCCGAAGACATAGAGCAGCAAGGTGGACGGCCGGATGGCTATAAGTGTAGAAGACCCAGACCACACGACCAACCTTAAGGCTTATGGCAGCTTAATGTGTGGCCGGGGATGGTTATAAGTATGTAAAGCTTCAGACTTCACGGAGACTTTTGTGGGGTCTGGAAAGACTCTTTTTCTGTCAAATACTTTTCGGCCGTCCAAACAGTTACCTTACACCATTCTGGTAGGTCGGACGGTCTGGGCCTCAATAACAACAACAACCCCTGGAGAAATTGAAACTTTAACTTCGTTATGTTCTGTCCTAAGGTTACTAGCATAAGCAGAGAGCCTTTTCAATGGGCGACCATAGGGGAGGGAAAGGAGGCACTTCCGATCCCCTGAACATTCAAGTTTCCAATGTGGGGATCAAGGTAGTCGATATTGCACATATCATTCTTGAGTTTGTCCCCCCCCCCATGGAAAAGTACTATGGGCGCCCATGCTTATAGCATAGACAACGGGACAGAACCTAATAGAGCTGAATCTTTTTGTTTCTCTCTCGAAGGGGAATAAAATGGGTGAGAGTGTCAAAAAGACTTTATCAATGACTTTGCGTCCTTCACAGTTTAACCGAATTAACTTTTACTTTGCGCAAATATTGTATTTGAAACGATTATATCCGTGAAACTCAATATATCTTAAATCAAGAATATTAATTTCCCCAAAGGGACAGGAATTATCAAATAAATTAAACTTCATTTTCCAAGATATTGAATATTCATCCATTTGGCATCATTTTTATTAATTTAGTTTCATTTTTGCCAATTTGGCAACATTTTAAATGAAATGTCAAGTTGACGATATTTTGTTAATTTATCGACAAGCATTACAGACAGACAGACAAACTAATAAATTGCATTTGACAAATTATTTCATGTCAAAATACAAAACTACTGCAAAACAGTGTCTCGTGAATGAAACCTACCAGAATGATGCTAACACAGTTGTCACATAATATTGCACATGAAATGGGAACTTATTTCACGGTAGTTAGCACAGTTGTAATTTCATGTATTTTTTTAAATTTATTTGAAAAACGTACAATATATCAAGAATGACTCATGCTAGTATCCCAAAGTTTATGCTATTCATTTTCTAATAAAAAATTAAATAAAAAATTATATTTTATGTAACAATATTAAAGGTTCTGATTTTTTATAATTTTTTTTCAAACTTTCATTCGAAAGTTTGGAGCTGGTTTCCAAATATTCGATTGCTTATAAAATCAATAAACTTCCAGTATTCACTGATTGTAATAATCGTAAAAATTGTCGTTTGAAACGTTTCATCCGTTCGCGAAATATCGCATCCACTGACTCAAGGACATACACACTAATATACATACACTACAGAGTTCATTTTGACGATAAGAGTTTGCAATTTCGTTCCAGTAGCTCAGTGATAGAGCATCAGCTGGCCAATTCGAAGATCCAGAATTCGATTCCCGGTTGGGGCAGCAACGTTCTTTACAATACACACACACTAATATACATATATACACACACACACTAATATACATACACACACACGCACACACTAATATACATATATACATATACACACTAATATACATACATACACATACATACACTAATATACATGCGCACGCACACACACATACGCACACACAGATATCACTTTAAAAACATTCGATTCGATTTCAGGGATGTTTGAAACGAGCTCTACCGTCGAAAACACAAAGTAGAATTCGAGTTTTCGATCTCGTCATAATACTTTCCCTATACATTATACCAGTGTTTTTCAAACTTATTTTGTCGCGAAACCGTTTTGAAATTTAATTTGATAGTAGAACCCCAAAATAAGAAATATCCCCTGTTGTCCAAATTATGCATCAAAACTTTACTCGTTTTAAAATTTAAGACAATTTACATGAAACTATCACGTAGCGGAACCCCAAAGATTCCGCGGAACACATCTTGGAAAACGATGCATTCTACTAGGTATGTCAGAAAAGTAACATTTATTGCTCCCACAAACCGAAAATGTCAAGCAAATTTCCTTAAAATGTCACTAATTTTGCATTTTTAAAATGACAAATATTCCCTTCTTTCAAATAATCTCCAATTTTCGTCACGGATTCATGTACTATGTAAGTATTGAACAATATACGGATCCTACACATATATTGACTCCGAAATCTCGCAATAGAATCGTTTTATTCAAATAATAAATTATATATGTGTGTGGAACATTTCTTAAACTCATTGCAAACAATCTGTGTGCAGTACAAAAAGTTCTTAAATACATGTATTTTCGTATTACTTTAAAACCAAACAAGGGAAGATCAATCGTGCATAAAGCATTGCTTATGAAACACTTTCCAACTTCAATGCAATTTTATATAAACATCTCTAAAATGCGTACATTCTTCGATAATATTTTAAAAAATTTCACAATTTTACATTAATTTATTATATTTGAAAACTTAAAATTTCATCGAAAAAAAGAACATCATTCAAATGACGGCATTGAAATATACATTGCCTGGTTTAAACATCTCTAAAATGCGATACATTCCTCGGTAATACTTTTTAAGATTATCATGATACTACAATAATTTATTATATTTGAAAACTTCATCGAAAACAAATGAACTTTATTCAAATGATGTCATCGAAAGATAAATCGCCTCTCTATAAAAGCAGCATTTCATTCATACATTTTTTTAAATTCCTTTCATTCATCACAATACTATAATAGTTTATTTTATTTAAAAACTTAAAACCATGGAGGTACAAGTAATTTAACTCTATGCTTAAAACTTCATCGAAAAAATCGTCTTCTTTGTGTAAAATCAATGAATATTTCATTCATATGTTATATTGCAGACTCAATGAGTTAAATAATTTGGCGTTAAAGAAATGCAGCAATTCTTATACAACTCATTCTACATATTTTGGTGTTTACATTTTCCATAAGTGAAAATTAGGCTTCGTTGTAGAAATAATCAAAGTTTGATGATCATTTAAACTCAAATATATTGTAATTGCGTTGTTTCAGAACATTAATGCACAGAATTTAAGCAAAAATAAAGCAGTTTTAGGGCGGATACAACACTAAATATGAATTAAAAAGAACTTTTAAAATCACAATTTTGATACAAGATAGATGCCATATTTTATTTTGAAGTGGGTCACGTAATCTCTTTATATAATGGTCACGTGATCTCTCCATATGAAGGGTGTAATTATTATTTTAATTTTTATTTAAAAACTACTGAATATATTTTGCTGAAATTTTTTTTTATATATTTTATGGGATAATTTGTATATTTCATAAAACTTTCGAAGGAATTTGTGAATTTCAAATTCGCTTAAAAAATGTTTGAAAAATTAGGTCCCATAGGGTTCAATGTATTTCATTGTTTCAATCCGGGTTCAATCCAAAACTAATTGGGTGATATTATTAATTTATATTCGCATAGGTCCCACAGACCGTCTGAACAACATACTAAAATTTCATTTTGATAAAGTCATTTTTGCGGTAGTTATCGTGCTAACGGACAGACAGATTGACAGAATGAACGTCATAAACGCTTTTCAACTATGTTGTAAAATGTTAAAAATACATAAAACATGATTAAAATAATCGTATACAAATGTATCTAATCGCATACAAATATATCTATCTTCATGAACAATATCGCGGATTAAAAATAATTCGTCTTTCCCATCGCTTTTGCAGGAGTTGTAAGAATAGTGTACCAGGACTGGCGGTAAAATGACGTTTGACGTGTGATGTGCAAGAAGCGTTCTGGCGTAGGATACTTTTGGGCCGACTGCAACTGGACTTATTCTTAAAACCGGCGTAGCAAAATTGCGAAAAAACTCATATATCTCGAAAACGGCTGGCCTTAGAGTTATAGGATGGGTTTCATTGTTTTCATCGTCAAAAATTGCATATAACACATGCATTTGATGGACGCATTTGGACATATGTAGTTTTTATTTTAGATTATAACAATTTTTGCGGACCATTTCGCAAAAAAAGGCAGGTTTTTCTTCCGAATCGTACCAAAATCTAATCACCGCCAGAGTATCTCATAAGTGACTTATTTACCCAATTTTCTGGAATTGGGTCCATTAGTTTTGAGTTAAAGTGGATACATACATCGTACAGATAGACAGAGAGAGAGAGAGAGAGAGAGAGAGACGTCACGTCAAAACCTCGAATTCAAAATTTTTTCGTGACAACACTACTACACTTACATGCTATGACAAAGTAAAAATAAATTTAAAAAAAATATTTATAAAATATCTATATAATAAAAGGCAATGTCTGTGTGTCTGTCTATACACTATAGGCTCAGCGACCACGCGTCGCAGAGCTACGAAATTTGGCAATCGGAGACCCGGGGAGGGGGGGGGGGGAGGGGAAGGTGACACGGGAAAACCGATTTTAAAAATTTGAATTATTTTTTTTGTTATTTAATATTTTATGCGATTTCGACCGTTTTTTCCCCCATTTTTTTCTTCACTATCCAGACGTCATAGAAAAAAACAAATCACACGACCGGAAAGAGCAGACAATTGCGAGTAAAAATATGTCAATTTCAAATCTCAGGGACAAATTCTAATATTTTTTAAAGATTTTAAAACAAAAGTCACTTTCGGCTAAAAAAGACGAACTTTCGTTTTTAAATCCTCGCACCGGGAAAAGTACCGACAATTTTGACTAATAATTTACATTTTTAGAAAACTCAAACATCAGGCATTCTTACAAGCCCAATCTGGTCAAGAAATATAAAAAAGTAGCCGCACGATCCGAATTTTAATGAAGTCATGATTTTCAATTTCTCGGCCAAAAGGCGAAAGAGTTCGATTTTTCATCCACATGCGCGCGCAGACGCACAGTGTTGCCATGGAAACAGGTTTTGGCTTAGCAGATGTTTGGTGGTATATTTGAGGATATTCGCATGGGGCAAATGTCATCAGTGATTGCTTTTTATGCGGTTTTTGGCTTAGGGACAATTCAAAACCGAATAAGCGTTTGCTTTTTGACCTAGGGACAATTAAAAACCGAATTAGTGTTTGCTTTATATAATGTTTTTGGCTCATTATGCTGGATTGAATTGTGGCGATGTATTGTTTGCATCGGGTAATGGTTGGGAACACAATGAAAAAACTTAAACACTGAAGAAATAAAAAAATAAATAAAAAGAAAGTTATGGAGATTGTCGCGGTGTCATAAAATTTCATTATTAGTTTTAACGTCATTAAACTAAATCAAACTTTGTTAACTCCACGGGGTTGAGGGCGCGGTAATCCAGTGGTTAGCGCCCGGAAATTGCACTCGGAAGGCCCGGGTTCGATTCTCGCCACTGCCAAAACTGACGCCGTGTTCACGCGGAGTACGATCACGTTAAACATATAGGTCCATAAGTCCTTCCGAGAGGTTGGTGGTAGGGGACGGAAGGTACGGTTCCTGTGGATGCTTCCCCCGCTGGGTTCCGATCTAAATTGGGTGGCACTACCTGGCCGTTTAAATAGTTACCTTACCAACAACTCCACGGGGTTATGGCGCCAGCAAGTTTGCCACGGTCAGAATTTTCAAGGGTAGCGAACAGGCTGGTCGCCGAAGGCGGCTAGTTTAAAATAAAATAAAAAAATAACTTACAAGCAGGGCCCTCGCTAAGGGGGGGGGAAGGGGGGGAGTCTCCCCCCCGAATGTTGAGAAATCCCTGTACAGTTGGCAAAATCAAGATCCAAGTTGGCAGACTTGGTACATTTTAGATAAAATGATGGATGATATTTTATCATGATATACACTCCAAAGATCCATATAAATGGAATATGGATAAAAAAAGTCTTTATTGTGTTTAACTTATTTTACATAGACACGTATTCGTCTTTGCTTCAGGCAAGACCACCTTTCTACAGCATCTTCCAAGTTGATTTCGTTTCCAAAGTCTGCTTCGCACTTCAAAAGCATGAAGCTGTTAAGCTTCATGTTTGTCATTGTTGTTCTCAAGGAACATTTCACAATATTTAGCTAAATGAAGGCTCTTTCATTTGTGCTGACTCCATAACCGGCTGTTAAAGTCAATTGGCACATTTTGAAAGCCAGCTTTAAAGCATTTTTGCATTGAACCATTACGTTCTTCAATGTTTCCATTGATAGTATATGTATATGTTCCTCCTTGCATATGTTAACGAAGACTTCTAACTCACTTTGTAGAGCCTGCATATGAGACCTAGTAGCTGGAGGGAACATCGTAACAGCCTCTTCAATTGCTTCGATTGTCAGATTATCCTTGTTCAAGGGAAAGTTGAAAATTGAATATAGTGGAGAAATAGTTGTCTTCATAGCAACCACGTTGTCTTTAAGGTCTCTTCATAGTGTATCAAGGACAGCCTTGAACTCTTTTCTATAGCATTGTTTTAGGTCTATGGTTACTTCATTTTCAGCATACTCTTCAATCCTTCTCGGCCTCATTCGTCTTCTATGGTGCAGTTGAAAGTCATGTACAGGATCAACTTTAATGTTTCCATACACAGGTTTCCGCACTTGTGATCAAGTTGTCCATTTCTGTGGTGTTAATATTAATCTTCTCCAAAATTATTACGGTGTTTTCGACTGTTCAACTGTAATACAATCAATCAAATTCAGATCAGGGCTTTTCAAAGTTTCTGTCAAATTCTTCATTTTATACATAATGATTTTCATAAAAAACAAGATAACAATGAAATCAAATGATGTCATCTTTTTGCATAACCCATGCGCTTTTGCTTTTGTAGCACAATCTAATTCCTGTTGTGTGGAAATTTCTTCTAATACAGATAGGATAGGTGCAAATGATGTGTTTACAGCTTTTCTAGTCTCTGCTCTGGCTGTCCACCTAGCACTAGACATATTTCTCAAAAGAAGGGCATACTTCACTTCTTTGATCTTATTCCTCAACTGTCAGAAACGGTTAGTACTTGAATTGAAGAAAACATACAATGCTTCAAGTGCGTTGAATAAGTCTCTAATAATAATGCTGATACTGCAGCTGTGTTCTACGTCTGTGATCTTGGCATGGAATGTATGGTATATTATGCCCTATGATTTCTGAGAGTTTCTTTTGTGCTCCATTAAACTGTCCTGACATTGAACTTGCAAAATCATACGACTGAAAAGCCAATGAGGGTGTGTCAATTTCTTTCTTTCTTAAAGTCTCATAAATTTACTTTGTCATTCCAATACCTGTTTTTCAGCACATTCAGAAACGTCTAGCAAGCGTTCTCTTGGTTTGCAGTTTTCATCGACAGTACGGACAACAATCGAAAGCATATCCTTTTGTGAACTGTCAGGCGTGGTATCAGCCATCACTGAGAAAAAATCATAGCTCTTAATCTCCTTAACAATTTTTTTTTCTATTTCTTCAGCAACGAGCTCATTTTGTAACTCAGGACTCATGTAACTCACGTGGTACCGCCATAATTCTCTTTCATCAAACCACGTTTTCAAGATGTGGTTATATCTTGAGATCAGCGATATTATTTGTACAAAATTACCATCATTTGATCCTGATCCTTGAAATGCTATCCCTTGACGTCCTAGGGTCCTGCATGTGTCGAGCAAGATTCTCACTACTTCTCTGTTTTGAAACTGTACTCTTTCATTTTCTATCAGAGCTAATCTCTTGGTTTGATTAAGAAGTACATCAATGTGCCGCTCCTTTATTAAAAAGTTACAATAGTTGTGGAGTGCTGATCTTTGTGCAATAGATGAAAAGTGAGTTTTTAACTTTCCCAGCTTTTGCTTCTCATTTGCCCCCAATTTCTCACTCCAATCTTCGACCATGCATCTTCACTCTTCTCTTGACCTACTCCATGAGGAAACAGAAAGCACACAAAGCAGTATGCACAATCTTTAATTGTACTGTATTCTAAGTATTGAAATTCTTTATACCAATGGGGATTGAATCTGTCTTTACCATCACTTGGAAAGGATGCCAAAATTGGTTGATAAGGCCCTAATTTGATCAAATAGTTTTTCTGATTATCTGTCAAATCTGAGGATCAAATTAGGGTTACAGTAATTTTTTTTCTCTTTTGGCAATTTCATGATACAGAATTATGCAAAAAAAAACCTTTAAGATATTTGAGTATTGAGAGACATTATGGATACATTAATTATACTGATATATCGATGAATGAAATATCGATATAAAATGTGTTATCGGTGCAAAAAAAAAAAACCTCCCTAGACTTTACTTAAGTTGGTAAAAATCATTACTTGACTTGGCAATTTTATCGGCTCTCCCCCCCCAATGATAAGTCTTAGCGAGGGCCCTGCTTACAAGCATAATATGTAAAAGCAACATCTTGTTTTGTCATTTTGATAACGATTGCGCTACAAATAGAAAGTATGCGATAGAAATGTAGGAGAAAATCGAGTGGAGACTCACTGTACTAAAAATCTTTATTGGTATTCGATTTATTTGAATTTCGGTTGTGATCAGACCACAATGCCACTTAGATCGGAAAAGTATAAACATGTTGAAGACGTATAGACAGGGCCAAACGTTGTTCGTAATGGATAAGCGCGCAGACACATATAGATTTCAGTATCCGCGACTACAATACCTTTTATTTATGAGTTACGCCATAATGTAATGAAAACGGAAACAATTATACTTATTGAGAGCAAGAGTAGAGGCCCATTAAGATCGGATCAGTGTCGATTTATCGGATTCCACCAGGTGGCGCAGTTGGGAGATTTACTGTGGAGCTAATTGGACGGGTGCTCCGCCAGAAAATAATGACATGGTGGGAAATGAAAGTAAATACATTGATTTGACATAAATAAATTGAAAGAAAACGAAATACATTAATGAATGATGACGTGTCATCCTTTAAATAAATTGTACAGTGCGTTTACAGAAAATGTTAAATTGTTTACTCCTTTTGACATTTGACATTTTAATAGTTTAACACGTATGTTTTCATGTTCGACACCCGGAAAATTGACATCGCTCGTTTGAGTTATTGGCTAACAGTCCATTGATCATTAAATCTAAATTAAAGTCTTATAATTTAATCACTCTTTAATTGAAATTTTGAGAAAGATAGGGTGAGACCCACCCATATCTTTAAATTTTTTTGATCTCTGCTTTTCATGGACGTATTCGGCGTCCTATTGCGAGATTGTAAGGATTCTATTATTAATTACAATTTTATTCTAATTCTACTTTTTCGTGATTTTAATTGATGTCCTAAACTTTTCGACTTTCATCCGAAGAATCGCATACTCACGATGGGCCAGATCTATAAGAAGGGCAGACTTTAGAAGGACGGCTCTGCGATTCTGCCGAGTTCGCGCGTGTGTGTGTTGTTCTGTCTGATTGTCCATTGAGATAGTTATATTACATATCTTGTGAGTATATATTTTGTGTCTTAGTTTGATCATCATAGGGTCAGATGGAGGGTCAATTTAGTATTTGAATTTCATTGTAGCTGAATATGTCTCGGGTAGAATGTGTAATGCTAGCGTTGTAAATAATTTGTATATCGATTTCTAATATATATGTGTTTTGAGTTCCCAGCGAAATTAGCTGTCAATCAATTTGTTTATATGTTAACTGTCGTGATTCCATCGTCGAACTGTAGTCATTAGGTTATTGGAAGTTTAATTTAGAGTCCAGTCGATGTTAATGGTTCGTGCACGATCTGGGGTTGAAGTAGGATAGTGCTTTATAAGATTATATTATTTAATTTATTACTTCCCTTATATACATAATGGGTAAGGAAAGTATTGGGACGGGCTCGAACATTCGGATTCGAGTTTGCGACGGGAGAGCACGTTTCAACCATCCCTCATCACGAATCAAACATTTTTGAAGTTATGTCTGTGTGTGTGTGCGTGTGTGTGTGAAAGTATGTGTGTGTGTGTGAAAGTATGTGTGCGTGTGTATGTCAGTGAGTCTTTGGAGACGATAACTGACGAATGAATGGACCGATTCGAACGAAATTTGGTACAAAAATCACAATCTGTAAACACTGAGAGCCTATTGTTTTTATACGCTACCGAATGTTCAGAACCTACCTAAATTTTCGAGTGAAATTTTGAAAAAATCGTCAAAAAATCAAAACCGCTCATAAAGTTACGCAAATAGACATTTCTTATGTAATTTTTCATTAGAAAACGATTGACATAAATTTTAGAACGCTAACATGAACCGTTCTCGAGATATTGCACATTTTTCAAAAAAATTATCAAAAAGTCATATAAAATAAAAAAAATATTTCCTATTGAGAAACATGTTCACTTTTCATATGTAATACCATGCGATAAACTTGCTGAAATCATTATTGTGGATCTAGCTCGTTCCATTCATAAAAAAATATACTTTGAGTAATACTTTTATATTTGAACGCCAATAGTCATTTATCTGCTGTACGAATAACTTATTTCTTCGTCCATAACGCTTGGCATTCGTCGTTAAAATCTCGCGTGGAATGTCGCCAATTTGTTGCTAAATTAACAAAATGGCCAAATGGATAAAAATGACGCTAAAGCAATGAAAATGACGACTCATTGACTAAAATTCAATATCTTGGAAAGAATATAACTATCTACATTCTACTATAAAAACTATACTACTATAACTATTCTAGTATACCTATTTTTTCCATTCTACTATAACTATTTTTTTGTTGTAAAAGTAGTAAATTTATTGTATTATATAAGGAAAGTCATGTGCTGCCCACATCAGTTTTTTTTACTACATAATCTGATGTCTCCATGCGTTCTGACACTTTCTCCGGTAACTATCGCAGTTTCACAGCTTACTCTGCGTGTTAACTTTAACTATACCCATATATTTTTAGAGATTCCAGATGAGTAGCTCCTATATTCTTCTTAAACCAGTCGCATAATTTGGTATTATATTTTTATATCGTATAGTAAAAAATCTGATGTGTGCATCACATGACTTTCCCTACAGACTCAAATTCATTCTTTCTTTTTTTTTTTAATAATTCATTCAATTGAGTTTAATGGCACAAAATAACACGCATCATTATTTGTAAGGCCACTGAATTGACACTTTTAATTCCATTTCCATTTTTATTCGGTAATGGGATGTCTTTTCAAAGGTGGCGTAGCAAAAATGCAAAAAACTAAAATATCTCGAGAACGGCAAGTCTCAGAGTAATGGGGTGGGTCTTATTCCTTTTATCCTTAAAAGTAATGTATAAAACAAGCATTTAATGGATGCATTTGAGCCTATGTTGTCTTTTATTTTAAATTTTGATGAATTTTGCGTGTCGTTTCACAAAAAAAAAAATCTGATGTGGGCAGCACATGACTTTCCTTATATAATACAATGGATTTACTACTTTTACAGTTAAAAAAATCTGATGTGGGCAACACATGACTTTCCTTATATAATGAAATGAATTGACTACTTTTACAGTAAAATAAATAGGTTTTTCTTCTAGTAGATACTAATATCCTTTCCAAGATATTGACTTTTCGACAATTAGTCGTCATTTTCATTGATTATCGTCATTTTTATCCATTTGGCGAGATTTTCGTTAATTTGGCAACATTTCAAAAAGTCGCCAAGTTGGCGACATTCCGCCGATTTTGTCGCTAAAATCTCGCCAAGCGTTATGGACAAAGAAATAAGTTATATATATATATATAACATATTAGATATTGAATTTTCGACATATATTATATAACTATTATTATATATTTATATATTATATAACTTATTAGATATTGAATTTTCCACAATTAGTCGTCATTTTCATTGATTTAGCGTCATTTTTATCCATTTGGCGAGATTTTCGTTAATTTGGCAACATTTCAAAAAGTCGCCAAGTTGGCGACATTCCGCCAATTTCGTCGCCAAAATCTCGCCAAGCGTTATGAACGAAGAAATAAGTTATTCTTACAGCAGATAAATTGGCGTTCAAATGCAAAAGTATTACTCAAAGTATCTTTTTTCATGAATGGAACGAGCTAGATCCACGAGAATGATGTCACCCAATTTATCGCATGATATTATATATGAAAAGTGAACATGTTTCTCAATAGGAAATATTTTTTTTCTATTTTATTTGACTTTTTGATAATTTTTTTGAAAAATGTGCAATATCTCGAGAACGGTTCATGTTAGCGTTCTAAAATTTATGTCAATCGTTTTCTAATGAAAAATTACATAAGGAATGTCTATTTACGTAACTTTATTATTGGTTTTGATTTTTTGACGATTTTTTCAAAATTTCATTTGAAAATTTAGGGGGGTTCTGAACATTCGATTGCGTATAAAAACAATAGGCTTCCAGTGTTTACAGATTGTGATTTTTGTACCAAATTTGGTTCGAATCGGTCCATTCGTTCGTCAGTTATCGTCTCCACAGACCCACTGACACACACACACACACACGCACACACACACACACACACACACACACACAAACACACACACATACTTTCACACACACACACACACACACACACACACACACACACAGACATCACTTCAAAAATGTTTGATTCGTGATCAGGGATGCTTGAAACGTGCTCTCCCGTCGAAAACTCGAATTCGAATTTTCGACCCCGTCACAATACTTTCCTTATACATTATGTATATAAGGAAAGTAAAAAAGACAGGCTCCCTTTTCCCTTATCGTACCAAAATATATTCAACACAAGGGTAACCCACAAAGGATTTGTCTACCTAATTTTGTGAAATTTGGGCAATTAGTATTTCAACTGGAATGGATACATGAGATTCTTGAGGACCATTTCGCAAGGAAACGCGGGTTCTTTTAGCCCGAATCGTATCAAAATCTAATCAGCATCTAGGTCACTCACAAGAAATAAAATTTTATGATATTTGGTCAATGAGTCTTTGAGTTGGAGATGATACACACATTGCACAGACAGACACGCATACACAAACACACATACGCGCGCACAGGCGCCACGTTAAAAATCGTCTTTTCTTGCTCTGGAGGTCCCAAACCGTGTCGATCCGTCGAAATCTCGAGTTGCGATATTCGACACGATTCCCATAATTTCCCTATACATTACCGTGTATTGCAGGGAAAGTGACATTACCGTGTATTTCAGGGAAAGTGGAAATAATTTTCTTTCTGATTTCTCAAAATGCCTTCTAATTAGTCCATATTCTATGTCGCATACTATGACGTCATTACATAGGATTACATACACGCTTGGGACTTCAGACAGCTCAGCAAAACACGAAACTCCCAGAAATACCATTTTGGCAAAATAAATTTTGCATAAAGGGATTTAACGTTAAGTGAGTACTTTTTATTCTTATTTTAGAAATTTCCACTCAGCTGATTTAACTGTAGGACTTGTTGACATATTAATGTAGAAAATTATTCATAGACTATATTTAATTCGAATTGACTACCATTCAAACGAATTTTTTGGTGCCTGCAAATGAATCATTTTTTGGCGTGACTATGATGGGAGTATCCGACGAAAATCGGAGCGTTACGAAAAATGCAAACATTCTGTCTTATACCTCTGAACCTCATAAATAAATATATATTTATATAAAATAGAGTACCTTTCAGAAATATATTACCATAATTTTAATATTTTAATTTTTTTTTTTTTTCAAATAAGGACATTTTTGCTTCATTTTTCTGACTTTCACTGGAAATATTTTCAAAACCAAGAAAAAGAGATGCAACCCATTCCAGAAAAAAATGTAGCTTTTTTAGCTATAATTTGTTTATTTACAAAGCTTGTACAATTTTCGAGCCATCGTCTTCGACCCAGACCGTCCGACCTACTAGAAAGGTGTAACGTATCTGTTTGGACGACTGGGAAGTGTCACCCAATTTATGCCGGAACCCAGTGGGGAAGGCGTCCACAGGGACCGTACCCCTCCTTCCCCTTACCACCAACCTCTCGGAAGGAGTACCGACTCAAATGTTTAACGTGATCGTACTCCGCGTGAACACGGCTGCAATTTTGACAGCTGCGGGAATCGAACCCGGGGCGACCCAGTGCCATTCTCGCGCTCTAACCACTGGGCTGTCGCGCCCCCGAACCATCGTCTTGTCAAGTTGAAGATTTTAATTTCCTCTTTCTATAGTTTGAAATGCGTATGGCTCGAAAATACAATAGGTAAGCCGTTTGTAACACTTTGAAATTCCCACAAAGAAAAATATTAGGATTTCAAATCGAATTCTTAGTTTTAGAAATAGAATGAGTATAATTTCGATACGTTAATATTTTGAACTGTTTTGAAAAGATAATTCTGTTGCATGGACTTCACATTCGCTAGCTCGTCTCTTAGAACATTAAGTTATTTTAAGTAATATAGTTTACTTTGGAACGCTTTACTAGATATAATTCTCAAAGCATTATGACATTTTCAAGTGTTTCATTCATAGGAGTTTTATCTCTTTCTCATAGACGGCGCCACGGGCCATTACAAATTGCGCAAAAACTTTTTTTGCTGCCCCTTATTCTAACAATTTTCAGTCTCTCTCTCTCTCTCTCTCTTTTACGGATTTATAAATCTGAGATCAAATATTTTTACTTTCCTTATATACATAATGTATAAGGACGAAGTATTGTGACGGGGTTGAAAATTCGAATTCGAGTTTTCGACGGGAGAGCACGTTTCAAGCATCCCTGATCACGAATCAAACATTTTTGAAGCGATGTCTGTGTGTGTGTGTGTGAAAGCATGTGTGTGTGTGTGTGTGTGTGTGTGTGTGTGTGTGTGTGTGTGTGTGTGTCAGTGAGTCTGTGGAGACGATAACTGACGAACGAATGGACCGATTCGAACGAAATTTGGTACAAAAATTACAATCCGTAAACACTGGAAGCCTATTGTTTTTATACGCAATCGAATGTTCTGAACCCCCCAAAATTTTCGACTGAAATTTTGAAAAAATCGTCAAAAAATCAAAACCTCTAATAAAGTTACGCAAATAGACATTTCTTATGTAATTTTTCATTAGAAAACGATTGACATAAATTTTAGAACGCTAACATGAACCGTTCTCGAGATATTGTACATATTTCAAAAAAAAAAATATCAAAAAGTCATATAAAATAAAAAAAAAATATTTCCTATTGAGAAACATGTTCACTTTTCATATGTAATACCATGCGATAAATTGGGTTACATCATTGCCGTGGATCTAGCTCGTTCCATTCATGAAAAAAGATACTTTGAGTAATACTTTTGTATTTGAACGCCAATAGTCATTTATCTGCTGTAAGAATAACTTATTTCTACGTCCATAACGCTTGGCGAGATTTTGGCGACGAATTTGGTGGAATGTCGCCAACTTGGCGACTTTTTAAATGTTGCTAAATTAACAAAAAACTCGCCAAATGGATGAAAATGACGCTAAATCAATGACGACTCATTGATGATAACGACATGGAAAATGACGACTCATTGACGAAAATTCAATATCTTGGAAAGAATATAAATCACTTCTATAAAAAATAATCTATTTTGTTTTACTGTAAAAGTAGTAAATTCATTGCATTATATAAGGAAAGTCATATGCTGCCCACATCAGATATTTTAAAGATAGATCCAGTTTCAAATGCTTGCACATGCGCAATGGTTCAACAAAGAAATGTGTCGTGAACTCTCTCCTATCGCGGAAGGATACAGAGACGATTAGTTTCGTATCGAGTTTGGCAGAAGATTGTCAGTATTCCAATGGCGTCTGTGCTAGCGTGTTCATATTTCAAATTTATTTTTATTTAGTATTTTTTACGAATTAAGACCATGGCTATATCCTGAGGAAATCGATGACCAGAATACAATAAATCCACAAGTAAACTATTTTTCGACTATACATGCTTTACACGAGCACCCCCAATTGCGAGCCTCCAGGCATAGCACCCCCGTGGTGAAAGCCTGGCGCCGCCTATGATCCGCCGCTCTAACTCCATGTATAGGAAGGAGCCTTCTAATTTCAATGTTCGAAAATTCTCACTATGGACGCATTTACTCAATGTTGATCATTGGATGAAGTCTGGCAAGCCGTAGCTCAATCCCTGACCCTTCAGTGACAGATGTCGAACTTCAAGGCCGCTGGCCGAGATTTTAAGTCGTTTTAAATCTTCTCTTCCCCATAAAAGCAATTGAATCCAAGGGAGAGAGAACTGTTCTCGAGCTCATCTCTTTTCCGAGACGTCATCCCGATTTCAATTCCGCGCGTTGGCGCCGTCGGACGTGACGTCATAACGCGAACGTGTCTCATCAGGTCGGAAAAACGTGAGCTTGGAAGGGGTCATTACGGGATAGTTCTCGCTTCATTCAATTTCGGGAGCTTGTGCCGCCTACAAAGAGTATAAACACGTGTCGGAGAAGATAGGTTTTTTTTTTTTTTTTTTTTTTTTCATGTTCGCACCTAATATTTCCGTTGGCTTGTATCCTTTGCGTATTTCAGAGTTAATAACGTTCGCATTTTGGGCCGCACTTTACGACTGAAAAAAGGAGAAGCTAAGGGGGTGGGGGAGTCTGCGATATTCAAAATTTAAAAGGCGTTGTCATTAAAGAAGATAGTTTTGAAAGGTTGTTCAAAAATGGCAGTATTGTCGAACAATGATTTTTTCTTGGTCCTCAATAAGTAAAATACGCTCTGTGCGAAGGATAAGAAAAACTAGAATAGAGTAAATAGGCATAAATAACACAATAATGCAGTATACAACTGTTTCGAGGATATGCTGGGTCCCCTTCGTCAGTGCAAGAGAACCAACACATCCAAGTCCAAAAGAGGCGCGAAAATAAAAATATTATATAACTAAGATATGGATTAAGAGAGAGCCTATCAGAAAGTAGCATGAAAAACAGTCCAGCCAATCCTCGAAATAGCTGTATGCTGCATTATTATGTGTTATTTGTTATGCTCTCATTTTAAGATCCTATTACACAGAACAATCTTTATGGTCGGTATTCTGGCAACACCTCCTGACAATAAAGACCCTCCTGTCGGACCATGGATAGGGTTGCCAGTATGTCACCATCTGTTTGTATTTAACACGTTTAGCATCAAGCCTTGTCCATGCCAGAATCCCACCCATTTATCCATGAAGCATTTTAAAGTGTTTTGTAGTATATTTGTGATCTTTAATGTCTCGGGGATTCATGTACTTAGATAACCGATGAATTGTCGTCGTTATTATATGTAGTAAAGTCTTATCACATGTAGTATTTTAGTAAATAAACTGTTAAGATTTTTAAAATTATTAATGGATCTAGGACATTTGAACTTTTAATCCCCATGTACATACATTCTGTATTTGTAAATGAATAAATAAATAATATTTAACCGAGGTTTAATATATAGGGTTATGACACAACGTTGTGTATGATTCATTCGCAATCAAGCTGCACATTTTCTTGTATTTCCAAAGAATAGAAGCAAAATTGTAGAATGGTTCCATGTGTCATCTACTCATTATTCTTTTAATAAAAATTCGAAGATTTTGTGAAAGAAGAGCGGAACTTCTGGTCTTCTGTCTGCGGAAATAATGTTCTCTGCAAGTCTATCCGTGACCTAAAGGTCAGCAGCTGTATATCCATGAATGTCGTAAGACGACTTTCAATCCGATCCAATGAAGTTGACTGATAGCATTAAACGCCCCCCTACCATGCATGCGATACAGTTTTGTTAAGTATCCCTCAGGAAAGGATCGTTTTTTGGAAGAAAGGATATTTATAATCTGTACAGTGCTACATCCATATTACGAAAGCCATAAAAATCTTACAAATGCAATAATTCGTTTTAATAAAATAAAGTATGCTCGCTCCGGGTTTATGAATGTGCGCCTCCGCAAGCCTGTCTGTCCTTTCTCGATGCAGGCACGCAGAATATAGATATAATAACCTTGACGCAGAATATTATTTCAGCACCCAGAACGGCAGGAAATGAGCATCGTCGCGAAAAGGGTGGTTCAAATGTTTTGCGAAAGTTCGATCCCTTCCGGTTAAAATTCTGCCGTCTCTGACGACATTCATATCCGGAGGGACTTCGTTCTGAACGAACTCAAACTCCATCCATTTAATAACTTTTATCCAGCTTGTAGGATGAAGGGCTTATGCTGTGTCAACAGGAAAAAAGAAGTAAAAGGAAAACAATGCTATTCACTTAACAGCATTCGAAAGATATTCTCTGGAAAATGACATAAAATTTGGAATAAAAACTTATATGTATGATACATACTTTAAGGCCGGCCTATTCTACACGGACGCTTAAAATGCCGTGTCCATACTGATTCAGTAGTATCTCGAGGTTTCCTGAGGCCCCCAAGCAAACTTTCACAAAAAACCTTCATCTGAACCTTAAATACATTAACACGTCACACATCCGAACTGTGTTCATCCGGAAAATCGATTATCCGACCATTTTTGTTTTTACAAGTTGAAAAAAAAGGATTTATTAAAGACAAACTTATACGTTAGTTTTTTCACTTTATGTTCTGGAATAGTCCGACGTGGTGGTCGAGTGGTCAAGGCGAACGTTTCCGCAGCAATCGCTCGACCGCCGCGTTTTGGGTGCGAGTCTCACGTAAGGCATGGATGTTTGTGTTGTGGGCGCAGTGTGTTCCGCCCCCCTCTGGTGCGCCTGGGGAAACGCCCTAGGACGGCTAAATGGTTCACGTTCTGGCCGCTGACGAAAGCGAATGATGAAAGTCAAGTGCCTGGCCATTTGATAAAAAAAATGTTCTGGAATAGAATTTTGGGTCCCCGGGTCAACACTATTTATTAGACCCAAATATTCCCGGATCCAAAATGACCTTGTCCCAGTGGATAATCCGGCCCTGGTTACATAACACAGCGCACCATGGGAATTATGGTATCCTGATCTCAATATGTTCAACTAGAATCCGATAAAATGTTGTAAAAAGCACTATAAACTGATACACAAATGTCTACTGATAAAATGCAGAATTATATAAAATAGCAAGAAAACGTTGGACTAGATAGAATGTATAATGTACTAATGAGTCTGAAAAATTTTAAGATAAATCCAATAAAAATAATGTACAACATTTTGAGGCCCTCTGTAAACATTCCTTGATCCTTGGGGCGCTCCTGTACCGAGACATTACAAGGGCGCCATTTTAGAGGCCGCAAACACCAGGTTCAGGGCATGGCTGGCTTTATTTTATTTTACCTAGCTCTGCGTATACGATGTCAGTGGATAGGTCTCTCAAGAGGGACCGAACTTGTTAACTGCGACTGTCATCCTACCCCACCGACATCACCCAATCTCCTTGGACGTCACTGGGTCCTGTGTGCACAGTTGTTTACGTCTGGATATTGCCACTTCAGAATTAACAAAAAAAAAATTAGCTGTAATAGTGCGAAAACTTTTCACTGAAAGTGCTCCCTGGACAGTAACGTCACGAATGACGAAGTCCTATCCCTGACATCAAGCTGGCAATCTTTCGATTCGTTGCCGGGATGAATGCCCAATCTTATATTAGTGAACCTTTGTAAACGCGCCACGAAAACGTTCATCAAGGTAAGCACAACTTTTTTAGAGCAGATCTTCTCAGTGGCACACTTGCTTTGTTCTCATAAGCGCTTTGTTAGAATTTCTTCGATCCAAAACGTCCGACCTACTCAAAAATATAAGGTATCTGTTTGGACGACCGGGAAGTGCCACCCAACCTAGGCCGGAATCGAGTGGGGCGGCATCCACAGGGACTGTATTCCCCCTTATCCTACCACCAATTTCCCGGAAGGACTTGCGGATCTACGTCATTAACGTGCCCGTACTCAACGTGAGCGCGGAGACAGTTTGGGCACAATCTGGGATCGAAGTTTCGTTGGAACTGTCGTAAAAATACTCTACATGGCGCTAACGTCAGCGCTTTTAACACCAGTAGTTGCGCTAAATCGCTGGCGTTGAAAACGCCGAATCTCTATCGTCTAACGCTCATATAGATTGAAACATGTACTGCAGATTGAATTAACGCGCGCATTGACTGATTTAACGCGCACATTGATTGATTTAACGCGTCGTCAAAATAGCCGCGTTTTCAGCGTTTATATAACACAGGTCTAATTAGAGAATCTTTCATGGGTTTCCGATTCTAATCTCGTCCATTTCTTACTGGCTCTATCAATAGAGGAGGAATAAAGTAAATTTAAATATTTTTGAAACATTTTAAAGTAAAATAAATGAAATTAAAAAAATAAAAACCTAAAGATATATCAACTCACTCTGGGCTCTTTTATATATCTTTGAAACAAACGTCATGGATGGTAAATAGGAGCGTATGCATGTTAAGCAACAACGTCCCGGCAAGAAATTTACAAAATAGCGGGGGGAAAACCCTCTTGCCACTGGGAAGCATGATTTGAGAGGATGCCAGGGATCGGAGTCTCTTGCCGTTTCAACTCGATGCGGCACGTTGGCACCTGCGGGCGTGACGCCATAAAGGCGACGTGCCTCTCTGGAGGAAGAGGAGTGACTCTACTGGATAACAACGGAATAGGACGATTCTGTTGTGGAAAGATTGGGACAGAAACGTTTTGCTCAAAAGAAAAGATTCAATAAATTCGACATTTCATATTTTACTGAAATAAAAAGATTGAATATTTTCTTTTTATAATGGATATTATCCATTGTATTTATTCGTGAAAAAATAATCTGAATAAAGAGCCCTCCTCTGAATTTTCCATCCTTAGGCACATATTCATATATGGACGGACCACCATTCCTTTTGAAATCCGTAGGATGAAATTGATTTATGTTGTGTCGTTTAACCTATTGCAATAGTCTACATTTCACACTATTAACACTGCATACAGGGTGATTAAAAAAAAAGTTGGGCCAAAGTTTACGAGGAGAGTACACACCAAACCAAGCATTTCTCGTCATAGTTTACCGGGTCAGAAATGAAACGTAAAAGTGTTACAGGGCGCTTACTGTTTGGGAAACGGCAGCTCCGCAAACTTAAAAGCGTCATTCTGGTTGTTATTTTCTGGTTGAAGAAAAAAAAATTATGCAAATTTCATCTGGGGAAGAAAAAGAACCCTTATACAAATTTTCGTAATTGGACAAAAGGTAAGGAACTATCTGGACGTCATTTTTCCGGACAGGTGAATTGGGCAAGGTGGTCACATAGCTTGGTCCCCATGATCGCCCGATCTGGCGTGTCTTGACTTCTTTTTGTGAGGATATCTCAAGAGTCTCGTCTATGACACTCCCCTTGAATCTGAAGAGGAGCTCGTAGAAAGAATTTCGGCCGCTACTGTCGAAGTGCGCGACGTGCCTGGTCTGTTCGAGAGAGTTCGTCAATCCCTCCATCGCCGCTGTGAGGCGTGCATTCGGATTGACGGTCGCTCTTTTGAGCCATTACTGTAATTATTGTTTATTAAATATCATTTTATAACTTCTAAGTCATTCTTATGTTTTCGCCTTATCTCATCGGTTTCACCATTAAGCGCCCACTGGGGACTTTACCGGCTCGATAAACTATGACGAAAAATGTTTGGTTTGATATGTACTACCACCTAGTAAAGTTTGGCCCATCTTTTTTGAATCACCCTGTATAGACTTATCTAAGCACTATTATATTGGCCACCTCTAGACATGGGTGTATTTGTTGCATCTTACTTTCTCAAGCTATTTAATAAAATATTGCTTTCCAGAAAATTTACGTATTCGAGATTTGGATGGATAAGCACATATCAATCCTTTTTTAACCCTTTTCAAGCATTCAACTTTTGCATATTTTAGCGCTAGAAAAAAATACTTTTTTTTCTTATTCGAGTTGGAAATATGTGTGTGTGCATACAATCCAATATATATTTTATGTGTCGATACATAATGTGAAAAACAAGAACTTGAGACAAACAAACGCAGAGAAACAAAATTTTCATTCTTTTAATATCATCCGCAGATTAAAAGGTTTATTACTTTCCCTATATAGGGTATAAGAAAAGTATTGTGACGGGATCGAAAATTCGAATGAGTTTTCGACGTATGAGCCCGTTTTAAACACCCCTGGACGGGAATTGGACGGGTTTTTTTTGGGGGGGAGGGGGGGGATATCTATGTGTGTTTCTATTATGTATGTATGTTAGTGTGTGCATCCGTGAGTCTGTAGATGCGCTATTTCACGAACGAATGAAGCGTTTGAAAATAGTAATTGGGTGCGATTATTACAATCAATGAATACTGAAAACCCATTAAATTTAAACTTGATCGAAGGTGCGGAAATCCCCCCAATTGCTGAATCAATTTTTAAAACATCAGGATCATCAATAACAATAAACAAACAATTATTTTATACCTAACATTTTTTATTAAAAAACGAATGATACAAAGTTTAGAAGGCTAGCATAGACCGTTTCCGAGATATGGCACATTTTTGAATGATTCTTTTTTTACATCATTTAAAACTCAGAGCCTTCGGTACTGTCAAAAAAATAATTATTTCTTACATAATTTATTTTATGTAAAACGAATTTTAGAATACTAGCATGAACTGTTCTCGAGATATGGCATGTTTTTCAAATAAATCGATTTAAAACGCGACACGATATTAAAAAAATGATAAATATCATCTAATTGGTTCACTTTTCATACGCAACACTAAGCTACTCATCTGTTAACATGATTACCATGGATCCAGTTCGTTCCATTCAAGAGAGAAGATACTTTTATAATAGTTTTCCATTTTAATGCCGATGAATCCGCCAGTAGTGATTTATTTCATTATTGATATCCATTCAGTGCATTCTGCTTGAACTGAATGGATATTCCCAAAAGCGCTCACTTTCAATAGATGCGAATTCGGTCCCAGTAACATTGTGCCGTCAATCTCGTACACCATCATTTAGCCGTCAAAGGAGAAGGCATTGCATGATGTGGGGACAGTCACGCGCTGTTTGTCTCAATCGGGAATCGAACCACGGATCTCCGTACTGGCCAACAAACGCTCTACTAGGACGGAATTTCAAGTTCTTATCACTGACGTGGATTCTGCATTCTCCACTCTGTAATGCCATATTGGCGTGCATCTGAAAATCTAACTGACCTGCTATTTTTGTCTCAACTGAGCATTTTGCTGCTATTTTTATTCTCCAAGTTAACTTCCTGCTGGATCGTTATCCTCCAGATTCGAAATCGGTGATCATTATTCCAGAGTCATCTGAATCCGTGCTAATCGTACTAGGGGCACTCTCAGACCTACGATATCTTTGCACTAACCTACGCAATTGATGTGTTCGGACGCCATTGCAAAACACCTTGCTGCCCCAACCGGGAATCGAACCACAGATCTCTGTATTGACCAGCCGACGCTCTTCTGTTGAGCTACTGAAACGGAATTGCAAGCTCTTCTCATCGAATTGAAGTGTGTATTTTTACTCCCCTCCAACATCAATGCACTTTTGTACGCAAATTTTACAAACATTAAATGCTTCAAGCCATCCATTTCTTGGAATCGATGATAAAGATACTTTTACAGTTTCATCCATCTCATCTTCAAAATGAAAACGACGCCCACGTAATTTTTTTTAGATTAAAAAATAGCCAAAAGTCACACATAGCAAGATCAGGAGAATAGGGTGGATGTTCTATCACTTGGATGCTTTTTTGTTCAAGAAATTCGACTTTCATTCTTGCTGAATGAAAAGATGCATTATCACGGTGATGCATGAGTTCCCTAACATTCACTTCCTGAAAAATTTCTGGAAGACACTTGGTGGTGTACCCGTTAGCTATAACTGTCTTCTGTCCCTCTAGCTTTGTGGCTTTGACCAGACCTGTACGTCTGACGAACACGGCATACATTACTTTTTACATTATTCATTGTCTTTCCACCATTGATAGTTTGGGGTCATCTTTAAAGACCCATACTTTACTTTCTTGACGTGTTGGAACGTCAGAAAACAGTATGTGCGTTTCATCACCAGTTATGATTTTAGAAATAATGCTGTGTCCACCATCATTAAGTTATTTTAAGGTTTCTTTACTGATTCTGACACGCTCCGCTTTTTGGTATTCTGTTAAATTATGGGGGATACAACGACAAACTAATTTTTTCATATGTAGTTCTTCATGAATAATTGTATGCATAGCTGCGGATCCAATGTTAAGTTCCTTCTGTATCATTTGGTAGGTACAGCGATTATCAGCGATTAATATTTTTCGAATGGCCGACACATTTTCTGGGACTACAGCTGACAAAGGTTTTCCTGTGTGTTCTTCATCCAGGAGAGAATTTCGATCTCTTCTAAACTCTGTAAACCATCTAAATACAGTTGCAGGAAGTTGTAGTGCTAATTGTAGACATTGACGACATTCTTCTTGATTTAGCCCCGCTTTAAAATCATAGAAATTCATAACTCGATAATGCTTTCGCGTCAACTCCATTTTCTTTTCTTTCAAAATTTATTCTACGATAGCTAAATTGTAATTGTTACCACAAATTATCGTCTGAGGACATAACAAAGTTCAAATTTAAATATCCGACTAATAGTTTTTTTTTGTCGCATATCGTCTGTCCCTGTCTCAAAATTTTCAGTGTGATCCTCGTATTGATGTATAGTAGCTATGTGAATTTTCCTCCTAATCAACTCTAGCTTATAAATATAAATATGCAATTATTTATTAATAATTTATATAGATTGAAATACATAATAATTCATTAATAGTGAAACAACTATTTAACAAATGCTAGCGATTAACTGTTTTGGTGAGCCCCTGCTTCAAGATTGTTGAACCCCCTTGAATGTCACGCCAACCCCTCTTGAATTTCGTCTCTAGCTACTGTCTGGTTCTGAGGGTTGGAAGAGGTTAATAGGAAGTTTCAACTACATCATTCCTGAAAGTGATTTCGCTCTTTAACTTCTAACACAATATCATCATCTCATCCAGGAAGAATCGCCTCACCTAATACGGATGCCGCCAGAAGCAACAAGAGGAAATCTGCATCTGACAGCAGTAAGCGATTTTAACTCCTGCGCGAGTGAAAAATTTTCCAGTTCACAGCTCCGGTGTTTGGAATAGGGATGACGACGGCGGTGATGAGGAGCTTAAGACTTCATTCCGAAAAAGAATAAAAACATTCGAACTTATGGAAACAAATGGAAACTAAGAAAAAAAACTTTCAATATAAAGTTGAAGCTGTTACAAAGACACCCTTCGATGATGAAAGAATTTGAAATAATCAACTTAAAATGAACGGACGAAATAAATGCTGAAGACACAATGAATCTGATGGACAAAATCCGTTTTCATTTGTTGACGGCTCTGGTTGCACGAAAAAAAAAAGAAAAAAAGAAAATCGGCGGTGGCTCGAGTTTGATGGAGCCGAAAAGATTTTGCGTGAATGAAGTCTTGTAAAACGAAAAGAATAATAATAAAGTTCAATAAATTTATTTGTTATTTTTAGTCTCATTTATTTCATTTACAACATACCAATATCAAGTCTATACAAGTTTGACCAAGCGGGCTGGATTTTACAGGATACCATTCTATTTTGAAAACTAAGAAGCCGACCCGAAATGTAATTGACTATCCTTGTAAGGAACCTTAAGAGCTAAATTTATTCTCTTTTGTTATTCATAACTATCACTTTTAATTTTCAAGAAATAAGCAAAGTAAGGGTATTCACTTGGACAAATTTATTTATTTTTAACAAAATATAGTTAAAAATATTAAATATTGAAATTATTATTTTCCTTATATACATAGTATAATATATATGGAAAGTATTGTGATGGAGTCAAAATTTCGAATTCGAGTTTTCGGCTGGAAAGCACGTTTCAAGCAACCCTCAACACGAATCAAACGTTTTGAGGTGATGTCTCTCTCTCTCTCTGTGTGTGTGTGTGTGTGTGTGTGTGTATGTCAGTGAGTCTGTGGAGACGATATCTCACGAACAAATGGAGCGATTCGAACGAAATTGGGTACAAAATTACAATCGGTGAATACTGGAAGCCTATAGTTTTTAAACGCAATCGAATGTTCAGAACCCTTAAAACTTTCGAGTGAAACTCTGAAAAAATCATCAAAAAATCAGAACTTTCAATAAAGTTATGAAAATAATCATTTCTTATGTAATTTTTCAGTAGAAAACGATTGACATAACTTTTAGAACGCTAGCATTGACCGCGCACATTGTTTCCGTATATGGATAAATGACGTCTAAAAACACAAGTATATTGTTTCCATTTTTATCAATTAGGTTTGTATAAGCGTCTGTCCCAAGGCAAATATGGGACATTGCGAATTATGGAGGGAGTGCAACCTACAAAGATGGTCCATGCACTTCTCCTTCAATTCATATACAGTTCCCTAAGAGAACACCTGCAAAAGGATGAGCATGCCATGTTTCTGGGAAATATGGACAGCGATGGCTGTTACAGAGGGGCGCACAGCAGGGCGCTCTTGGGGAGAGCTGACCCTTGTCCGGTTCGGCTGCACGTGCACGCAAGGTCGTGAGAACCCTCGGCCCACCTGCCAGATATTAATTCTGGGATGATCGCCATCCTCCTGTCATCACAGCACCCAATAGCTGGACATTTTTTGAAATATCCAATGAAAATACCAGGGGCTTCAATTGGGGGAACCAGTAACAAACCTGGGGCTTAATTGTGTAGGAGGAGACATTTTTCGGATGTTCGAGAGAGTGTTAGATTTTTCAAAAAAGAACAAAGAATTAATTGGTTTTGTGCTTCGGAGAGAAAAGTTCTTCCAAAATAGGTCTACAGCGATGACCGGCGTTTCCGCGGTCGAAGGGCTCCGCATCCAGACACGGCCAATGTCGGAGATTGTTTTAATGAACAATACCACTGAATTATGCGTTCTAACCGGACGTGTGGTTAAAACCCACATAACAGCGTCGAAGGTGTTACATTTCCCCTAACGTTCCGATCTCAGCCAGACATCTCGATCCCAGACGTTATTCACGACATAAGCACACAGATCTAAAAATGAAACAAATTGAAAGAAATCTCAGCAGTACTGGAGTGATAGGCCCGAGTTGAACGGCAGTGATCGGCGGGCATGTCATTCATCAGTAAAGAGTCTAAAATATGAAGCTGGAATTGTCAGGACATTACATTTTATTATCACAAGTTTATATGAGTTGTCACTTTGATAACTAGATCTATTTTTTGGTCTTCGAATCGCATTATGTTTTTTCATCTCTGGCCTTATTAGGTATTAAGGTATAGTAGGTATTAAGGTATAGTTTAAGGCCTTATTAAGGTATAGTAAGGTAGACACAAACCTTATTAGGAACATACGTTCCTAAAAAGGCTTTACAATAGGAATTTATAAATGTTTTTATTACTTGTAAAGAACCTTGTTGTCCCAACCGGGAATCGAACCCTGGATCTTCGAACCGGCCAGCCGACGTTCTACCGTTAAGCTACTAGAACGAAATTGCAAGCTTTTATCGGCGAAGTGGACTCTGCATTCTCCACTCTCTAATTCCAGATTGGCGTATAACTGACCACATCCTGCTATTTTTATCACAGGTTAGCCTCCTGCGACTACTATTTATACCCAAGTTAGCATCCTGCGTGGTCGTTATCCTCTCCATTTGAAATTGGCGCTCTATCTTCCAGAGTACACTGAATCCGTACGAGTCTTACTAGGGTTACATTTAGACCTCCGACATTTTTGCACTAACCTACAGGGTTGATTAGTTCGGGCGCCGTTGTAAAGAATCTTGCTGCCCCATCCGGGAAACGAATCTTGGATCTTCGAACTGGACAGCTGGCGCTCTACCGTTCAGCTACTGGGACGATATTGCAAGCTATTATCTTTGAAGTGGACTCTGCATACTATTGAATAATAAAAATCGAACCAGGATCTGGCGTATGCGACCTCAACGCTTTAACCACTGGGTAGTCACGGCCCTATTAATAACGCCTTGTAAAACAAAACGTCCATAAAGTTACAATTTTATATTTTTGTAGAATTTTCAAAGGATTACAAATGTCTCAATTATCGTTCTAGCCAAAATACCAAATTAAAACCACCTTTTCAAATTAACTAAAAATATTATTCTATTAAAATTATAATCACTCTATTTCAAAAACTAATCATTCGATCTGAAATCCAATTATATATCCTTGTAGGGTTTTTATAAATGACTAGGTTACTATTTATGGTAATCCCTTTTAGTTTTAGATATATATAAACCTTACAGACTTATCAAACAAAACGTTTTTGGGGCATCTTCGACTGGAAGAGGCGATTATTCAAAAACTATAGAAAAAGCTTTATAAAAATAAATGATGGATCTAGAAACTGAATTTCCGACAGAATATTTTAGTCGCTTAATGTTTCGATTTATCGTTATAGTTTAGGAGATATAGATTATGATAGTAAGCAAAGCGAAGCAAAAACTTGTTGAAGGAAAAATATTATATATTATAACAAAAGCTCAAAATTTTAAAATATTGAAATTATTTTTGTATATTCATAAATAGTACCCCATCTCTGACAAAACAAGTATAAATTGTTTGCATTTTTTATCTATTAAATGCGAAATTTTGAAATTTTTCGTGACTCTCCGATTTCAGCTGGATGCAATGACCCCAAATGTTATTCAAGTAAACATTTTTCTTGGAGTCCAAAATGAAATTCGCACTTATTTTATTCCATTCTGTAGCAAAATATGTTACATTAAAGAAACATTCATTGAAACTCAAAAATATCTGAATATAGCAAAATAAAAATCTGACGTGGACAGCACATGACGTTCCCTGCAGACGTAAATTCATTTTCTCTTTATTTCGTTAAGAATTCGTAAAATTAAGTTTTATTGCACGAAATAACACGCATATTTACTTAAAACGACACCGAATGTGCACTTTTAATTCAATTTTCGTTATCATTTGGTAACGAGACGTATTTCAAAGGCGACGTTGCAAAAATGCAAGGAAAAAGAACTAAAATATCTCGAGAACGGCTCATTCTAGAGTGATGGCCATAGTCTTAATATTTTTATCGTAAAAAATTACGTATAAAACAAGCATTTAAATGATACATTTGAGCATTGTCTTTTATTTTAGATTTCGATAATTTTTGCTGGCCATTTAGCAAAAAAAGCAGATTCTGTTTCTCGAATCGTACCAAAATCGAATCTGTACCATGGTCACCCACAAACGACTTACCTATAAAATTTTACGAAATTCAGTCAATTAGTATTTGAGTTAGAGTGGATGCATATATTCACACGCGCACACACACACTCACACGCACGCACATGTCACGCTAAAAATAGTATTTTCGCAGTCTAGAGATTCTCAAACGTGTAGATCCGTCTAAAACTCGAGTTGCGAATTTCAACACGATTCCTCTGCATTATCCACACATTACCATGTATTGTAGGGAAATCCAATCCGATCACCGACCCACCCGAAGGTATACGGTACGAATCAAGCCGTCGCTATAGCAAAATCGCTCATCCCAGCACATTCACCATCCCGAACGACAAGAGGCTAAAGCCGTCACGTATCGTAGGGAAAGTTATTAAAATCCGGCCTAAACGTGTCTGATATTGAAATGGGAGGAAGGAAGTAATGGGAGTTGTTACTCACCGCTGGTTCTTCCGAGACTTTGCAGTAGAATCAGTGCCACGATTGCTGAAGAGAAAAAGAAAACAAACAAAAAGTTACTTCAAGACCATCTATCATGCGATTCATCAAAAATACAAGTTGATTAAAAAATCATGTACATCTAATTTAAAATTATATAATGTACCGAGAAATTAAAATATAATTTTTTTTCAGTTAAATTGTACTAGTATAGAGGTAAAAGTAAGGAGTTAACACTTCATATTAAGAAAACGCCCCTATCGTTTGAGAGAATTAGCCAGAAGGCGCTGGGGTAAGATAAGTAGCCCTACATTGTATGTGGGGAATTTCTATGGGGAAAGTTCTAAAATATTTATTTAAACTGTTCATTTTTTCAAAAAAAAAAAAAAAGTATGAGCAATGCCATTTAGAACTGAAGCAATAAAGAATATTCCTGCGCATTCAACATTATTTTTATCTCCTTGTATTCTGTACTCTATCTTACAACTATGAAAAAATACTGGTTAATTATACTCACAATGAGGGAATCCTTTATTTAAAAATATTCAAAAATATATATACTAAATATTAAGCCTTTCTGTTGTGTCCACTAATAATAGCGGTTACTTGATTAACAGGAACGACACCTGGACATCATTCTCAAAACATTATAACATTTTCATGCGTTTCAGAGGTCCCAAAACGTGTAGATCCGTCGAAAATTCAAGTTGCGATTTTCGACACAATTCCAATAATTTCTCTATACATTACCATGCATTGTAGGGAAAGTAATAATGAAGATAATAATATGTTAACGAACCGTATATACTTTCCCACCTGCAATGTATTTTCTCACCTATCAGGCTGACTTTTCCCACCTACACGCCTTTCAGTAAGCCCAAATGTTTCAATTCTATTCGGATTGGAACAAGTAGTGAAATGGAATATAAAGCCAATGAATGTCTTTAACATTCATATTGTTATGAAACGTATCTAGAATCGTGGGTGTATGTACAAGAACGAGTCCCAGTTTCTGGATAACTAACGTTTATTCACAAGCACAAAGTAAACAGGAACAGCGTACAATTAAACAGCACTTAAATGCTCCACTCATTATACAAAATAAACTAATAAATATTTACACTGATGGTTCCTCTATTGAAAACAATACAGGATACGCCATTTGCATCTTTAACGAAAACACACTGGAAGAAACTTTCACCTTTTTAAACTTGAGCATGGGAACACAGTTTTCCAAGCAGAAATTGCTGCGATCCATTTCTCTATAAATTGGGCATCTAATAGAAACATTAAAATTAATATCTTTACAGACAGTCAATCGTCAATCTCGGCCTTTAACTCCATCAAAAACAAATCTTTTTACTTATCCAAAATTAAAACTAATGCTAATCTTAATAACCATTTAATTAATTTATGTTGGGTTAAAGCCCACTCCGACATCTCGGGTAACGAGGTCGCAGACAAAAATGCAAAACTAGCTACTACCTCTGGCTCTCCAACTTCTTTACCTTTCCCTTATTCACTTCTCAAAAAACATTACAAACTTGATATCCTTAGTAATTGGCAATCCTTTTTAAATGACTATGTCTCCCCCCGAACTCACGATCCCGCCAGAATTTTAAATTTCCTTCCAAAAGTTAACTTTAATACACATATTACTAATAAATATTTAATCTACTTTATTACGGGCCACGGCCCATTCCCCGATTATTTGTTCTCTTTCAAATGTAAATCTACTTCCTGCTGCTCCTGCGGCGCTTTCGGCGACGCCGATCACTACGTTTTTTCTTGCCCCCTTACCAAAGCTTTTCACCTTTATAAACCTTCACCCCATAATACGGCGACCTGGTTCTCGAGTGTCTGCTCTAACCCTTCTTCAATCAATAAAATAAAAAACTGTGTTCTCATAGCGAGAGAAATCTCTAATAAAATTTCATAATCAGCCTGGGGATCTCTGCTTTTAATTTTTTCGGTCGGTGACTCCTCTTCTTGTTGTTTTTTTGTTTGTTTTTTATGTTGTTTTTTATGTTGTTTTTTTATATGTTGTTTTTCTCGGTGGTGTCGTCTGCTTTTGTTGTGTTGTCTTTAGTTGTTGCACCCCATTTTATAATATATAGTCAACTTCAAAATGTTTTCAACTACTATCATAATACTTATATTATCTCAGATCATTATGTCATTTGTAAATATACTATCAAGTCTTCAATAATGTAAATAAGTCAACAAAATGTATTCAAGTCTACAAGAGTATAAATGTAATCAAGTCTTCAGATATATTTTCATATTAGCAAAACTATGTTATTAGCTTATATCCTTGTAACCACTCCTGTAAAAAATTTTTAAAGATTCAATAAATTTGGTGTTGGTTGTTGTGGACACCCGGACATCGGCCGGACGCCTGCCAACTCCTCTCCCGGCCGTCCAAATAGATGCTCAAGTCCTCAGGACGAGTCGGACGGTCTGGGTCTTCAACACCTTTCTGGTAGGTCGGACGGTCTAGGTCTCAACAACAAAACCAGCCGTACTATTCTCAAAACATCGACAGAAGTCACAGTCACTGTAGCTCGTATATTCTCGACTCGTCCACTGAACTCCAAGAGAGTGACGAGTATTTTTTTAATCTCTCTATAGACACTTTTGGAAATCTCTCTAGAAATTTTCAGAATTATCTAATATCTCCTAGACTAATCGTTATTTCGTGAAGTTTTTGGAACATTCCGGAAGTCGCTAAATGTCGCCAAACTGGAGATAAAAAATCTGGCAATCAGTCTTCTTACTGGGATATCTTGGAAACCCTGGGCTCACGTCATGCTGACGTCATGGACTGTGTTTTCTTCGCCTGGCCTTCGAGACAGAAAAAAGAGGAGGCGCCAAAGGGCAAATTGTACGTTCGCCACACTATGCGTCAACCATAAAATTAAAGGACGGTTATTTCATGTTTTTCTTACATCTCTATCATTGGAATAGAGCGGCGGTTATGCTTCTTTCGTAAAATTTATAAAAATTCAGCTACGCCCGTCCAACGAGGGATTAGAATTGGGGAAGGGCCTACCTGTTGCGAATAGGCCGCCTTTGCGAAGCATTGGGTCCTCCGGGCCGAATGCAGCTGGCACACCTCCACACTAGCAGCGCCACCTGAAAGGGCCTGTGGAGAGAAAAAATAGGTAAGCAACAGGTAGCAAATTTTTATTTTTTTATTCTTTAATTGTTAAAGAAGAAAAAAAATATTGTTTTTTTTTTATTCTCTTACATCAGGGAATTCAAGCCGCTCATTAGAATCAACTTCAGAATCCTCCCTCTCACTCTTCCAAATTGCATCAACAGGCTTAACCTGAAGATCTCACACCAAAACACTGAGGCAATTGTTTTTGGAAACCCCACACTACTAAGACGCTCCCCATCCCTCAAACTTAATGGCACAAACATTAAAATAGTTAGAAGTATAAAATATTTAGGCATACACATAGACAACACACACATTTGGACCAACTACCTAAATTACATTAAATCAAAAGTTCAACATATTACAAACAACATAAGAATATTTGCGCCCACAACATGGGGAATCAAAAACACACTATTAAAGGATTGGTGTTACATCGCAATTGAAAAAATAATTACCTATGGAGCCTCTATCTGGGCAGCCAACTTAAATGCCAGAAAAAGAGCCAATCTACTACCTACGAGCCGTCAGCAGAGCCTACAAGAAAACTTCCCATGCAGCTCTCAACACTATATCTGGAATTTCCCCCATAAATATTAAAATTCAGAAAATAATAACAACCCAAAAATTAATGCAACTAAAGACTACAACCACCCTCAAAGATAAAATTTTAAGCCCCTCGGACTTCGAACAGAATCATTTAATGTGGAACATCCCCCCTCAACTACATTCTTTAAAAAACTTATTAACTTCAGCCCCACCCACAACATCTTCACTGACGGCTCAAAATCAGAAAAAGGAGTAGCCTCAGCATATTGTGTCTACAAAATTAAAAATCACACTACGACCACAACCTGGTCAATGAAACTTAACAACACAAACAGCATTTTCCAAGCCGAACTCTTTGCCACTTACAAAGCCATAACATACACACAAAATCCAAGTCCCTCATACACACAGACAGTCTGTCAAGCATTCAGGCCATTCAAAACAACAGCACATTCCAATCAAAACTGATCTACCGCATCAGAAAAGCACTCCAACACACAGGTATAGACAACATCAGAATAAGATGGGTGAAGGCTCAAGTAGGGATAGCAGGTAATGAAGCCGCAGACAAATTGGCGGTTGCCACGGCTAATGACGAAACCCAAGAAGAATCTAATGTTATAAAACCACCCAAATCGTATCTGAAATATAAAATGAGAGAAAACACGATGGAGGCATGGTCACAGTCGTGGCAAGTTGCCACCACGGGGAGGTTTACGCACTCCGTCCTACCTAAACCCCCAAAATTATTCTGCTCACCTAATAACTATTTCTCCTGGTTCTTAATTAATCATGGACCATTTCCGTCCTATCAACACATAATTGATAAAAATCCCACCCCAGACTGCGTATGCGACTCCGGGGAGGGCAATGCAACCCACTACGTCTTTAACTGCTCACTAACAACATCACATCACCTAAAGGAACCAGCTATTCAAAATTATCAATTATGGATCTCTAAAGCAGCAGAAAACCCCTACATCATCAGCAAAATTAGCAGATCCATGAAATAAGCTTTTGAAAATCAGCACGACATCTTCAAAACCACATAACCAACCCCTGGCCGTAATCTTCGCAGAGCATCACCCCCATCTCAACACACAACACAATACTAATTCCACAAGCAAAAAAAAAATTGCCAAACGAAGTAAATTAAATAGTATGTATCTAATGTATGTGTCTAAATGTATAATTTGGCAAATCAGCCAACCTTCAATGGCTAGTAAGCTTCTGAACATTCCGCAACATACGACAAAGAATCCTTAACAAAAGACAATGTGCAGCTCCCATCAGTGAAGCCAGGGATCATTAGTGATCCAAGTGACAATGTGTGACAAAGAGTGAAATCATCACTTCACTATTATCATCATAAACTTTTGATGTTCCTAATCACAGATCTGTTAAGAACTGAAAACCATAAGCACCGGCCATCATCATATTTTTATTTATATTTATATCTTTAATCATGATTACCAGCTGTTAATTATATACACCAAATGTAAATTACACACCAACTGTATACACCAGCTATAAATAATATTTGTGTTTAATAAATGTTCACTGACGGTCAGGGGAGAGGGGGGCTTCCCGCGCGTGCGGAGCCTCTCGTATCTCTTCGCAGGGACGTGGGTTGGGATTTGGCGGAGTCTTCGTTCCACGCCTGTTCCCCGAGGCGACGGGCAAGTTGGATGGCAAGTTGGATAGCAGAGTAGGAACCCTGCCATACAAACCTATAAACCATAACTGGTCAGGAGGCTCCATTAAATTCTTTAATTGCTAAAAGCGTTTAATGTAATAATTCTATAACTAAGCGTCAATGTATAGTGTTTTCTATCCTGTCAAGAATACCGGTCAAAAAGTCTTATCATTGGAGACTGTGAAACGGCGACACTTGCAACGTTCGTCCCATATATAGGGTCCTGTTCATTCTCGAATGTTGATGATCTCTGACGGCGATATGTGTTGTTTATGGTATCATTACTGAATCATTCTGTTTATGGTATTATTACTGAATAAGACAATCATTCGCCAAGAACCAGATTGTGCCAAATAATTGTCTTCTGCAACAGTTTTAAGGTCAATTTGTATTCATTAAAAGATGAGCTACAGCTTTTTAATTAGTTTTTCTGTCTATCTCGCTTGATTGTCGGGTTCGTATTAAATTATCCGCTTTTTCCAAATCGTACCAAAATCTAATCAGCACCAGGGTAATCCACAAATAACTTATCTACCAAATTTTGTAAAATTTGATCTATTAGTTTTCAACTAGAGTGGATACAGACAATTTTTGCGAGATTTTTCGCAAAAAAAAAGGCGGGTTCTATCCCGAATCGTATCCAAAACTAATCAGCACCAGAGTCACACACAAGTGACTTAGCTACCCAATTTTATGAAATTTGATCTATTAGTTTTGAGTTAGAGTGGGTACATACGCACAGACAGACAAACACACAGACGTCATGCTAAAAATAGTTTTTTCATATTCTAGAAGTCCCAAAACGTGTAGATTGGTCGAAAACTCGAGTTGTGATTTTCGGCATGATTCCAATCCTTTCCCTATACATTATGATGTATTGCAGGGAAAGTAAAAAGTAATGATATATTTCTCACTTTCAAACTCTATTTGGACACTAACCATATCTCAATACTTGTATATACTCGTAGTATAATAGCTCACAATATTTTTGCTCAAAGCCAGTCCTGGTAGTGGGTGATCATCTTGGTAGATCAATATATAATCAGTAGTAAAACGTATTATGTTATTATGATATTATGATAAAAGAATTGCTCGTTTGGAAAACTAATATCGATACTTTGATGTGAAAGTTCTTGAGAAAATTGATAACTTTCGTATGGTTGAGATTTAAAGTTAAACATTTCAAGGTTATACCATTCCTGTTAGTTTCCATAATCAATCTTCGAAGCGACGAAGTTTAATTCCTTGAGAGAGATTGGGAAAAGCTCTATCAGTAACTTTAGGATTTGTAGTGTATACGAACTAGTTCCTATATTGTCAACTCCCCTGCAACGGAGGTGCGCATACTTTTTGTAGTCTCTCCATAGAAATCTCTAAATCTCAAAGAATAATTGTTCTATCGAGAAGTTTCTGGAACATTCCGGAAGTCGATAAATCCTCACATCTGGAAACCTTTCTTCTAACTGAGAAATCCTGGAAACTCTGGGCTCACGTCATCCTGACGTCATACACTGTATTAGAGCTCCTCTACTACATGCTGACTTATCAAGCATATTGAAGCCCACCCTAGCTGGAAGAGCCATCCATTAGCATTAGCTCTATTCGCATTTTCACTTTATTAAGTATTATTGAAATAATTATGGGTGATTGTTCCGTACCAAACTGCTCTAGTCATTCCAGAAAGGGTTTGGGGCTATTTCGCTTTCATAGAAACGAAAAAAGAATAAAACAATGGCTAATAAATAGTCAGCGCGATAATTGGATACCCGGTACTGGAGCATACTCGTGAGAGGCAAGTTCTACAATATTCTAATTGAAACTTCTTTTTTTATGTAAAGTATTTATTTTAAACACTTATTTTATAATTTTTGTAACTGTAATATATATTATTAATAATTTTTAGTTGTTTTAGTCTTATCTTAGGACACTTAGTTTGTAATGTAAACATCACCTTGAATGCATTATACTGTCTTCAAAACCTAAAAGTAAATAGCTTCAAATTATACATATATATATATTAAAGATTTATTCCTGTTACAACAATATCTTTCAAGTTTTATACACTTTGTTGTATTTTTAGATCATAATGAATCACAGAATTGGTGAATTCTACTATCAACAAACTGTCGCCAATTACTTGCCATGTTATAGTAATTATGCAAACATAAGCTAAAATGGTAAATAAATCGAAATACGTTTATCATAAAAGGTTTTTTTAATAGCATGTGTGAATGTTTGCCTCACATATTTGAAAGTTTGTTAACTACTTTGTATTTAAAGAGGAAAATACTAATAATAACCCTACTGAGCTCGGCTTTTTTCATCAAAGATTTTCAAACAATAGTTGTTTATTAAGTAGCTATTATGATAAACGTATTTCGATTTATTTACCATTTTAGCTTATGTTTGCATAATTACTATAACATGTCAAGTTTTCCACTTGGCGACAGTTTGTTGATAGTAGGGTTCACCAATTCTGTGATTCATTGTGATCTAAACATACAACAAAGTGTATAAAACTTGAAATATATTGGTGTAACAGCAATAAATCTTTAATATATATATATAGCTTCAAATTATATATATATATGTATAATTTGAAGCTATTTTCTTCTAGGTTTGGAAAACAGTATAATGCATTCAAGGTGATGTTTACATTACAAACCAAGTGTCCTAAGATAAAACTATAACAACTAAAAATTATTAATAATTCATATTAGAGTTACAGAAATTATAAAATAAGTGTTTAAAATAAATAATTTATTTAAAAAAAGAAGTTTCAATTAGAATATTGTAGAACTTACCTCGCATAGGTATGCTCCAGTACCGGGTATCCAATTATTTATTAGCCATTGTTTTCTTCTTTCTTCGTTTCTAGAAAATCGAAGTAGCCTAAAATCATTTCCAGAATGATTAGAGCAGTTCGGTGCAGAACAACCATCCATAATTATTTCAATAATACTTCCTAAAGTGGAAATACGAATAGAGAGCTAATGCTAATGGATTGCGTTTCCAGCTACGGTGGGCTTCAATATGCTTGATGAGTCAGCTCGTATATAGAGGAGCCTTACACTGTATTGTCTCTGCCTGACCTTTGAGACAGACGAAAGAGAGGCGCCAAACGGAACATTGCGCTTTCGCAACAGTACTTTGTACCGAATCGGTTATTTTGATCGCAACAATTTTTACACTTGGTATGGTTGGCACACGTATCAAATTTATGATCGGCCTCTCCCCAATTTGAACGAGACTGTTCTTTGGCGCTACAGATTTGACTAATATGGCCAAATTTATAACACTTCTAGCAAACATTGGTTCTTAAATATTCCCTAATATCCGCTCTTACCCACCCTAGGCTAAATTTCCTCTTCTGTTGGATTGCTTTAAACGATTCTAGATCAATTGAACATATCCAATTTGTTCCTCTCTTCCCTTGAAAACTATGTTTTACATGCGGTGTCCTTATCCCGGGGTATCCTTATTTCATTATTTTGCGAAATGATTTTTTCTCGCAAAACGATACTTTCCTTAGTGTATTCTGCTTCGGGTGATAAAGACCAGCAGACGGCTTGTCCCGTAAATGCTATCAGCGACGATTTGTAGCAGGCGAACTTTCGAAAAAGTAAAGAAGAAATGCCTCGAAGACGTCAGCGAGCTGTATATCAGCAGTTAACGGCTGGGGAAGGAGACCGTATCCTGGAGCTGCGTGACGTGAGTCTGTCGATGCGTATAATTACCAGGCGTGTTGGGTAAGACGTAAGTGCGATCCAGCGATGTGTGACACGGTGGATGCAAGAACACCAGAGAACACGTCGAAGAGGGAGTGGATCGAACAGGCGCACGACAGAGCGCACAGACCGGTAGATTCGCAAATGGCTGGTCGAGACCCGTTTACAACGGCAAGTGACATCGGAAGCAGTCTGCCACCATCAACGGTTGCACATGCGTACACCTAAATCATTCGCAACAGTTTGCATGAAGTACAGCTGCACGCACGGCAACCAGCCACTGGGGTGCCACTAAGTGCTCGATATAGGGATGCACGTCTGGGGTGATGTCGTCGTCATCGCAACTGGACTAATGAATGACGTCAGTATGATGACGTCAGTATCAATGAATGACGTCAGACGAATTGTACAAGTGTGGGCCCTCATCTGACGTCAGGTCCACCGGGGACCAAAGGTACATACCGTAGACAAACTGCGTACGGCAATTGGACGATGATTGGCAAGGATAATCTCAGGCAACTATTAATAGTCTCATCGATAGTATGCCTCACCGTTTAGCGGCCTGTATAGCTGCCCGTGAGTGCCACATTTTTACTGGATAAACAGGTTTCTTTTGCATATCTTTGTTAGTTCTTTTAATCATTTGCATATGAATCTCTCTTCTACTGGTACTGTGATTTATATATTGCTACGTGCATTCGTTCATGGTGTTGCAATTTCACTTTTAACGAGTGTAAATGTTTTCTGCAACAATTTTAGGGTCGATTCCTATTCATTAGAAGATTCTCAACAACTTTTTTATTAGCATTTTGATCTATCTCGCTTGGTTATCGAGTTCGTATCTTAACGTTTTAGGAGAAGCTGCAACTAGAGGATGTGCAATACACTTTATTCGTTGGATCAGGGTCAGTTTACTATAGATAGACAAAACGTGTACACTCATGGACATTTCCTTATAAAGTTATCGGGGTCCTTAAGGACTTTCCCAGGAAGCCTCGGTGACAATGATAAGCAGATAACTAAATCCGTGAACAATGACGATGCTGTTAAAGAGAAAAATAAACAAGAATGCAGGTACAGTCAGCATATATAGCCTTGTATGAGTTGGGCTGAGTTAAATATGGTATTCTGAGTAAATTTTTGGATAATCGCACTAATTAATCAGATATATGCAGTTTAAAGTAATGTAAGCCACTTCAAATACTTGAATCTAACAGGAATCAATTCCGACATCTATTAGAAATAAAATGTTCTCTCTTGGTTAATTTTGGAATTAACACTTGGATGAACTTTACGACTAGACTCAAAGTTAGATTTCGAAGTAGTTGCAAACTAGTAGTAACTTTATAAATAGTTGCAAACTAGTAGTAACTTTTTAAGTAGTTTCAAACTAGCAGTAACTTATAAGTAATTGCAAACTAGTAGTAGCTTTATAAGTAGTTGTAAACGAGTAGTAACTTTATAAGTAATTGCAAACTAAGTCATCTTATAGTTATAGATGTAGCCATTTTTCAGTACTAAATAATATTTAGTGCCGAAAAATGGTTACATTTAGCCATAAAATGGCAGATGCAGGTTAAAAAAAATGGCTAAATCTAACCATAAAATGGCAGAATAAACAACTCTGCCTTGGACCGAGGTTTTTACCAACAAAAGTTACTCGACGAGTTATCCATGGAGTACAAAAATTAAAGAAGAAAAAGCATTATAATTTTTCTGGTAGAAATTGAAACATATTTACTTTCAGTTCGTAGTACAGAACATTATTTAGGAAACTATGTTCAAAAGTGAAGGGTTATTTGATAACAGTATTCGGTGGAGGATTAATCTAGTGAGCCCTTTTTGGTTGCAACCCTCTTTGATAGTGTAGAAATCGTCTGATCTGGAGTCGCCGATCGCTTAGAATTTTATAGTGCTAAAATATTGTCCTGGACTGTCACTGGCTGGATATAATTATTTTGAAACTTCCTCCAGAAAATTTCTAAAATATTTTCTATGAAGTTGTTTCATCTCTGTGGCCGTCTTGTCGTCTACCCTTTGCCGACGATCGACAGAAACGCGAAAGCATAGCCCAAGGTTAGGATGAGTTGAGCGAATTATTGCTGACATACAACGCTCTGCTACAAGGAGGAAGTCGTTTCATAGTTATCTGCCAGAGTGTCTATACACGGTGATTCAAAACAATGCGGCAAAATTTTAAGGAGTGATAGAACACACCTAAACAAGCACTTTTCGTCATACAATGCATGGTCATAACGCACGTGGTTAAGCGCTAGAGGGCGCTGTCCCGCGAAAGCATTAAGCGCCTGTTGTCGCACTTGTTGTCAGTTCTACCGTGGATTTAAGAAGGGATGGATTGTTTCACGAATCAGGAGCAGGCAGACACGCATTTCATGTTCGGAGCTGCGGACGGGAATGCGAGGAAAGCTCAAATCCGTATGTGGTTCCAACACGACGGAGCGCCACCCCATTTCAGCGTGGCTGTGCGAAACGCCTTGGATGCAACATTTCCAGGATGATGGATTGGTCAGGGTGGTCCCATCACTTGGCCGACTCGATCTCTCATGTCTGGACTTTTTCTTATGGATCCATATGAAGAGCCTCATCTACGATAGCCCCATTACAGGCAACCAAAGACTTACTCTTTTACTGGCAACAGGTATACAGGCAACCCAAAACTTACGAATCTAAAGTGTGGGAGATCACGATGCGATCCGATTAGATCAATGGAGGACGAAGAAGGCTCGGATTTTTGGCGCTAATAAAAGCTACAAGTCCAGCGTGAAAGGTGTGAACCCCCCCTTTTCCAAAACAGAAGCCGTGGCACAAAATGAGAAACACCCGAGTGCGGTCCGAAACAGCATTCCGAATGAAGTCCCGACTGAGCACTGAAGCCGGTTAATGAGCCATTCCAAAGCAGAATTAAGAATGCGGCATTCCCTCTCGCGAAACAGCCCCAGCGGTCGCCCCTACCTGTACCTGGGCGCACCGACATCCCTTCGTCCTCCCATTTCGCCCTTCATTTATGACAAGAAATGCTTTTCACGCTGATTTTTATTAATTTTCCGCGTCGTCGGAGGGCGAGGAGGGGCGTCCCTTTCCACAGAAGTCGCCCGGCCGTAAAATATGCAGATTAAAATATGTCCGCGGTTAATTGTTTTGGCGCCGTTTCAACAAAGCCTGCCGCTGATGCTTTCGAGAGCATTGATGGACGGCATGGGAGGGCCTACGGGGAGGGGGTCGATGTTCGCTCAAAAATTCTTCCGTGAATGCCGTTTCGGTGAAAGCCAACCCGAGCTTAGAAGATTCAAGAGCACGGTGAAGACGGAAAATGCAAATGAACCGTTCACAGAAGAAGTGTGTTTACGATTTCTACATAACGAGTTCCAATTCAGTCTTTGGGGACGCTGGAAATCACATTTCAGTAGCAAAATCTGCTCGCAACCGTTACATGTTGAACACCCAGACCACTCGACTGACCCTAGGGTTTACAGCCGCTATTTGAAGGGCCGGAAAACCTTTACATGTGTGTCTATCAAAACCTTTCTACAATGCTTATTCAACTCCACTTTACAGTTTGATTTGTTTGCATCCTGCATACGTTAAAATTAGGCTTCGTTGTAGAAATAATCAAAGTTTAATAATCATTTATGCTAAAAAATATATTGTAATTGCATTGGCGCAGACTATAGATGCACAGAAAATACTCAAAGCAGTTTTAAGACAGATGCAACACTCAATATAAATTCAAAAGAACTTTTAAAATCATGATTTTTACTCTGGGAACAAAAGATGAATGTCATACTTTATTTCGAAGTGGGCCACGTGAGCTCTTCATATAAGAGGTGTAATTATTATTTTAATTTTTATTTAAAAAACTATTGAATATATTTTGCTGAAAATTTTTTCATATATTTTATGGAATAATTTGAATATTACCTAACATTTTCGAAGTAATTTGCGAATTTTAACTTTACTTAAAAAATGTTTGAAAAATTAGGTCGCATAGGGTTCAATATATTTCACTTTTCCAACCCGGGTTCCATCCAAAAGGAATTGGTTGATATCATTCATTTACATTTCCGTATGTCCCACAGATCGTCTGAACAACATATTAAAATTTCACTTTGATAAGGTCATTTTTACGGTAGTTACCATGCGAACGGACAAACAGACAGAAAGACCAAAGTCATAGACACTTTTTAACTATGTTAGAAAGTATTAAAAGGTTAAATTATTGAATTGTTGCCCATACGTTATTGAGTCAAACTAAAGAAATTTGGATTTCAAAAGTGATAATTTAAGGTGAAATAAATTATCAAACTTCCTGACTTACACCACTTTATCGTGGCTTTTCGGCAAGCTTGAAGTCACCGCAATTCATGAATCCAGGGGTCATTTACAAATCGAAGTTATTCACAGAAATCATTTAGTAGGGTTTTAAAATATTTGTTTTCAGCATTCTGTTTTTAAAACCATTAAGGACAGGCATATGGTTCTGTTTAAAAGTTATTTCATTACTTTTAAATAAGGTAAAAATGAATAATTGTGATGTTGTTAGTCTCTTAGATGTTTTCGTAACAAAAGCTAAAAAAAACGTGTCCTTTGATTTTTAAGTATTGATCGTCAATCATAATCATCTCCCAGAGTTCAGCATTACTGAGCAGCGCCATAATGTAAACTAAAATCTCTAATTATCTAGCAGAATTACTAAGATGATTCCTTAAATACAAATCGACGAAAGTGTGACGTGATAGCATTACTGAAATATTTGCATTAAATAAATTTGAATAAGTAGTAAAAGTTTTCGTAACTATTTACAACCGAAATTGATTTGTGGATGCCCCCTATTACGTACGTTGTATTTCATTCCAATTTTTTCAGTTTTACTAAATATGGTATGAGTAACATTTTTCTTAAAAATACTGTATAATTTTTTAATTTTTAACACTTTACAACAAAGTTGAAAAGTGTTTATGACTTTGTTCATTCTGTCTGTCTATCCGTTAGCACGATAACTGCCGTAAAAATGACTTAATCAAAATGAAATTTTAGTATATTGTTCAGACAGTCTGTGGAACCTATGGGAATGAATATAAATGAATAATATCACCCAATTAGTTTTGAATTGAACCCGGGTTGAAAAAATGAAATACATTGAACCCTATGGGACCTCATTTTTCAAACATTTTTTAAGCGGATTTAAAATTCACAAATTGCTTCGAAAATTTTAGGTAACATTAAAGTTATTCCATAAAATATATAAAAAAAATTCAGCAAAATATATTCAGCAGTTTTTAAAATAAAAATTAAAATAATAATTACACCTCTTATATGAAGCGATCACGTAACCATTATATGAAGAGATCAAGTAACCATTATATGAAGAGATCACGTGACCCACTTAAAAAAGAAATATGGCATCCATCTTGTCTCAAAATCGTGATTTTTAAAGTTCTTTTTAATTCATATTGAGTGTTGTATCCGTCCTAAAACCGCTTTATTTTTGCTTAAATTCTGTGCATCTACATACTGAAACAACGCAATTATAATATATTTGAGTTTAAATGATCATCCAAATTTGATTATTTCTACAACGAAGCCTATTTTTCACTTATGTAAAATGTTAACAACAAAATATGTAGAATGAGTTGTATGAGAATTGCTGCATTTCTTTAACCCAAATTAATTTAGCTCATGGAGTCTGCATAGCTGATATGAATGAAATATTCATTGATTTTACAGAGAGAAGGACGATTTTTTTCGATGAAGTTTTAAGCATAGAGTTTAATTACTTGTATCTCCATGGTCTTAAATCTTTAAATAAAATAAATTATTATAGTATTGTGATGAATGAAATGAATGGGAAAATGTTATGATATCTTTATAGCGAGAGCCAGGCGTGTTATATTTCGATGGCGTCATTTGAATAAATTTCAGTTGTTTTTAATGAAGTTTTCAAATATAATAAATTATTGTAGTATTATGATAATGTTAAAGATATTACCGAGGGGCCAGGCGATTTATATTTAATTGACGTCATTTGAAAGAAGTTCATTTTTTTCGATGAACTTTTAAGTTTTCAAATATAATAAATTAATGTAGTATTTTGATAATTTTTAAAATATTACCGAGGAATGTGTCGCATTTTAGAGATGTTTAAATGAAATTGCATTGAAGTTGGAAAGTATTTCATAATCAATGCTTTATGCATGATTGATCTTTCTTGTTTTTTAATATTCCACATCATTCAAATTACTGTTTCCTAACTTCCATCTTATTTTTAAAAACTTTACAATTAGGTGTCTAGAACCAACGGTTAAAAAATCATTGGCGGTTCACTTTTCCCGAAACAGCCTATATATACAAACAAATTTTTAGACTTTGCAACATAGCTGAAAAGTGTTTATAAGTTTGCCCATTCCGTCTGTCCGTACGTACGTACAATGACAGCCGTAAAAATGACGTTGTCATAATGAAATTTTAGTATGGTGTTGAGAGGGTCTGTCAGACATATGGGAATGCAAATGAATAATATCTCCCAATCGGTTTTGGGTGGAACCTGGGTTGAAAAAATGAAATACATTGAACCCTATAGGACCTCATTTTCGAACATTTTTTAAGCAAAGTTAAAAATTCAGAAATTGCTTCGAAAATTTTAGGGAATATTCAAAATTATACCATAAAATATATAAAAAAATTTCAGCAAAATATTTTCGCTAGTTTTTTAAATAAAAATTAAATTAATAATGACACCCATATAACATGAAGAGATCACGTGACCCACTTCTAAATAAAATAGGGCATCCATCTTTTTTCTCAGAGTCAAAATCGTGATTTTTAAAGCTCTTTTAAATTTATAGTGAGTGTTGCATCCGTCCCAAAGCCGCATTCTTTTTGCGCGTTTTCTGTGCATCTCTATTCTGCGATAACGCAATTACAATATTTTTGAGTTTAAATGATCATCAAACATTATTTCTACAACGCAGCCTCATTTTAATGGATGCAAAATGTAAGTAAGTGATTGTAAGATGAGTTGTATAAGAATGGCAGAATTTTTTTTCAAGCAGAATTATTTAACTCTGGAGTGTGGAATAAAAGTGTATGAGCAAAATATTCACAGCTTTTACATAGAGAGCCAGACGATATACATTTCGATGACATCATTTGAATAAATTTCATTTTTTTCGATGAAGTTTCAAGTTTTCAAGTAAAATAAATTATTGTAGCTCTGTGACAATTTTTAAAATATCACGGTTGAATGTATCGCATTTTAGATGTTTACATAAAATTACATATCAGTTGGAAAATGTCTCATAATCAATGCTTTATGCATTATTGATCTTTCTTGCTTTTTGTTTTCCTAATATACATAGTATAATGTATGAGGAAAGTATTCTGACGGGATCGAAGATTCGAATTTGAGTTTTCGAGGGGAGAGCACGTTTAAAGCATCCTTGATCACGAATCGAACATTTTTGAGGGGATGTCTTTGTGTGTTTGTGAAAGTATGCGTGCATGCATGTGTGAGTCTGTGGAGACGACATCTCATGAACGAATGGAGAGATTCGAATGAAATTTAGTACAAAAATTACAATCCGTAAATACTGGAAGCCTATAAATACAATAGAATGTTCAGAACTTCCCTAAATTTTCGAATGAAATTTTGAAAAAAATATCAAAAAATCAAAACCTTTAATAAAGTTACACAAATAGGCATTTCTTATGTAAGTTTTGGTTAGAAAACAATTGATAATAAACTTTAGAACGCTTGCCGAACCGTTCTCGAAATATTGCCCATTTTTCAAATAAATTTATCAAAAAAATCCATGAATTAAAAGAAAAATATTGACTGTTGAGAAACATGTTCACTTTTCATATGTAATATCATGCGATAAATTGGGTGACATCATTCTCGTGGATCTAGCTCGTTCCATTCATGAAAAATGTTACTTTGAGTAATACTTTTGTATTTGAACGCCAATAGTCATTTATCTGTTATAAGAAAAATTTATTTCTCCGTCAGTAAAGCTTGGCGAGATTTTGGCGACGAATTTGGCGGAATGTCGCCAACTTGGCGACTTTTTGAAATGTTGTCAAATTAACGAAAATCTCGCCAAATGGATTAAAATGACGCTAAATCAATGAAAATGACGACTCATTGACGAAAATTCAATATCTTGGAAAAAATATAAGTATCTACTATAAGAATAACCTAATTTTTTTTACTGTAAAAATAATAAATTTATTGCATTATATAAGGAAAGTCATGTGCCGCCCACATCAGGTTTTTTAACACTTTACAACAAAGTTGAAAAGTGTTTATGACTTTGTTCATTCTGTCTGTCTGTCTGTCTGTCCGTTAGCACGATAACTGCCGTAAAAATGACTTAATCAAAATGAAATTTGGGATATTGTTCAGACAGTCTGTAGGACCTATGGGAATATAAATGAATAATATCACACAATTAGTTTTGGATTGAACCCGGGTTGAAAAAATGAAATACATTGTACCCTATGGGACCTAATTTTTCAAACATTTTTTAGGCGGATTTAAAATTCACAAATTGCTTCAAAAATTTTAGGTAATATTCAAATTATTCCATAAAATATATAAAAAAATTTCAGCAAAATATATTCAGTAGTTTAAAAAAAAAATGAAAATATTAATTACACCTCTTATGATCTGCGATCACGTGACCATGATATGGAAAGATCACGTGACCCACTTCAAAATAAAATATGGCATCCATCTTGTCTCAAAATCGTAATTTTTAAAGTTCTTTTTAATTCATATTGAGTGTTGTATTCGTCCTGAAACCGCTTAATTTTTGCTTAAATTCTGTGCATCTACATACTGAAACAACGAGAGCCAGGCGTGTTATTTTTTCTATGACGTCATTTGAATGAATGTCAGTTGTTTTCGATAAAGTTTTCAAATATAATAAATTTTTGCAGTATTATGATGATTTTAAAAATATTACCGAGGAATGTATCGCATTTTAGAGATGTTTAAACCAAGCAATTTATAATTCAATGCCGTCATTTGAATGAAGTTCATTTTTTTCGATGAAGGTTTAAGTTTTCAAATATAATAAATTAATGTAGTATTGTGATAAGTTTTAAAATATTACTTAGAAATGTATTGCATTTTAGAGATGTTTAAATAAAATTGCATTGAAGTTGGAAAGTGTTTCATAATCAAGAATGATCTGAATGAATGAAGCATGATTGATCTTTCTTGTTACTATGAGTACAAGTGAAACGTTTATACTTCAGCACAGACAAGGTGCGGTATTAATGAGGGAGGTAAAGAGTAGAGCGTCCAAGAATTTAGTGAAGTTATTATACATTTTGTAGCGTCTCTAGAGAGGACTCCATTGCCTATTTATAACATTCATTTGTATTTCGAGTGCGTCTAAAACGATAACAAGGGAAACGCCCACGCTTTCAAATCCGCCAATAGGCTTCCGGGAATTCAAAGAATCGATATTTCTATTTCAGATGAATGAAAAATGAGACAAAATTATTCAGCGTATTTTCACTGCATTGTGTGGTTTTTATTATAAAAATCTTACCTTTAAAGGAAAATCATTTTCTTACTTAAATGGACTACAATTATTTTGCATATTGAAAGAAAATGTGTATGTGTCGCTCTATATCATCTGGTAGCAAAAAATGGAACCTTCAGACAGAGGCGAAGTTCAGTGCAGAGACACTTTAGGTCCCCGAACGACACGGTTCGGTGAGATTTTTATTTTCTCATACTATGTAATATATGTTTATATGCCAATATATGTTTATATTCCTATGTAATATATGCCAATATATGTTTTACGACCTCATGAACGCGTTTTGATTATTTTTTGGGTGATGTTCGTCTGTTTGTATGTCTGGGGTCGATTTCTTGTGTGCATGATAGCGATCACACATATCAATGGATTTCTACGAAACGTTATATTTTGCTTTGTTATAGAAAAATCTAGAACTAGATAGAATTTTTTATAAATTTCAGCAAAAATTTCGAAATTTATTCAACATTTTATATTTTTTTAACATGGCAGCATAGGACACAATGGGACATAATCCTGCATAAAAGGGTTTACGGATGGCTCAATGATCACGAGACTTAATAGTTTCAATCAACGTTGTAAAAAATAGCCGCACTGCAATTTTTTTTGTTCGTGACGTCATTAGCATCCCTTGGAGAGCAAGAATACCCCGCCCTCTTCAGGGGTACATTGTCAAGTATGCCATCAACGAAAGATTTTATCAAACTCTTTAAAGTGAAAGGTAACAGGCTATAATTGTAATCAGTTAGACCCACAATACCTATATTAAAAAAAAAATTGTAAATCTTGTACAAAAAAAAAATTACTATAAGATAGATTCTGGTGTGAGAAGAAGAAGGTTCTTTTCACTCCATCCCCTAATTACTAAAATCTTAACTTATAGGTTGGCTTCCAATAACTTTAAAAGTTCTGAAATTTACTGCGAATGTATTCTTCGTCATAGTTATGAATATTCCAAGATGAGAATACAAAAAAAAAAAAAAATACTTAGTTGCACTTGAGACATATGTGAGATCTAAATAACCTTTCAATTATTATTCCCCCCAGTTTGCATTATAATTTATGTTTACTTAAACTAACAATTCCAACTGGTTCGGTTGATAGACCATTTACCGAGCTAATCAGCATTTTCAGCAATCCTACGGTAGGATAGAAATATGTTTCGGATCGCGAGCGTTTCAGTTGCTTCTTGAGTAGTGGCTGCGTGAATAGTGGGTTCTGGAGTAGAGTGTTCTTGAGTAAAGGGTTCTTAGAACGAAAGGGGGGTTCTTGAGTAGACGGTGAAGAATTCGAACAGTGAGTGGAAGGAAACCCCATTCGATACAACGATGACTAGGAAGAGTCTAGTATTCGGGGTGTGACCGCAGATACGATTTAAAACAGTGCCGTCCTGTGTTATTACTCTTAGACCGAAAGGTCGAAATATCAAGTACTCTAAGTCTGAGTTAAATCACTTTTGATAGATTAAGAAAAAATCCTCTTCAAAGGCATGTAAAGAGGGCAAAGAGACATTCAAACTTTACAACATATAGATAAAATATTTAGCAGAATATTCGAAAGAATGTGTAAATGCAACGTGTCATTTGACAAAGGTTGTTGCTACACAAATTATAACATTATATTCCCACTCATCCATTCCCCTATTACACAACATTATAGCTGGGGCGCGATAGCCCATTGGTTAGCGCGCTGGAGTTGCACTCGGTAGGCCCGGGTTCGATTCCAGCCACTGCCAAAACTGCCGCCGTGTTCATGCGGAGTACGATCACGTTAAACATGTGGGTCCGAAAGTCCTTCCGAGAGGTTGGTGGTAGGGGAAGGAAGTCCTGTGAATCCCTGTGGATGCCTCCCCCACTGGGTTCCGGTCTAAATTGGGTGGCACTTCCCGACCGTCCAAACAGTTACCTTACACCTTTCTGGTAGGTCGGACGGTCTGGGTTTCAACAACAACAACATTATAGCTCCCGGCCGTCCAAACGGTTACCTTACACCTTTCTGGTAGGTCGGACGGTCTGGGTCTCAACAACATTATAGCAGTTCTTCCATTACAGTAATATCCCCCCCCCCCTTTTACTGAAATGTTTACATATAAAGAACCTTTCTACTTTCTACCCAAGATCATACATTTTTTGTTGACTCCTAATTTGACTTCAATCTAATATAAAACTTTAACTAACCTTCTGAGTTTGACGAAGGAATCACGACCTTTAACAAATAAACAACTTTATTAACAGCTGCGAACCCAAAACACATATTATAAATACAATTTTTTTACAATGCTAGTAGTGCAAAGTCTACCCGGGTCTACAAAGTCTACAATGAAATTCGAGCCTCACTCATAACTAAACTGAATCTCAGATGAACAGAACATATAACCAACATACAAAATGCCCATTTAAAATATCTATGCTATACCTCACAATTCTTTGTTGCCATCCAAGACACGCCCACGCGCGATCTCGGCAGAATGACAGCTCTATCATTCTAAAGTCTGCCATTTTGTGGTTCTGGCCAATCATGAGTTTGCGATTCTTCGGAATGAAAGTTGAGAAGTTTAGGACATAAATTAAAATCAGAAAAAAGTAGAATTAGTTTAAAATGATAATAAATAATAGAATCCTCACATATAGAAAATAGCAGTAATAAAATGTAATTAAAATGACCTTTTATTGTTAGTCATGTGTGTATGACTTTTTAGGGTACAAAAAAAAAATATTTTCTACTTTTTTGTGCATTTTGAAATAAAGGCGCGTTTCTTAAAAAGTCTAATATATTTTATTTTATTTTTAATTACAAAAGACACCTCCTATCCCTTGGGTATGCCTTTACCGACTATTTCTCAGATTGTAAACAGTTTTTCGTGCCAAACGGTTAGATATAGCGAGCGGGTTCCGGGTTACTACGCTTTGTAATCGCACTTCCTTTACAATCCTTCGTTTTCTCCTCGACATTTATTGGGAATTTTGATGCAACAAACGCTCCACACCGTAGATTAAAATGTAAAACACAAACCATATAGAAGAAACAAATCAGTCGTTGCAATCGTTACCTTCGGTCAGGGTCGGGGTGCTGCGGGGGTCGCAGGGGGACATCGCTCCGCGGGGAGATCTGCAAAAAAAAAAAAGACAAAATAAAAAGTTTTCAAACTAAACAACAAATTATTGGCACATATATATTTTATGAGTATCAAAAGCGTCCAATACGGATATTAATAACAGGAAATATCTATTATGCATAAAGCATTGATTATAAAACACTTTCCAAATGAAATGCAAAATGCGATACATTCAGCGCTTATATATTTTAATTATCACAGAACTACAATAATTTATTTTACTTGAAAACTTAACTTCATTGAAAAAAATGAACTTTATCCAAATAACGTCATTGAAATATAAATCGCCTGGTTCTCTATGTGAAAGAAGTAAATATTTCATTCATGCACTTTTATTCCAGACTCCAGAGTTAAATCATTTTGGATATATATATATATATATATATATATATATATATATATATATATATATATATATATATATATATATATATATATATATATATATATATATATACAGGGTGTCCCAAAAACATTGACCTCGGCTTTTATTCTTTAAATATCGATCTTAGACATACATAATAAATTACAAAGTTGCTTAAAAAAAGGTACATAATTTTGTAAAATCGATAAAAATTTTCAAGGGAATTAAATTTTTAAAAAATACAAGATTTAAATTTTAATTCTGACCCCGTACAAACAGCATTTCCAATGAGTAAAATGTGCCCCATGCACTAATAAGGTGATGTACATAATTTCAGCATTTTATCATAAAAAGTTCCAGAGATATGAAAACACAAAAATGCTGACTTAAACCACGTTTCGATGCATCGACATGGGTTCTAAGAGGGGAAAAATCATGTCGGCAGATCGCGTTTCAGGGGTCATACATAAATTACGAAAGAAAAGAAAGATTACATAAACAAATAACAATTTTGGTATTTATTAGTACAAAAGTATCTACACTGTGTAGAAATAATAATTTTACGCAAAGATTGCAAAACTTGTTCAAAATGTTTTCCATCCATGCCAAAGATCCATTAAAGATAAGATGCAAACATTATTTACCAATGATGCATTTCTGCGTTGCGTCATCTACACTCTTGCTATAAACATTTACATTTTAATGTGAGATTAATCTCTCACCAACTTTGTTTAAATATATCTCTGGGAGTTTTTATAATAAAATGCTGAAATTTTGTACATCACTTTATTAGTGTATGATGCACATTTTGCTCATTGGAAATGTTTTTGTACGGGACCCGTATAAAAATTTAAATTTTGTATTTCTTCATGTTTAATCCCCTGAAAATTTTTATCGATTTCATAAAATTTTGCACCTTTTTTACGCAACTTCTAATTTATTATATATGTCTAAGATCAATATTTATAGAATAAATGCAGAGGCCAATGTTTTGGGGATACCCTGTATATATATATATATATTACATAAACAAATATATATATATATATATATATATATATATATATATGTGTGTGTGTATATATATATATATATATATGTATATATATATATATATAAATATATATATATATATCTCTTAAACATCAGCCTTACTATTATAAGCCCCACTTTTATATAGCTTTTATTGTATATTATTACTTTTTCTTGCCTTTTCGCATTACTGTTATTTATTTCTTACGATTGGTAACAGTAGATCATTTGTTTTTCCTTTGCGAATGGCAAGACTGGTCTTTTCTGGGTTCCAGAGTTCGACTGGTTCGGACATATACGGAGTTTATTCCAGGTATTCTTGTTTCCTTTATTTTTCCTTCTTTATGTATGCTGTCCAAGTAGAAATAGTTTATAAATATAATCTATTTCATCACAAACATACATATTTTGTGTTTGCTTCGACAAAATACTTGGACCCGATGAAGAGTTAGCGAAGTGAACAATTACATTTTTTAGGTCCACGTGTATAGCATTAATGCTTGGATTTTGTATATTTTTCTGTAATAGATTCCACACCTTTGATATTTGTTGATTATCTTTAACTTGATGGCTCGAAATTAGTAATTTTTTCCATTTGATTGAAGATTTGCTGTTTTATTCTTTTATGTTGTAGGTTTGTTATAAAGTTGAGTTTTTCTATTATTGGAAAATCAAACTATTATATATATATATATATATATATTAATATATTATATGAAATTCCACTGATAGATTAGAGATAATATATAAGACCAAACTCATATATAGTAACTCATATATAGCCAAATTTAAACGCTTACCAAACAATTTATAACTACGGGAAAGGAAAACAGTGCATATGAGCCAAATTATATGCTAATTTGTAAATAATACAGAATAAAAATTGTTTGTAACAAAAAAGATTAATCATACATAAGGCATTGATAATGAAACACTTTCCAACTTCAATGCAATTTTATTTAAACATCTCTAAAATGTGGTAGATTCCTCGATAATATTTTTAAAATTATCATAATACTACAATCATTTATTATATTTGAAAACTTCATCGAAAACATATGAACTTTAGTCAAATGGCGTCATCGAAATATAAATCGCCTGGCTCTCTCTCTATAAAAGCAGAATTTCATTCATAAACTTTTTCCATACCTTTCATTCATCACAATACAATAATAATTTATTTTATTAAAAACTTAAAACAATAGAGGTACAAGTAATTTAACTTTATGCTTAAAACTTCATCGAAAAAAATCGTCTTCTGCTCTATGTAAAGTCAATGAATGTTTCATTCATATCAGCTATATGTCAGACTCCATGAACTAAATTATTTTGCTTTAAAGAAATGCAGCAATTCTTATACAACTCATTCTACATCTTTTGGTATTTACATTCTCCATAAGTGAAAATTAGGCTTCGTTGCAGAAATAATCAAAGTTGGATGATCATTTAAACTCAAATATATTGTAATTACGTTGTTTCACTATGTTGATGCACAGAATTTAAGCAAAAATAAAGTGGTTTTAGGACGGATACAACACTCAATATGAATTAAAAAGAACTTTAAAAATCACGATTTTGACACAAGATGGATGCCATGTTTTATTTTGAATTGGTTCACGTGATATCTTCATATAATGGTCACGTAATTTCTTCTTATAAAGGGTGTCATTATCATTTTCATTTTTATTTAAAAAACTATTGAATATATTTTTATTTATTTTATGTGATAATTTGAATATGTCCTAAAACTTTCGAAGCAATTTGTGAATTTTAAATTCGCTTAAAAAATGTTTGAAAAATTAGATCCCATAAGGTTCAATGTATTTCATTTTTTCAACCCGGTTTAATCCAACACTAATTGAGTGATAATATTCATTTATATTCCCATATAGGTCCCACATATCGTCTGAACAACATACTAAAATTTCATTTCGATAAAGTCATTTTTACGGCAGTTATCGTGCTAACGGACGGACGGACAGACAGACAGACAGAATGAGCAAAGTCATAAATACTGTTCAACTATGTTGTAAAGTGTTAAAAACCAAAGATATATCAAAGTTAATATGTAACATATAAAAACATTACAAATTGATATATATGAGGGTCACACTGAAATTTTTGAAATACGGCTAAGCGGTAGCGGTACAAGTTAAACTTACCATCTCCTAGGTGTGTTCAAAGTACGCCCCTTCAACATCAATGCACTTTTGTAAGCGAATTTTCCAAAACTTAAATGCTTCAAGTCATCCATTTCTTGGAATCGATGAAAAATATGCTTTTATAACCTCATCCATCTCATCTTCGGAACGAAAACGACTCCCACGTAAATTACTTTTAGATTAAAAAATAGCCAAAAGTCACACATAACAAGATCAGGAGAATAGGGAGGATGTTATATCACTTTGATGTTTCTTTGTCTAAGAAATTCGACTGTCAGTCTTGATGAATGAGAAGACGCATTGTCACGGTGAAGCATGAGTTCCCTAACATTCACTTCCTAAAGAATTTCTAGAAAACACTTGATGGTGTACCCGTTAGCTGTAACTGTCTTCTGTCCCTCTAGCTTTGTGGCTTTGACCAGACCTGTACTTCTAAAGAACAGGGCATACATTACATTTTTCATGGCTCGTTATCTTTTCACCATTGTTGGTTTGGGGTCATCTTCAATGACAAATACTTTACTTTCTTGACGTGTTGGAACGTCAAAAAACGGCATGTACGTTTCATCACCAGTTGATTTTACAAATGATGCGGTGTCCACCATCATTAAAAAACTTTAGGGTTTCTTTACTGATTCTGACACGCTCCGCCTTTTGGTGTTCTGTTAAATTTTTGGGGGACTCAACGGCACACTCATTTTTTTCATATGCAGTTCTGCATGAATAATTTTATGTAGATCTGCGGATCCAATGTTAGGTTTCTTCTGTATCATTTGGTAGGTACAGCGATTATCGTCGATTAACATTTTTCGAATGGCCCACACATTTTCTGGGACTGTTGCTGACAAAGGTCTTCCTGTGTGTTCTTCATCCAGGAGAGAATTTCGACCTCTTCTAAACTCTGCAAACCATCTGAATATAGTGGCACGAGATAGAGCATCATTTCCATATGCTAATTGTAGACGTTGAAGACATTCCTCTTGATTTAGCCCCACTTTAAAATCATAGAAAATCATAGCTCGATAATGCTCTCGCGTCAACTTCATTTTTTTTTCTTTCCAAATTTATTCTACGATAGCTGAATTGTAATTGTTGCCACAAATTATCGTGTGCGGACATAAAAGTGTTCAAATTTAAATATCCGATCAATAATTTTTTTCTAGCGCATATCATCCGCCTTTGTCTAAAAAATTTCAGTGTGGCCCTCGTATATTTTCCACTTGTCCTGAGTCCTATGCTGATTACTATTTTTGAAAGTCTCCATGCATATTATGTTTCCTTCAAATGTATTCATTCCGGTGCCCACTCGCATTGACGAAGTGAGGTGAAATGCTCTGTTGCTTGTTCAACCTACACGTGGTAACAGTGCTCGTGAGTTAATATTTCTGTTCGAGGAGGTATTATTTTTCTGATTTGTAATTCAATTGATTTATTTTTCTCCTTCCACTAGCCAGTAGACAGTTCCAATGGTGTCTATAGTTAAATACAATCGCCATTATCAGAAACTGGCTATTCTATCAGTTTTAATTCGAATTGTATAGCTGTCCTGATGAGAATGCAATTTCGAACTAACCGCCATTTTTTGTGTACTTTCAATTGTTGTTCTCTATGTCTTAATCTTTTATCTTGAGCTAATTATTACTACCTTTTCTCATTTTTGCCGTGTTTTCGTTTTCATTTTTATTTATTTTCATATATTATTTTTAATTGTGATTTTTGTATCCTAATATTCTTCTCATCTCCCTTTCCATTGTAGCGATATGTTACCTTCTATCTTTATCCTTAGCCTTGGTCTATAGTTACTCATTTGTAACAGATATGCTAGAGATGGGTTTTTTTGTACATACTGTAGTTTATGTATACTGTAATAGTAGTATCTTTCAATTTATATATATATATATATATATATATATATATATATATATATATATATATATATATATATATATATATATATATAAATATAAAATTGTAAATCCAATGTTAGAATGTAAGTAGTAACTCATAATACACCATGCCAAAATTTTTCTGCAAAATACAAAGAAATAAAAGAAATTCAACCATAAAGAGGAAATTTTAAAGCGTAATGCAGGTCATAAAGACAAAGACAATCAACAAACTTCAAAGGTGAGAAATGAAAATAGGAAAATAAAAAAATCAAGCAAAAAATCTTGCACGTGGAAGAGATTTAGGCTTAAGATAAGTTCATTTCGAAAAAATTCTTTTCAATTCCATATATCCCTTCGAAATGAACACAAAAATGCTTGTTTCTGAAACACAAGATAGATTTTATCTATAAACTTGTGTTATATGGACGACAAGCATATAGATTGGAAAAATAAAGGAAACATAAATCCTTAAAATACACTTCATTAGTACAATTATGACGAGCAAAATATGACTAGACCAATGTTGCCATATGCAGAAATGAAAAGATGTGATTTGCTGTTGCCAAAGAGAGTAATAAAAACCGTACTGCGTAAAAGCAATAAGATGAGATATTCTACAGTTAAAGCGGCAAGATAAAAAGATGAAAAATAATAAATTCAAGAGAATGTAGAAGTATGGCTAAAATAAGATACTAAGGAGAGATTATGAGAATTTTAGGCTAATCGAAACTTATTAACTATACCATTTACTAAATATGCTGGATATTTATAAAATTTATTGGTAATTTTGAGGTTATTAATGTGCAAAGCATGAAATTTCTTATCTGAGAATCTATAAATTCTAAAAAAATGATTAAGTATAATATTTCTAAACAATTGAATCGAGTTGCAGGAATTAAAAGGTAATAATTTATTAATATTAAATTAAAAAAAATATTTTTATCATATAAATTAGTAACTGTTCCATTAGTAGATTCTATAATTAGATTTAAATCCAAATAATAAATATTATTACTAATAGTAGTTTCATTAGGTATTAATTCCAAATTATCCGGATAGAAATCTATATCTATGACATAGTTATCAGTAAATACAAGACAAATCAGATCATCTACATATCTGTAAATTTTACAATCTGTTAAAGTAAAGAATTTTTCATATTGATATAGGTATAAATTAGCTAACATACTGCTACTACAGCCACCTTGTGGAACACCTGAGACTTATAAGTATAATTTATTACCTTGAAAGATATAATTATTGAAAAGAACAAAATGGAGAAGCTTAGGAAAATTGGTAAATTTAGTAAGATAGGATTCATTAGTAATATAAGCATTATATAAAGCGAAAATGACATCATAAAGATCAGTGATCTTAATATTATTAAATAGATCTTTAAAATCGAAAGTTTGAAATCCTATTATTTTACCAAGTGCTTTTAATTTATTTTTTAATTCTTTACTGTTATTTAGAATAATGTAGTTATCACTAGAATCTCGTAAATTACTATTTAGTACATTTAAATAATTTAGTAATAATTTACTAGCAGTAGTAGAGTATGAATTATGACCACTCGTTACAGTTCTAAATTTAATAGGATTTTTATGAAATTTAGGTATAAGCACAATATATGGAAATTTCAAAAATTTATTATTAATATCTAAATCACTATACATATTGATAATTTTCAATTTAATACTATTAACAGAGTGTGAATCAATTTTAAATAGACTATTATTTTTTAAATAATTTAACAGATACTGAATATAGAATTTCTTACAAATAATAGCATAATTATTAGAGGCTTTATCAACATAAGTAATAACAAAAGATCTATGTAAATCATTAACAGAGTGTTTTATGTTATCCATATTATATATAGATCTAGATAAATTAATACTACAAATGGCATTTTTAATAGATCTTAAAATAGTAAATTTCCACATATTAAATGCCTCTAAAGGCTGAGCATATTTAGAAGATAATCCATAAATAAATTTATCAGGGTCCAGATTGATTGACTTTAAGACATGTTTAGAATTATTACATGAAGGTAACCTGAATTTAGTACCAAATGACATTATAGTTCTTAAAGATTTATCTTTAACAATGGCTAAGTCTCCAGTAACTATAAGCCCCAAGTGTGGATTTATAAAATTAGCATAATTATCAACACTACAAATACATTCACCATCTACATTTGTTGAGGAATCTTTGTCGACTGAGAGAGATTTTGAAATTGCATTGTAATTAAAAATGGTTCTTCCAATAGGCTTGTTATATTTAAAAGTTTTAGTAACATTCAAATCCTTTACAGGCAATAAATGATGAAAATGATTAAATAAATTCTTAAAGTTTATAGAATTATAAATAGGATGCGTAAAAGATATTACACAATAAGAATTAGAACAGTTATTATTATGAAATTGGTTAAGTTTTATTTTTAAATATTTTGATCCAGTAATGAGCAAATCATAGAAAATATGATTAAAATGTTCATTAGTAAGATTTAACTATATATATATATATATATATATATATATATATATATATATATATATATATATATATATATATATTAATTAAAATAACAAAAACTAAAGTGCAAGAGTGTGAATCAGTAACCACAGTATCTAACCGCGAGCAAAATAAAAGCGTGTGTGAAAAGCAAAAAGCAACGAGGAAGGGCCGAAAAAGCAGAGCACGGAGAGGCCAGGACAAGGAAAATATATTAAAAAATAGTATATCTGCCAGAAACGTCTTCAGGGGCACATTCTAGACAGATATACTAAAATCCGTTGTTTCTATGATTGCATAAAAACACGTGGTTAAAATATTATGCAATCTGTGCCCAACAACGGAATAACAGAAAAAAACCAAATAGGATAAATTCAATTATATAACATAAAATACCACATATATATATATAATATATATATGTATATATATATATATATAATATATATTTATATATATATATATATATATATATGTATATATATATATATATACATATATATATATATATATGTATATATATATATATATATATATATATATATATATATATATGTATATATATATATATATATATATATATATATACATATATATAGTGTATGTGCATATTGAACCAGAAGTTCTCAAATCACCATTAAAACCCAGACGTTTTGTCTTCACGGGATCACATTTATCTTAATACTAATATCATCATAATTATATATAATCATCATTTATATCTTAGAAGTTAATTATGTGCCTCGAGTAGCGCGAAATAAATACAATATGAATAAAATGAAAAATAAAAACTTTGAGAGAGAAATACAGAACGAAGATGAAAATAGCGATATAAATCACTTGCCATGTGTGCAAAAATATAAATAGAACATTTATTGCCAACCACTTATAAATAAATTTGAGTGTTTTTGTAATGTATGTAAAACTAATAATATATTAGGTACTAAACGTGAAATTGGATAGAACTGGTATAGAAGTAGTTACGATGTAATGCTGTAATTATTAAAAATAAAAACAAATTAACAATCATTCAATATTTTAATAAAGAAATATAGGATAAAAAATAACTATTTTAATGAGATTGTTACCTTATTATTATTTTTAACTGAGTATATTTAAAATTGTTACTATACTATTCATTAAACATACTGCGTCATTCTAGGGGTTTACTGTAATTTTTCAATCTATACGCATTGTAGGATATTTTTTATTAGATAATCTAAACTGGTAAAAAATTATATTTCGAAACAGTAGAATAAACTGACTCGAATTAAATAATAATAATAATCCATTTATATTAACATGAAAAGGACATTTTTATTCTATAAATTAATTATTGAGCTAATCTATACTTCGATTTTACTGCAAATAATATATCTATTACAATCGATATATTCTCTGTAGTTCGTACGACAACAATCTGTGTTTCCCATGTCATTGAGTACTTTTTAAGAAACATCTCAACTCTCAATTCGACATCAAAGCGAAATCGGACATCCCCGTCGAGGGAGGGAGCGGAAGGAAGGAGGAAGAGGACGCAGCATCCCCATTGTGGTCACTCTTCCATCCATCAGCGGCACAAAAACCTCTCCACTCTCACACATTCATCATAGGAGAATCAGCTCACACATATGATCAGCACTCGATTTTCAACCTCACTCTGGGTATTACCAGATTTCATCCATTTCGAAAAACTTATTTGTAAGATGAAATGGAACAGAGATTATAATATAAAAAATAGGATGGAAAAGAACCCTCCTCACACTATAGAGCCTGGGCACGTGACGTCACATGGTCCATTCTGTTCTTACGTTTCCAAATCAAAATACTCGTTTGCTTAGCAGTATGGACATTTTCATTATTTCTGTATTAAAAACGGCTACTTTAGAAACTTACAGTCGTTTAACCCCTCATTTTAGTAGGATATATCTGAATTTACCTGCTTTGATGGATATTTTTAATGAACCGGAAAATAAAATATTCACTTTCATTCAATTGTATACACGAGTTTTTTTTAGGAAAACTCGTTATGTACCTTTCCCTTCTCACTGGCATACACACAACATAATTTTCTAGTAAATGTATACATCTTTAGAATGCTAGTAAGTGACTACGGTAAAATTGAGTATTAGTGTACATTCACTTAAAATCACTTACAGGGCACTTTAGCAAATGAAATCTTTAAATATAAATTGTTATTCAAGTATTCTATATTACTTAGATACTATTATAATATAACTTTATACTAATATAATTAACTATATAACTCTTGATCACAAAGATACATTTCGACGTTTAATGGGTTTAGTTTCAATTTTATTGGCCATCCTGCTCCGTTTACCGTGACACGCTATGGTCAAAATAATGCCTTTACATTTCTGCGCATTCTACTACGCAGGTTGTTTATTTAAGGTAGTGCCCATGCTCTATGAACCAATAGCTTATACATTCTCTACGGTACACAGCACAGAATGATCTAGAAATTGTGCACTGTATTTTAATGGAAAATAGCCATTATAGTAGTAGAATAATAGAATAGCCATTATAGTAGTAGAATAGCCATTAGAGTAGTAGTAGAGTAGCCATTATAGTAATAGAATAATAGAATAGCCATTATAGTGGTAAAATAGCAGAATTTTTACTTTCTCATTCGTAGTATTGGAAAAGTATAGTTTTCCAGAAAATTTTCAATTTCAAGATTTTAATGCCAATATACGTTTTAAGACTTTCTGAACACGTTTGGACAATTTTTGGAGTGATATCCATTCATGTGTTTGTCTGATGTGTGTGGTCGATTTCTTGCGTACACAATAGTAGCTACGCATCTTTGATTTTTCACGACACCTTATATCCGGCTTTGTTATCAAAAAATCTAGAACTAGATAGAATTCGGAGCGAAAATACTGAATTTTATTTTAAATTATATATTTTTTCAACATGTCAGAATACGACACAAAAGAGTTTATGTGTGGCTCAATGATCACGACGTTTAATCGTTTCAATCAATGTTGTGAAAATGGCCGCGACACAATTTTTTGTTCGTGACGTCATTAGCCATCCTTGGGGGACAAGTTACCCTCTCTCCGGGAAGGTGCATTGTCAAGTTGTAAAGATTAGCAATTTTTATTCTTGATTTTTTATTTTTCAAGTTTTCCCCGAGAAAAGAAGAGTCTAAATTTAAATAGCAGTCGGCAGATTTGCGGACTGTAGAGGGTGCTGGCAACCAGATTATAAAAAAGCGAAGTGCGAAGCACGAGATGGATACGAGGTGAGAGATCGTACGAGTTGGTAAGTGAAGCGTAGCGTGTTGTTGAGACCCAGGCTGTCCGACCTACCAGAAAGGTGTAAGGTAACTGTTTGGACGGCCGAGAAGTGCCACCCAGTTTAGACCGGAAGCCAGTGGGGGAGGCATCCACAGGGACCGTACCCTCCTTCCCCTACCACCAACCTCTCGGAAGGACTTACGGACCCACATTGTTAACGTGATCGTACTCCGCATGAACACGGCGGCAGTTGTGGCAGCGTGCAAATCCAGCGCGCAAACCACCGGGCTGCCGCACCCGTGCCAACAGCACGCGGTGTTCCCAGGTGGTCACCCACTCAAGTACTAACCGCGCCCGATGCTGCTTGACTTCGGTGATCTAACGAGAACCGGTGTTTTCAGCACGGTACGGCCGTTGACGGAGCGTAGCGTCTGTTGTTGCAGACGATGACAGAAAAGTCGGACCTTATACATGCTCATTTATTAAGCGTAAATTAAGTTAATGGAGTCCTTTTTAACACTTTACAACAAAGTTGAAAAGTGTTTATGACTTTGTTCATTCTGTCTGTCTGTCTGTCTGTCCGTTAGCACGATAACTGCCGTAAAAATGACTTAATCAAAATGAAATTTTAGTATGTTGTTCGGACGGTCTGTAGGACCTATGGGAATATAAATATCACCCAATTAGTTTTGGATTGAACCCGGGTTGAAAAAATGAAATACATTGAGCTCTACGGGACCTAATTTTTCAAACATTTTTTAAGCGGATTTAAAATTCGCAAATTACTTCGAAAATTTTAGGTAATATTCAAATTATTCCATAAAATATATAAAAAAAAATTCAGCGAAATATATTCAGTAGTTTTTTAAATAAAAATTAAAATAATAATTACACTTCTTATATGAAGCGATCACGTGACCATGATATGAAACGATCACATGACCCACTTCAAAATGATATATGGCATCCATCTTGTTTCAAAATCGTGATTTTTTCAAGTTCTTTTTAATTCATATTGCGTGTTGTATCCGTCCTAAAACTACTTTATTTTTGCTTAAATTCTGTGCATCTACATACTGAAACAACGCAATGACAATATATTTGAGTTTAAATGCTCATCCAAATTTGATTATTTCTACAACGAAGCCTATTTTTCACCTATGTAAAATGTAAACAGCAAAATATGTAGAATGAGTTGTATTAGAATAGCTGTAATTCTTTACCACAAAATCATTTAGTCTATGAAGTCTGCTTAGCTGATATGAATGAAATATTCATTGATTTTAGAAAGAGAAGGACGATATTTTTCGATGAAGTTTTACGCATAAAGTTTAATTACTTGTAGCTCCATGGTCTTAATTTTTAAATAAAATAAATTATTATAGTATTGTGATGAATGACATGAATGGGGGAATTATTTATGAATGAAATGTTGCATTTATAGAGAGAGCCAGGCGTGTTATTTTTTCTATGACGTCATTTGAATGAATTTCAGTTGTTTTCGATGAAGTTTTCAAATATAATAAATTATCGTAGTATTATGATAATTCTAAAATTATTACCGAGGAATGTATTACATTTTAGAGATGTTTAAACCAGGCAATTTATACTTTAATGCCGTTATTTGAATAAGTTCATTTTTTTCGATGAAGGTTTAAGGTTTTAAATATAATAAATTAATGTAGTATTGTGATAAGTTTTAAAATATTACCGAGGAATGTATTGCATTTTAGACATGTTTAAATAAAATTGCATTGAAGTTGAAAAGTGTTTCATAATCAATGCTTTAAGCATGATTGATCTTTCTTGTTATGATTTCTACAATTTAAGAATAAACTTATTGTTTTTATCAAAGATGCCTGCGTGTTCATTCCGACACCTTTACAAAGTATGGTATCCAATTGAAAGATTTTTTCAAGCTCTGTAATATAGCTGATATGAATGAAACATTCATTGATTTTACTGAGAGACGCAGACGATTTTATAGCAGACATTTTCGATGAAGTTTAAAGCACAGAGTTAAATTACATTCACCTCCATGGTTTTAAGTTTTTAAGTAAAATAAATTATTGTAGTATTGTGATGAATGAAGTGAATGGAAAAAAGTGTATGAATGAAATATTTACTGCTTTCTCATAGAGAGCCAGGCGATGTATATTTTAATGACGCCATTTGAATAACGTTCATTTTTTTCGATGAAGTTTTAAGTTTTCAAATATAATAAACTACTGTAGTATTGTGATCATTTTAAAAATATTGCCGCTGAATGTATTGCATATTAGAGATATTAAAATAAAATTGCATTTCAGTTGGAAAGTGTTTCATAATCAATGTTTTATGCATGATTGATCTTTCTTGTTTTAAATTATAAAATATGTTGTCATTTTAAATATTATACATATCCTTTAAAGCCATATATTACTTTGGAATAAAATGTTTGAGAGTTTTCTACATGTACAAAATTCGGGGGGGGGGGGGGTGATCCTGAGCCCCCTAATGTGTTGTGTGTTGATGTTTTGTATGTGTTTGGAATGCGTGTGGGGGCCCCGGAATCCACTTTGGCTTGAACAATACAGGGTCTTAAATATGTCTCAGCATAAAAATAACTTGACCTTTCTCCCCGCCTGGAAAAAAGAATTCCTTTGAACCTTTCCCCAGCAGAATTTCCCATCGATATCTGTCCAATGTCCTTCCTTGCATAATCCGAGCAGATCTTCGGCTGACCTGGCGTTCGGAAGGACACCGGTGACGAATCGATTTCTGTCGGCGTGCAACAGGTAATGGTGGACAGACGATCCTCCGCGTCGGAACAGGAGAAAAAGAATCCGTCGAAACCCGCCCATCCGTAAAAGACGGAAAACGACGGATGTCATGATTCCTTGTCTCCGTGAAATGCGGCCGCCCAGAAAGACACGGAGGATGTGTTTCACACTCGGAATACGAAGCTTATCGAAACTTTCCGAACGCGTTAAGATTCTCCGGACGTTGACACTCGATACATGTCGGATTAAACTGTTTTCTAAAAATAGGCTGTAATATATAATGTTTTGTATCAGAAAGAGAATGAAAAGATATATTAAACTAGTATCGCGTTCCCACTCCAGATAGGAGCAGGAGCATCCATGGACCGCTTTCATACTTTTATGCTCTCTAAGTGGGCTTAAAAAAATGCAAAACCAGGTCATAGTTGCTGTCAATGGCAACGGGAGTGCCATTTTTTAAAAACATCCCCTAAATGCCGGTTCTAATGAGTATAAAATATTAGACAATCGATAGATTTTAGAATAGTGTGTCAGGTTGTATCTGAGTTTCCAGCATTCATACAACTTTCTATGTAACGGGGTGTAACAGTCCAGTGGTTTGAGAGCGGGGATTGCAATCGGACGACCCGAGTTCGATTTTCGGCTCTGTCCAAACTGTCCCCGTGTTCACGCGGAGTATAGGCACGTAAAATATGCGGGTCAGGTAAGTCTTTCCGAGAGGTGGGTAGTAGGGGATGTAGGGTACGGTCCCTGGGAATGTCGCTCACGCTGAATTCAGGTCTAAATTGGGTGGCACTTCCCAGTCGTCCAAGCAGATACCTTAGACCTTCGGGTAGGTCGAAGAAGAAGAAATAGTTTTCCAGGTTGCATGCTCTTGACGAGAAATTTAATATTTATGTAGTATTATTGTTTATGGAGAACCGGGACTATTCTCGGAACCAGGACAATAGTACAGTCAATACAGAACAATAGTATAGTCAATACAGAAAACGTCTTCACGGCGTGTAACCTGTTTCCACGGAAAAACGATTTCTACAGATACGACCATGGTTTCTAATTAAAGGTCGCTCGAGAAAAATGGGCGAATTTGACAAACTTCTCCAACTTTGTAGATTAACCGAAAATAGAATTGACCGAGTTACATAGATTTCATTTTTTAGATTTTTCCGCAGGAAGTTTAACACGAGGTTCAGTAGAAGGTTAATCAGGGTTACCAATTTAGCCCTTTTATGGCTAGATTTACCTATTTTGAAATAAATCTGTTTACTTATTTTGACATCCATCTCTGCGCTGAGTAGAGGGTAACACGAATGCAATAGAAACATGTCACACTTTCAAGGCTTATATCTTCTAAACTAATAATCGCAGAGTAATAAATAATACATCATTATAGATATCAACAAGAAAAATATACTCAAAAGATAAGGAAAACTTAAGTAACTATATAAGCACAAATAAGACATAATGCAGCATACAGCTGTTTCGAGAATACGCTGGACCCCTTCGTCGATCCAAGAAAACTAACAAACCCGAAGTCAAAAAGACGAAATGGTCGCAAATGAAAGAAATAGAGGAGGGAATATATACAAGACCTGGATTAAGAGCTCACCTGCTCACCTGAAAGAGCCAATCAGAAAGAAGTATGAAGAACAGTTCAGCCAATCCGAAAAGAAAAGTAAGACACAAGATTGACGTGCACTGAAATACAGTCAGAATATCCCGACAAAACGAGTCAAGTCCGAATAAGAATAAATTAGACCCAATAAGACGAAAAATAAGTTAAAATGAAACATAAGAGCCCCACAGTTCAAAAAATGGAACGAAGACAGCTGCCATTTAGCAATTTACAGGGCATTTCGCCAAACCACGGAGAAAACTGGAGAATACTTAACAAATCAAACAATTCTAAAATGCTAGAATTCATTTTATATGGAAGGTTTCTAAGAAGTCAAGATCATAGATCGGCTTTTTTGTATGATCCTTGCTGAAGAAAACTCAAAAAGCATTTTAGCAATCTGTTGGCCAATTTTTTGAAAAAAAAAATGGTAAAATGATAGGATTGTTGAAATTCTTTTGAGAAATAAGTTTGGAAGAATGTTTAGAAAATTTCTGAAATGCATGATCAACAATGCACGATCGACAGCACCAACTTTTAAGTAATTGATCTCTGAATTGAGCAAATCCATAGTAGAACAAACGTTCAAGGTATGATGAACAAACGTTTAACTTATGATGAACAAAGGTATTGAAAGCAGCCATTTTATGATTAGGTGTATAGGACCGAAAAAGGCTTACAAAATACCGTAGTGAAGGCTTACAAAATACCGTAGTGAGAAATGAATCTTCGTTGTGGAAAAGCAAGACATTGGAAAACATAAGACAATTGTTCATTTCCATTTCATAGTTAAACTGAACACAAAGTTCAATGGAATTCAAAATATCCAAAATACCATCCATATCATTAGAAATGTAATCCAGAAGAGCAGAAGCACAGAACATCATAAGATAGCTTATTTATAACAAAATGAGTTTTAATGCCCCATCACTTAACCCTTTGATACAGAAGCGTTAGAAAGTGAAGCCAAATTTCGAGTGACTTTCTTTCGTTTCAAAGTTGATGACGAGTGAATTGATAATGATAGCAATGAATTTAGCCCCGCTGACGCGCAAAAGCTAACGGGCATACGTGACAAACAGAAATAAAAGGTTATTTAAAATTTATTTATTATTTAGATAAAAAGAAGTTACGAAAATTTAGAAATGCTATGAAAATTCAAGGAAGAACGGACGAAAGTTGAAAAAACAACTAGAGCAGAGAGGAATCCAAAAAGGCCCGTTAAGTAATCAACCGACAGATTGCGGGAATGAGGCGGAGGGGGTTGAAGACCCAGATCGTCCGACTCGTCCGAAGACTTGAGCAACTATTTGGGCGGCCGGGGATGTCAAAAGTCCTGAGTTTAACTCCAGAGCCACACAGACTTCCACTTCAACGACACACATTGAGGTTTTTCATCTTTTCATTTTCTGTAACCCTAGCAAGATCGGTATTTGTTATTCTCATTTCTATGAGTTTAACCTCTTTCTTCCTTTTATCTAGGACAAAATATAGGGTTTATTATGACTGTTATCTCAATTTTAAATACAACAAGTTGTTTTTAAATAATCAAAGTAAAGCATTTCTTTCATTTTATTTCTTCTTTTATTTTATTTCTTCGACCCAAATCGTCCGACCTACTTGAAGGTGTAAAGTATCCATTTAGACGGCCGTGAAGTGCCATACAATTTAGACCGGCATTCACAGGGGCCGTACCATCCTTCCTCTACCACCTACCTCTTAGAAGTATTTATGGACCCACATTTTAAACGTGACCGTACTCGGCTGAATTCGGGGACATTTGGGGACAGAGCCGGGAATCGAACTTGGGTCGTCCGAGTGCAATTCCCGCGCTGTAACCACTGGGCTGTCCCACCCCCTCGTTTTATTTCTTAAAAATTTTATATCTGAAAAAAGTAAAATCAAAGGGGCACCAGTGCCGCCACCTACATTATAGGTCAGCTGTCCTTCGCTGAATACTTTATGGACATAGAACTTTTGAGACAGTGCTAGTTGGCGTAATTTTACGTTTTAAGTTTACTACAGTACTCTTTTGATTTTTCGAATGTTTACCATATAGATATAAATATAGCCATACTAATAGTTAAACACAGCCATAAAATGCTACCGTGCTCCTTTGATTTTTTCGAATGTTTACTATCTAAATATAAATATAGCCATATTAATAGTTAAATATAGTCATAAAATGCTACCGTACTCCTTTGATTTTTTCGAACTTTACCATCTAAATATATAGCCATATTAATAACTAAATATAGCCATAAAATACTACCGCGCTCCTTTGATTTTTTCAAATGTTTACCATCTAAATATAAATATAACCATATTAATAGCTAAATATAGCCCTAAAACGGCTCAGCTTGCAACTACTTACAAAGAATATCCGCGAAATCTCGACATTTTTTGCTATCATTCCTAAGACTTATTCAAGTGTTGACAAGACGCATATAAGCCAGTCATCTTTTAATTAGCAACAATTGACGTAAAACGAGTCAAAATGAATTGTGAATACGTCAATATTTCGCAAATATAATCGTCTGTTTTGTGAGCGTTCAATGTCCATTTCAGTGTATCTGACAGTTTTCTTTTGTGACTTTGTTAAATAGACAGACAGTTATTTGCTGTATATGGTTCCTTTTTACGCTTGTATCTTCTTTAAATAAAGCGTTACTTATTCAGAAATTCGCACCCATTCTTGTATCCTGAGGATGCAATTTCTGAGTATACCTTGTAACAGTAGTAGTATAGTCTGAAATTCATTATACGTTTACATAGTATTACAATGGTACGAATCAACATAAATCAGCTGAATGCATTCCGTTCATCAGATTGACTGACTTGTTGCAGATTCGAAAAGTTGTTTTAAATAAAACTTTTAAAGAATAACTCAAGATCTCGAAATAGCGTAGATACATTGGCCACCTCGATGTAAGTGAACTTAAACAATCTATATAAATAATCTAAATAAATAAAATTGAAAATCTGTCTGGTCTGTATGTATGTATGTTTGTTTCATCACGGGAGAACGACTAAACCGAATTTCATGAAATTTCGTGGGTAGACTTGGAATAACCCCACTTAAAATTGAGTCCATGCCTCGAGTTTATATGACCAGGGGTGGTCTAGATATTAATTAAAATCGCACAGTTAAACCTTCCATGATGCAGACGATATTTTTTCTCGTAAATTTATTTGAAGAAAATGATATCATGTCGCTTAGCAACAGGTAGGTTTAAATCCAATGTATTCATGCGGCAGACGATTTTTATTAAATCTTTTCCAATTTAAATGAAATGTATATGAAATAAATTTCATCGAAATTGCCTTTTTGACTGGATTGTATCATTCAGGTTTAAAGATTACTTTGGGATTATTGATATTTTCAATTTATTATTATTTTGACAAAAACGGTTGAAACTAATATATTGTATGTAGTACGGGTACTCTTCTATTAGTACACGTGTATACCTTCTAAAATATTAATAGCACCGTCATACTCTCCCATACAATTTCAGAGCTTTCATTTTGACATATATTGGAATCAATTACGGCCCTCAAATTTAAAGATAATTGATATTTTCACTTTATCACGAGATATGTTGTATTTTGTCCAGCATTTTTGAAATGCATTTATTGTAGTACGGGCCATTTTCTACTAATACACGGATATATCTTTTAATATTCGAGAATATAAGTAGTAAGATACAATTCCGATACAATTTTAGCGCCTTTTCTTTTGGCATATATTGATTCAATTTCATATTTTGTGTAAATTTGTTTATCAACGGGACCAGGCTGTTTTATTCTTCAGATCTGCTTGTGAAGATAATTTTTGTATAGCGTGAACAGAGATTCTTAAACTTTTTTTTATAGAAATAATATAAATATTTTAATAGAATATTTTGAATAACATGTCATTTAGAATACTATAGGAATTTGCACATGATTGTGAATTTTTTGCTTCTTTAAATTATATATTCCGTACGCAAAACGGCTATGTAGTACGGATAATCTTCTACTAAATACACGGGTATATTTTCTAATCTACAATAATGTAAGTAGTAGGAGTGTATTTTCCCATACAATTTTAGCACTTTCATTTTGGCATCAATTGCCGCTTTTAGGTTTAAAAATTAGAGGGATTATGATATTTTCAATTTATTGCGTTATCTGTTATTTTTGGCAAATATATTTGAAACTCATATATTGTAGACGTGTAATCTTCTACTGATACACAGGCATATAATATATATTTTAATAATCTCAAAATATAAGCAGTACAGGTAAATATATCTTCCCATACAACTTTAGCGCTTTTATTTTGGCATATATTGATTTAATTTCATTTTTTTTTTAAAATTTGTTTACAAGAGTTACCAGGATGCTTTATTCCTTAGATCTTTCTGGGATGATAATTTTGCATAGTAAAAGCAGCGATTCTTAAATTTCTTTTTAAGAGCATTAATTTAAATATTTTAATAGAATGCTTTGAATAACAATGACATTTAGAATGTTACAGGAATTTACACAGGATTGCGAATTTTAAGGGTTTTTTTTATGTTATATACTTCATACGAAGAGCGGATATGCTTCTAGTATGAAATATGAATGAATATTCGAGAAAATCGATTGGAGACACAGATTTTTCATTATCACGGAAGCAAAATGAGTACGGAAAATTTTTCGAGCGTTTTACGGAATTCCACTGTATCCAATACTCTTTAGTTACCAGTTGAAGAAATGCGAGCATTCCTCCAATGATCTACAGCAGGACCAATGATCTACAGCAGGACCAATGATCTACAGCAGGACCAATGATCTACAGCAGGACTCATTTTGCTCATTTTGCAACGCAGCTACCTAGCAAAACATTCAGCAATTCCGTTATCGATCACTTATGGGGGGGGGGGGGCGTGAAAAACAAAACAAAAATGTTAAGATGTGGAACGATGCCAGATTTTGAAGAGAGAGAGAAAAAAAATGTTATAAATAATCCCAGAAGGAGAAGTTTCACTTCATCGAGGAGAAACCGAAATGAGATGGTTGCGAGTTGGCCAAAAACTGAAGACAGAAACTCCATTCCGGTGCAGATGAACGAATCACCGATCGGGGAGGGGGGCATCTCTCGAATCTTTTTTCCTGACAAGACTTTTTCCATCTCCGGAGGCTACAGGGACTATTTGACTCGTGCAACTCAAAAAACGAGTGGGCCGTTCATTTCGAGCCGTCTGAAAGTGAAATATTTTCTGCACCTCCTCCCTTCCTCCACACACAATTTTGCGGCACAATTAAATTTTTTCCAAGCACCAATGAGAAAGAAGCCTTCTTTTTCGGAACAGTCAGGTTGTGTAACCCAATAGGTCGGTCCCCGCTCACTCTGATGGATGGATTGAAAATTTCTTTTAATAAAATAGTATGGAAACACGTCAACTAATTAATACTTTAAAATCAAAGACAACCTAAAAAATAGGTCAAATAATCAAATAATCACGTCTGCATTCAACAAAAAATCTGATGTGGGCAGCACATGACTTTCCTTATATAATGCAATGAATTTACTACTTTTACAGTAAAAAAAATAGGTTTTTCTTATAATAGTTACTTATATTCTTTCCAAGATATTGAATTTTCGACAATAAGTCGTCATTTTCATTGATTTAGCGTCATTTAAATCCATTTGGCGAGATTTTCGTTAATTTGACAACAATTCAAAAACTCGCCAAGTTGGCGACATTCCGCCAAATTCGTCGCCAAAATCTCGCCAAGCTTCACTGATGGAGAAATAAGTTATTCTTATAGCAGATAAATGACTATTGGCGTTCAAATACAAAAGTATTACTCGAAGTATCATTTCTCATGAATGGAACGAGCTAGATCCCCGAGAATGATGTCACCCAATTTATCGCATGGTATTACATATGAAAAGTGAACATGTTTCTCAATAGGAAATATATATTTTTTTATTTTATATGACTTTTTGATAATTTTTTTGAAAAATGTGCAATATCTCGAGAGCGGTTCATGTTAGCGTTCTAAAATTTATGTTAATCGTTTTCTAATGAAAAATTACATAAGAAATGTCTATTTGCTTAACTTTATTAGCAGTTTTGATTTTTTGACGATTTTTTCAAAATGTCACTCGAAAATTTAGGAGGCTTCTGAACATTCGATTACGTTTAAAAACAATAGGCTTCCAGTGTTTATGGATTGTGATTTTTGTACCAAATTTCGTTCGAATCAGTCCATTCGTTCGTCAGTTATCGTCTCCACAGACTCACTGACACACACACACATACTTTCACACACACACACACGCACACACGCACAGACATCACTTCAAAAATGTTTGATTCGTGATCAGGGATGCTTGAAACGTGCTCTCCCGTCGAAAACTCGAATTCGAATTTTCGACCCCGTCACAATACTTTCCTTATACATTATGTATATAAGGAAAATAATAAAATTAAGGACAAAACGTCTTTAAAACGAAAGGTCATTTATTAAAACATCTTAAAAGACGTACAAAACACTTTTAAAACCGCCAGAGCGCTTTTAAAATGTTATGCCCTTCATCAGTGGCTACATGAATGATAAAACATGGAATGTTCATATATAGAGACTAGTTATACAGCAAATTTGCATAAAATATAAAATGGTAAATTAACTTACTATTAATTAATACAAAATAATCCAAGAAATATACACGGAAAATACAAAAATTACTTTAAACGCTTTCAAATTGTAAAAATATTACAAGAAATGTACTATCAATACATTATTTAGTTACAGGAGAAGCAAAATTTCGTAAAAACCGTCAAGCGTCATTTTCATGAGAATGACGTCACAAATAACTATTGAGAGATTAAATTGCATAGAGTCGAGAACGAGTCTCCAAGCATAACTGAAAATTTGAACGGGATCAGAATTACAAATCGACTCACGGTAAATATAAATAAACAGGGATTCATAAAGGAGAATACTGCGTGGATTGTTACAACGAACTAAAAGGAAAGTTTTTTCAAAAATGGGCAGACATTTATCATTAACCACATATTGAGCAAGAGCCATAGAAAATTTACCATATTTAACATCGCGAGCGTGTTCCGCTAAACGGATGCCAACAGTACGTTTTGTACTGCCAATGTAAAATTTATAGTTACCATCAGGAGAATAACAAGAGAACTACATACACCCCAGCAAAGTTTTTAAAGTCATAAAAATTTCCAAGTTTATCGGATCGAATACGATTAAATAAAGTGATAATATTAGAGTGAGCAGGTTTGAAACCAAATTCATGACAGAAATGAATAAAAGGACGGAAAATCTTAGGATTGTAAGGAACACTAGATTTATGGACTAAACGATCTTTAGTAGCAACAAGTTTAGTATCAAACTGAGTAAATTTAAAGCGAACATAGCCGAAAATCTTATAAATAAAATCAAAAGAATAAGCAGTCTCATGGCCAAGATTAAAAATAAAATTAATTTCATTAGTCAAAGCAGGGATAGAAAAGCAAACATTAAATGCGCGATTAAAATAAGTGTTAAAAGAGGCTTTTTTTAGAGGATACAGGATGAAAAGAATTAGAGGGAATACAGGAGTTAGTAAAAGTAGATTTACGGAAAACGGAAGTATGGAAACCAAAACCTGAACGGGTGAACAGAACATCAAGGAAAGGCAAAGAACAATTGGATTCATGCTCAACAGTAAAATTAAAGTTTAATTTGTATTAATGAATAGTAAGTTCATTTACCATTTTATATTTTTATGCAAATTTGCTGTATAACTGGTCTCTATGAACATTCCATGTTTTACCATTCATGTAGCCACTGATGAAGGGCATATTAATGCCCGAAAGCACTGTGGCGGTTTTAAAAATGTTTTGTACGTCTTTTAAGATGTTTTAATAAATGACTTTTCGTTTCAAACACGTTTTGTCCATAATTTTATTAAAAAAAATTGGTTTAAAAGTATTTTATTAAAATCTCCTTATTAAGACGTACAAAATCACACGGCCATATCGCTTTCGGGCATTACTATGCCCTTCATCAGTGGCGAAGTGAAAATAAGGTGCGAACGTATGCTTAAATATAGGCCATAATCGTCAGGCAAAATTTACATATCAATCCATTTACGTTTTCATATTTTTAATTACGAGGCATTTAAAATATAATTTGATTGTAAAATACAAACCAACACTCTTGAAAAATCAAATTACAATTTGTGTTTTTTTTTAACAATGACCAGGCATTTGATACACGCCTATACATCGGTTAGAATCATAAACCATTTAGCCGTCCCATGACGTCCATTTAGCCGTCCCATGCACCAGTAGAGGCATAACACACTGCGCCTAACAGCACAGCATTCATGCCTGCAGATGGGACTCAAACCCACATTTCGGCAGCCGAGCGAGCACGAGGAAACGCTTATATTTGACCAATGAGCCACCGCGTCAGCCCAAATTGTTTTAATAAGTTTTATTCTGTTTAACAATGTATAATTTTCATTTCAAGAATTGTCGTCTTAATCGTAAAATGGGCTCCGTTAGGTTCTGTTTGGTGGTCTATATTATAAGTGTAGAAGACCCAGACCATACGACCAACCCTAAGGCTTATGGCAGCTTAATGTGTGGCCGGGATACTATAAGTGTTGTTGTTGTTGTTGTTGAAACCCAGACCGTCCGACCTACCAGAAAGGTGTAAGGTAACTGTTTGGACGGTCGGGGGATACTATAAGTGTGTAAAATCTTACCCTTCCAGGTCACTCGTGAAATTCTATAAAGACTTCTAGACGCCCCTCCCCTTTTTCGGGTGGATTTGGGGAATCTGAAAGGAAATAAACATGGCAGACAATATGTGAATGAGTGAGCAGTGCTTCCTGGCATAGGCTTTCCCATGGGAAAACAACACGCGTGTAATACAGACAAACCCACGAAAAGATCATATGAAAAGTTGCTACATGTAAGGCGGCGTTCAATCGTTCTTCCCTCTGGGGAAGGTCAAGTCATTGCATTTGTGTTAGGGAACAAAGTCAAGCGTTTAAAGTACAATAACAAATTTCAAAATAAATTTAGATTAGATCCATGCTTACACTATTAGTTTCTTGGCTATACCTTTACATTCAATATTATTTAAGCTTTTCACATAAAATAATTTTAATTTCGAATTTCATTCAAAAGTCTAAACATCAACGACAATAGACTACAAAACTGCAAATTAAACAAAATGCACGTGTTCCTTTAATGTGAGGAATGCCCTCGAAAAATGGGTAGGCAAAGACTTAATGGGTAGACTTGGGTCTTTTTGTGGTTCATTTCATAACATATCGGGGCTATCTCATTGAAAATAGAAGAAGAAATACAATCATTTTTAATTACTTTCCACTTGGTAATGGTATTTAGAAGGCATAATGAATTTTTAGACATCACGAGCAACATTATTTCTGATACTAAGCATTATTCGGTGTCTAATGATACTTTGAGTGGATGGTACGACATGAGAAACCGGAATAACGTGCTGTGCTCGGATTTTACCTGTCAAAATATTGTATCATCAGTGCTTCTAACACGGTGGCACATGCTTGTCAAAGTCATGTTTGTCAAAATATGTGGTCCTATTCTTTCTGGAACTCAAATGTGCTTTGTCTCCGACGGAGGACGTTTCTAACAGACACTAGACATTGCACAAAATTTCTGTTCATGCAGCATTTTAAACTCTAATGGGACAGCCATCCGCCAATACCCATAGTGTGTCTGATAAATGTCGTCTGTAACAGTTTTAGGATACATTTCTATTCACCAGGCAATGCGCTGCGAAACTGTAACTGGCTTTTTATTCATCTCGATTTGTTGCCGAGTTCGTAGCCCTAACTTTGACAATAAGAGCTTGCAATTTCATTCCAATAGCTTCGGCTGGCCAGTCCGGGGATTCAGAGTTCAATTCCCGGTTGGGGCAGCAAGGTTTTTTACAATAGCGCTCGAATTAATCAACCCTGCAGGTTAGTGTAAATAGATGGAACGTCTGAAAGTGACCCTCAGTACGACTAGTACGGATTCAGTGGACTCTAGAAGATTGAGTCCCGATTTCGAATAGAGAGGAGAACGACCATGCAGGATACTAACCTGGGTAAAATAGTAGTATCAGGAGGCTAACCTGAGGTAAAAATAGTAGTATCAGGAGGCTAACCTGAGGTACAAATAGTAGTATCAGGAGGCTAACCTGAGGTACAAATAGTAGTATCAGGAGGCAAACCTGAGGTAGAAATAGTAGTATCAGGAGGCTAACCTGAGGTAGAAATAGTAGTATCAGGAGGCTAACCTGAGGTAAAAATAGTAGTATCAGGAGGCTAACCTGAGGTAAAAATAGTAGTATCAGGAGGCTAACCTGAGATAGAAATAGTAGTATCAGGAGGCTAACCTGAGGTAGAAATAGTAGTATCAGGAGGCTAACCTGAGGTAGAAATAGTAGTATCAGGAGGCTAACCTGAGGTAGAAATAGTAGTATCAGGAGGCTAACCTGAGGTAGAAATAGTAGTATCAGGAGGCTAACCTGAGGTAGAAATAGTAGTATCAGGAGGCTAACCTGAGGTAGAAATAGTAGTATCAGGAGGCTAACCTGAGGTAAAAATAGTAGTATCAGGAGGCTAACCTGAGATAGAAATAGTAGTATCAGGAGGCTAACCTGAGGTAAAAATAGCAGTATCAGGAGGCTAACCTGAGGTAGAAATAGTAGTATCAGGAGGCTAACCTGAGGTAAAAATAGTAGTATCAGGAGGCTAACCTGAGGTAAAAATAGCAGTATGCAGTCAGTCAGATTGTCAGTTGCCTGACTTTAGAGGGTGGAGAATGCAAACGCCACTTCAATAATAAGAGCTTGCAATTTCGTCTCAGTAGCTCAACAAGAGAGCGTCGGCTGGCCAGTTCGGAGATCCAGGCTTCGATTCCCGGTTGGGACAGCAAGCTTCTTTACGCAGGATATTTATTCTAGATACACCTAAAGTGTATAAAAAGTTATTGGTTGCTCTAGGAATTTCCTACAAACCCTGTCTACTGCTATGGAAAGGAAAGTAGTTCGAATTATGTACGGATATTAATGGCATAAAAATAGCTTTTACCGACACAGATAAGCCTTTGGCGTTACTAAGCTATTGCCAACTCATAAAGTATGTGGGCCGCACACGACTTTCACTACAGACTCGCATTCATTTTCTTTTTATTTCTTTCAAAATTCGTTCATTTGAGTTTATGGCACAAAATAACGAGCATCAGTATTTGAAATGACTCCAAATTGGCAGTTTTAATTCTATTTTCATTTACATTTGGGGACAGGATGTATTTTCTAAATCAAAGGGTTAAAAAATGCAAAAACTAAAATATCTCGAGAAAGGTTAGTTCCACAGTTATGACATTGGTCTTATATTCTTTTATAGCTAAAAGTTGAGTACAAAACAAGCATTTAATGGATACATTTGAGTATATACAGTCTTTTATTTTGGATTTTGGTAATTTTTGCGGACCATTTTGCAAAAGAAATAGATTCTTTTCTCCGAATCGTACCAAAATCTAATCAGCAACAGGGTCACTCAAGAGATACCGAATTTTGTGCAACTGGGTCCATTAGTTTTTCAGATAGACTGGATACATACGCTTTTTGAGGGTCGTTTCGGGAAAAACAAAAGTAAGTCTCTTTTCTTCCTAATCATTTCAGAATCTAAACAGCACCACGGTCACTCTACCAAACTTATTGACCAAATAAAGCAGTATAGAAACACGTCAACTCATTAATGCGTTAAAATCAAAGACAACCCAAAAATAGGTTTAAAAATATTTTATTAACATCTCCTTATTATGACGTACAAAATCACACGGCCATAGCGCTTTCGAGCACTATTATGCCTTTCATCAGTGGCATCGCCTGATGAAAGGATTCGCCCTTCGGGGTTCGAGTGTCTAGATTTTCGCACAAATGGTTCCATCGCTCTCTTCTGAAATCAGCATACAAGTATTTGACTTTTGCGCTTACAGCATTGAGAACAGATTTAAGGATAGGAGATGAAGAGGACATTAGATCCTCTTGAAGAACATTTCTTTGTTGTACAAGAGACGAAAAGACCTCTGAATGATGGATATATTTTGGCTTCAAATTTCCCTTATTGCTTCTCTGGGAATAACCGTCTCAGCAGCTTTAAGGAGTGAGTTTGGGAAATGCTGCCATTTACTGTCAAGTTCATTGATAGATGGATCCTGGTTCAACAATATGTCTGAAGAGCTTTTATATAATTCCCAATTGGCGTTTTTGAAATTCCAAAAAAAAAAAAATCTGCTGTTGAAAAGTCTTTTGAAAGTGTTTGAGCTCGGTCAGAATAGGCAGATGATCACTCCCAATAGACTCCAGCACTGTCCATCTACAACTGGGAAAGATATCCGAGCTAGCAAACGTGATATCCAAGGCTCTTATGAGTAATGTGTTGGAGTTCCGTCATTTAGGAAACAAAAAGCATTGTCGTCCGCAAGGTTAAAAAGGTCGATACCTCTCTGGTTAGAAGTAGAATTTCCCCAAAGAGAATGCCTAGCATTTAAATCTTACAAAGTGACAGATGTCTCTGTTGACGCTGACATCAAAGCATCAGAGCGTAGTCCTCGATTGCTAGGAGGCTGATAAATATTATAAATGTTGAGATTCCTGTTTTTCAATTTGACCCTTATAGCCAGGGCTAGATTAAAACACGGGCCTCCGGGGCCGCGATTCTGGGCCCCTGAATTTTGAATGTATTAAAACATTTTAATCAGAAATAATTATTTAATGACTTGAATAATATAAACTGATCATGTTAGTTCTTATTTTAAGTTTTGAAAATATGTTAATAGTTTTAAATATTATACATCTTTTAAAGTTTAATTTTAAATAAAAAGTGCTACATGTACAAAAGTGCCTTCGGGACATCGGTCCTAAACTTCCAAATTGGCTTAGTGATACTTTTGTGCATGCATCTGATATGCCGTGAGTGTGTGTGTGTGTGTGTGTGTGTGTGTGCGTGTATGGGGCTCTCAATTAACACCAGGCCCTGCTTATAGTTTGAACTTCAAGCTCTGAATCTTAAGGAGGTTTCAGTTGTAGGATTTCATAATTAATATTTCGTATCAGAAACATTAAGCCCCCCTTCCTTTATTAGGTCTATCATGTCGGAGAATATAAAAATATCTGGGTTTTAGATTGTATGAAGGCTTCAGTTTTGCCTGCTGAATTGCAATTATTTGCACTTGATGTTGATTGGCACCCATACTATATATTACCTATACATTACCAAGTATTGTAAGGAAAGTAAGAAGAAACTTTTAGAGAGTTCATACAAAATATTTGAAAATAACTTTGGAATAAAGCTAAAAAAAATGTTTTCACTTTTTTTTATCATTCTGATAAAAGCTGTGACAACAGGTAGAACAAAACACTGGAATATGAAAGAGAAAATCGCGTGGAAGCTCACTCTCCGGAGAATGTTGCACTCGAACATATCGTCATTCGATAAACTGAGAACTCAAATTTGAATCCAAGTTTTGTCCCGTTCAGATTCAGAAGGACGATCAGAATGATCTTTTCAAAATAGAGGGGCAGATGTTTCGAGTCGTCTTTATACATTTAACTTATTTTATCGATTACGCGATCATCCATTAAACGTTTCACCCCGTGTTCAGTACACCTCCATAAAATGATTCGAATTCGAATATTTTCTCTTTAAAATGAAAAACAACGTTTTAAAAAAAATTCGAGTGAGTCGAAAAGAAAACCTCGAGGGTGTCGTGCTCGGCAGAATGAAGGCACCCGGAACAAAAAAAAACTATTTGCATGACACTGGAGAAAATGGAAAATAGGCTGGATTTCATTTCTCTCTTATTTCCAGCTCACGCTTTTTTTTTTTTTTTTTTTTTGCTTATTTTTTTTTCTTCCTCGCCGTCTTTTCAGCGGGGCGGCAAACCATTTTCAGAGAAATACCTTCGAAACGACGCGAGGAATTCAGAGCGAGGTTTTCTCGAGATAAAAAAAAAGAAAAAGAAAAATAATAAATCTGCGGATCTTCATGTATGCTTAGAGATGAAGTTTACAAAGAAGATTCACTACGTGCGAATGGAATCCAATCAAACAATTAGAAATAGTACTTTTTCGAAACTAAGATATTAGCTCGATCGATGAAAGCACTTGGATAAGGAAAGGAAAACGAAGCAACATTGTGACACACATTATAATTATTATACAACACAACATGAGTCGCATAATTATAGTAATTGGCGAGACATTCCGCTCCGTCATTTCTCCTCAAGATATTCACTCTCGAACCGATCCAATTGCGGTTCCGCAACACCTCATAAAGCCCGTGTAAAACAAACGATGGCTGCATTACTTTTCCGACATACATAGAGAAAGTATTGAATTTCGAATTTTCGAAGGAAGAGCACGTTTAAAGCACTTTTTGAACTCGAATGTTTTTGAAAAATACGTGTTTTGAAACTTATAACTTTCCATACACACATAGTATAAGATATAGGGGAAGTATTATGACGAGGTATAAAATATGAATTCAAGTTCTCGACGAAAGAGTGCGCTTCAAGCGTCCCTGAACTCGAATCGGACGTTTTTCAGATGATGTCTGTGTGTGTGTGTGTGTGAGAGAGAGAGAGAGAGAAAGAGAGAGAGTCTGTGTGTGTGTGTGTGTGAAAGAGTCTGTAGATGCGATATCTCAAGAACGAATGAAGCATTTCGAAAATAACTAAGTACGATTATTACAATCAATGAATACTGGAGCCCTATTAATCTTAAACACAATTGAATATATGGAAAACTCCCCCCCCCCCCTAATTTTCGAATGATCTTTTAAAACATGATCAAAAAATCAGACCCTTTACTAGTGATAAATAAATAATCATCATAAAATTCAATTTTTTAATAAAAAACAATTGATAGCAACTATAGAACGCTAGTAGGAACTGTTCAACTGATATTATACGATTTTTGAATGAACTTTTGCACTAAAATATCAGATCCTTCAATACTGTTATATGAACAATCATTTCATGCATAACAATTCATTACGAAACGGATGGCCCAAATTTAGAACGTCATCGTGAACCGTTCTCGAGATATTACGTGTTTTTCGAATCACGTTATCAAGAAATGCCATCCAATTAAAAAAACAGTAGTCAATAAAATCGAATCGTTTCACTATTTTATACACATTATATGCGAGCCCGTTTGTTAACATCATTTTCGTGGATCTAGTTCGTTCCATTCTCTAGAGAAAATACATTTTTATAATAGTTTTGTATTTTGATGCCAGCAAATTCGCCCACAGTTACTTATTTCGCGGAGTATTCATTCCATGTCTATTGCATGTAAATAAGAATTTAAATTGGTTACGAGTTGGTTTGTTACGAGTCAGGCAAAAGTGTTCCATTTCGTAATTTACGTGATATTACGTAGATTTCAAAAACATTGCGACGTGGATCTTCTGAACTATTATTTCGCTGTAGAAGAAATAAAGTCAGTGCATTATTTAAAGAAAGTCACGCTTTGCACATATCCGATATTTTATTACTTAACCTGTAATGGGATGTTATGGATAAAGGTTGGGTAGATAAGATATTGAGAAGGGGAGAGGGATCAATAATCCTACTCTCGGATTCGGATGGAATGTCACATTTCGAGCATCCTTAAATAGGAAATAGACCATTGTTTCAAGGTCTGAGTGAGTGTACACGAGATCTTTCGAACCCATTTACGAAATAGAATGAAATCGGGTACAAATATTCTAAATGATAAATATCAGACGATTTCCGCGTTATATGGATCAGCTAAAGGTCTTTCATTTTTAACACTTTACAAAATAGTTGAAAAGTGTTTATGACTTTGTTCATTCTGTCTGTCTGTCTGTCTGTCTGTCCATCCGTTCGCACAATAACTGGCTTAAAAATGATTTTATCAAAATAAAATTTTAGTATGTTGTAGAATTTTTTATTATTTAGAGACTGTCTGTGAGACATATGGGAATGTAAAGGAATAATATTACCCAGTTAATTTTGGATTGAACACAGGTTGAACAAGCGAAATACATTGAACTCTATAGGACCTAATTTCTCAAACAATTTTTAAGCAAAGTGAAAATTCACAAATTCCTTCAAAAAATTTAGAAAATATTCAAATTATCCTATAAAATATATATAAAAAATTTGAGCAAAATAGATTCGGTAGATTTTTAAATAAAAATTAAAATAATAATGACACCCATATTATATGAAGAGATCACGTGACCCACTTCAAAGTAAAATATGACATCCATCTTTTTTCTCAGTGTCAAAATCATAATTTTTAAAGTTTTTTTTTAAATTTATATTGAGTGTTGCATCCGTCCTAAAATCGCTTTATTTTTGCGTATTTTCTGTACATCGCTATTCTGCGCCAGTGCAATTATAATATTTTTGAGTTTAAATAATCATCCAACTTTGATTATTTCTACAACAAAACCTAATTTTAATGGATGCAGAATGTAAACAAGTGATTGTAAGATGAGTTGTATGAAAATTGCTGAATTTTTTTCACGCAAAATGATTTAACTCTGGAGTCTGGAATAAAAGTGTATGAATGAAATATTCCCTGCTTTTACATAGAGAGTCAGACGATTTCAATTTTGATGACGTCATTTGAATAAAGTTATTTTTTTCAATGAAGTTTTAAGTCTTCAAGTAAAATAAATTACTGTAGCTCTGTGATAATTTAAAAAAGAAAGATCAATCATGCTTTAAGCATTGATTATGAAACACTTTCCAATTTCAATGCAATTTTATTTAAACATCTCTAAAATGCAATACATTCCTCGGTAATATTTTAAAACTTATCACAATACTACATTAATTTATTATATTTGAAAACTTAAACCTTGACCGTAAAAACTGAACTTCACTCAAATAACAACATTGAAATATAAATTGCCTGGTTTAAACATCTCTAAAATGCGATACATTCATCTGTAATAATTTTAAAATTATTATAATACTACAATAATTTATTATATTTGAAAACTTCATCGAAAACAACTGAAATTCATTCAAATGACGTCATAGAAAAAATAACACGCCTGGCTCTCTCTATAAAAGCAGCATTTCATTCATAAATATTTCCCATTCATTTCATTCATCAAAATACTATAATAATTTAATTTATTTAAAAACTTAAGACCATGGAGCTACAAGTAATTAAACTCTATGCTTAAAACTTCTTCGAAAAAAATCATCCTTCTCTCTGTAAAATCAATGAATATTTCATTTATATCAGCTATGCAGACTCCATGAGCTAAATAATTTTGCGTTAAAGAAATACAGCAATTCTTATACAACTCATTCTACATATTTTGCTGTTTACATTTTACATAAGTGAAAAATAGGCTTCGTTGTAGAAATAATCAAATTTGGATAATCATTTAAACTCAAATATATTGTAATTGCGTTGTTTCAGTATGTAGATGAATTTAAGCAAAAATAAAGCGGTTTTAGGACGGATACAACACTCAATATGAATTAAAAAGAAGTTTAAAAATCACAATTTGGAGACAAGTTGAATGCCATATTTCATTTTGAAATGGGTCACGTGATCTTTTCATATCATGGTCACGTGATCGCTTCATATAAGAGGTGTAATTATTATTTTAATTTTTATTTAAAAAACTATTGAATATATTTCGCTGAATTTTTTTTTATATATTTTATGGAACAATTTTAATATTACCTAAAATTTTTGAAGCAATTTGTGAATTTTAAATTTGCTTAAAAAATGTTTGAAAAATGAGGTCCCATCGGGTTCAATGTATTTCATTTTTTCAACCCGGGTTCAATCCAAAACTAATTGGGTGATACTATTCATTTATATTCCCATAGATCCTACAGACCGTCTGAACAAGATACTAAAATTTCATTTTGATTAAGTCATTTTTACGGCAGTTATCGTGCTAACGGACAGACGGACAGACAGACAGACAGAATGAACAAAGTCATAAACACTTTTCAACTTCGTTGTAAAGTGTTAAAAATGGAAAGTGGAATTTTTGGATTGGATTAAAATTTTTCGTTCATTTTTAAAAGTAATATGCAAAGCAACCTATCAGCAAAATAAGTTGTTGTTGAGACCCAGACCGTCTGACCTACCAGAAAGTTGTAAAGTAACTGTTTGGACGACCGGGAAGTGCCACCCAATTTAGACCGGAACCCAGTGGGGGAGGCATCCACAGGGACCGTACCCTCCTTCCCCTACTACCAACCTCTCGGTAGAACTTACGGACCCACATGTTTAACGTGATCGTACTCCGCGTGAACACGGCGGCAGTTTGGACAGCGTCTGGTATCGAAACCGGGTCTACCGGGTGCAACTCCAGCCCGCTAACCACTGGGCTACCGCGCCCTACCAGCAAAATAAGTAAAAATGTCTTTAGCAACCCTATGTACGTTGTAAAGAACCTTTTTCCCCAACCGGGAATCGAACCCTAGCCCTCCAAACTGGCCAGCCGGCGCTCTACTGTTGAGCTACTGGGACGAAATTGCAAGCTTTTGTTGTCTAAGTGGACTCTGCAACGTACAAGCCTCTGTAGATAGCTTTCACATTTTTATCACCATATAGTTGATAACTGACAGCGAAACAACTTGCCATGCGCCGCCATTTACCTCCAAAATCGGCCCACACACGCTGGTAACTGCAATGGGAACGCTATTCCTGATTTGGTAATGCATCCTATAGACGAGTTCTGCAACTATGAACTTGGCCATCGTAGCCTTTTATACAGCCTGAGCTCGGTCTTCTTGAAATTTGCAGTCGGCTGAGTGGCATGGTCTTGTAGGTCGTCAGAGATTCCCTCCCAAACTTAACACACAAAGTTTGCTTTCTTCTATTGCAGGTTCCGTACTAAAGAACGTTAAAAATCGCCAAACAGATCGAGGCATCTCGGTACCTGCAACGAAAGACACATTTTTACTCTTTGAGCAAGTCCCCCATAGGCGGATTCTGTGACAATGGACGATACTTTTTGAGTTCCACGCGACCTTATGACCGATAAAACCATCCCATTGATCTCAATTCAGAACTTTTACGATGAAATACAAGTTCAAGATATATCGAATGACACAAAACAAAAACCCTGAGTGCCTCCCCCCCCCCACCACCACCACTCCTTATCGCCTTCATGGCACAATTAAGTCTACTGACTCACTGAGAAAATGTCATTTTGCATGCGTCTGAAGAAAATGGAGAATATGCTGGAATTCATTTCTCTCTACCGCACTCATTTTTTAGCATATCCTTTTGAGTGTGTATGTAGGGGGGCAAATACTTCCGAAATAACGTCAGGAATTTCGCTTAGTCCAAGAGCGCTTTATTTTAGCCCCTGAATTTTGAAGTTCATACTGTCTTTCCATATGTATATTATTGTACGTGGGCTTGAATAAGTGAAATATGTAGATTAATTTATAAAAAAAATGTATTCGTAACCATATGACTCGTATAATCTCACAAAATCGCCACCTCATAGAAAAAGACTCCCCGTCGAGTACAACAACCCCAAAAAAATTCAACATTTTTTGCGCTTAGTTCCCGCAGGCGCGCAGCTGTACTTCCAGGTCTAGGGTACCCTACTGATGGATCCTAACCCTCTTTCAAATCCCACATTGTTCTTTCGAGTGGAGGTCCATTTTTGCTTTTCATATATGCATAGCATAGTGTATAGGGAAGATATTGTAACGGGGTCGAAAATTCTAATTCGAATTTTCGACAGAAGAGCACGTTTCAAGCATCCGAGAACTCGACTGGAATATTTTTGAGGTGATGTCTGTGTGTATGTGTCTGTGTATGTATGTATGTGTGTATGTATGTATGTTTATTTTCCGACCCATCCTCACCTCCAAACTCTACTTCATCTTCAAACCTGACGCTGCTACTGACGATACAATGCATCCACGAAATAGATGAGAACCGGAATACGCCTTTTCCCTGCAGTCCGACTCGGCTTGCACGGAAAGTTGTTTTACAGGCAAGACTGTCTTCGAAATTCGGAGGCAGCACAAAAATAGTGTACCAGTGTTGAGACAGGGAGGCAAAAGCACGCCCATTTTAATGTACATGGGATTGATTCAACGTGATTCATGTGGATCTTGCTTGTGGACTGATGACTTTTATAGAAGTCACAATAAGTCATGGGTTGCTCATTTCTGCTTTCCCTGCAATGCACAGTCATTTTTACTTTCCTATATATACATGGTCATTTTTACTTGAAAAATGGAATATGGTTGATATTTTTTAACTTGACAAGACGATTCCTCAAAAACCGAAATAGCTTTGTAAAAACAAATTATCAATTTAAGAGCTGGATTTCCTATTGAACATATGTGTTGCTTTCTCGTTATATATATATACTTTACAGTTTAGAATATATTTCGAGTGAAAGTAAACAAAGTGAAGCAAAAACTCGTTCGGACTTTTAGCATTTTCGAAAAAAAAATCAAATATTCGAATATTAAAATTATTTTTTTTACTCATAAACATAGCCCCATTTCCGACAAAACAAGCAAAAATTGTTGACACTTTTATTTAATTGTTAAGTTTGGAGATATAGGCGTCCAAAGTGTTTACATTTTTTGTAACGCTCCGATTTCAGCCAGAGAGATTCCAAACCTAGATATTATTTACATCAAACATTCGTATCGAAAGATGCTTAAAACAAATCCGAAAATCGTACTTTTGATCTTATGCAATGCTTCCCTTATAAATATACTGTGTTGCAAGTAAAACAAAACCAGGTTGTAGAGTAAGGTCATTTCATCCAACTACAAAACTATCACTTACATAAATTTTGCAGAAAATACGAAAAATATTTTTTTTACTTTACCTTACCAGTTTTGCTATCCATTTTTATACCTAGACTAATGGCCCTACAATTCGTAAACATATGATCAAAACTTTGAAACAGTGCGTTCAAATTTACGAATCAAAACCTATTCGGTCGATGCCGCTGAACATGAATCCCGGACGTTATCCTCGAGTTTCATCCTTCGAAAATTCGGATAAAAGCAGCTCATCATATTCCACATAGACTCACTCTCAAAATCCCTTAAGCTTTATTTCTATAAATTAATTTGAATCATGGAGGTAAAATTAAGAAGTTAAACCTTCATATTAAGAAAACACCCATATCGTTTGAGACAATCATTCAGGTGGCGCTGGGATAATATAAGTAACCCTGCGTTGTATGCATTTCTAGGGCGAAAGGCCTAAAATATTTATTTAAACTGTCAATTTTGTAAAAATAAATGATTAGAGCAATACAAAGTAGAACTGAAACAAAAAGGAATATTCCTAAGTATTCAGAATAATTTTTACCTTTCAATTTATTTTTATCTCTCTATATTCTGTACTCTACCCTACAACTACGAAAAAATACTGGTTAATTATACTCATAAGAAGGGAACTCTTCATTTAAAAATAATCAAAAATAAAATCTGATGTGGGCAGTACATGACTTTCCTTATATAATGCAATGCTACTACTTTTACAATAAAAAAAGAAAAATAGACCATTCTTATAGTAGATACTTATATTCTTTCCAAGATATTGAATTTTCGTCAATGAGTCGTCATTTTCATTGATGTAGCGTTATTTTTATCCATTTGGCGAGATTTCCGTTAATTTGGCAACATTTAGAAAAGTCGCCAAGTTGGCGACATTTCGCCCAATTTGTCGCCAAAAACTCGCCAAGCGTTATGGATGGAGAAATACGTTTTTGTTATAGCAGATAAATGACTATTGGCGTTCAAATACGAAAGTATTACTCAAAGTATATTTTCTCATGAATGGGACGAGCTAGATCCACGAGAATGATGTCATGATATTACATATGAAAAGTGAACATATTTCTCAACAGTTAATAATTTTTTCTTTTAATTTATGGGATATTTTGATAAATTTATTTGCAAAATGTGCAATATCTCGAGAACGGTTCATGCTATCATTCTAAAGTTCATGTCAATCGTTTTTTAAGGAAACATTACATACAAAATATCTATTTGCGTAACTTTATTAAAGGTTCTGACTTTTTGATGATTTTTCAAAATTTTACTGGAAAATTTAGGGAGGGGGGTTCTGAACATTCGATTGTGTTTAAAAACAATAGGTTTCCAGTATTCACGGATTGTAATTTCTGTACCCAATTTCATTCGAATCACTCCATTCGTTCGTGAGATATCGTCTCCACACACACACACACACTCAAACACAAACACACAGACATCACCTCAAAAATGTTCGATTCGTGATCAGGGATGCTTGAAACGTGCTCTCCCGTCGAAAACTCGAATTCGAATGTTCGACTCCGTCACAATACTTTCCTTATGCATTATACTATGTATACTATAAGGAAAGTAATACATACACTAAATACTATGCCTTCTATTGTGTCAACTAATAGTAGCAGCTACTTTACTAACACGAGCGACATCAGTATGCCATTCTCAAAGCATTATGGCATTTTCAAACGCTTCATCCATAGGAGTTTTATCTCCTTTCTAACTCCATGATTTGAATTGGATCGCACTCAACAACGTAGAAAATGGATACTTATTAGATAGGACAATGAGCAGTTCTGAAATCATTTCCGTTTCAATTTGGCGATTGAGCTTAGTTTGAAAGGACGTCAAACCGCTAAGATTTTTAAAGACTACAATATTTCAAGAACAGGTTACTTCGACGGTCTTGCAATTCATTTTACTTTCCCTGCAATACAGTATCAGGAAACTATTGGAATCATATGTATCAGGTATGTATCAGGAAAGTATTGGAATCATGCCGAAAATCGCAACTCGAGTTTTCGATAGATCTGCACGTTTCGGGACCTTTAGAACACGAAAACACCATTTTTAGTGTGACGTCTGTGTCTGTGTGTCTGTCTGTCTGTGCAATGTATGTATCCAATCCAACTCAAAAACGAATGGACCGAATTTCCTAAAATTGGGTAGGTAAGTCACTTATATGTGACCCTGGTGCTGATTAGTTTTGAGTACGATTCGGGATAAAAGATCCCGCCTTTTTTTGCGAAATGGCCCGCAAAAATTCCCTCTTTTCAGTTTAGCTGAGAGACTAAATGATCAAATATTACGAAATTTTATAGATAAGTCACTTGTGGGTCACCCTGGTGCTGATTAGATTTTAGTATGATTCAGAAAAAAAATAGCCTGCCTTTTTTTTGCGAAATGACCCGAAAAAATAGTCAAAATCCAAAATAAAAAACTACGTATGCTCAAATATACCCATTAAATTCTTGTTTTATTCGTCATTTTTAAAGATGACAAGAATAATACCAGCCTTATTACTTTGAGTGTAGCCGTTCTCGAGATATTTTAGTTTTTTCGCATTTTCGCTACGCCACCGTTGGAAAAAGTCCAGTTACCAACTGAGAACGAAAATTGAATTAAAAGTGCCAATTCAGTGTCATTTTAAATAATTATGTTAAAATAGTTATGTTTAAATAGTTTTGTGTTATTTTATGCCACTAAACTCAATTTAATGAATTATTGAAGAAATAAAGAGAACGCGAATAGGAGTCTGCAAGGAAAGTCATGCGCTGCCCACATCCGATTTTTACTTTCCCTGCAATACATGGTAATGTATAGGGAAAGTACTGGAATCATGTCGAAAATTGTAACTGGAGTTTTCGACGGATCGACACGTTTCGGGACCTCTAGAACACGAAAAAACTAATTTTAGTGTGACGCCTGTGTGTGTATATGCAAGGTATGTATCCTTTCGAACTCCAAATCTAATGGGCCCAACTTCATAAAATTTGATAGGTTGTGGTTGACCCTGGCGCTGATTAAATTTTGGTACGATTCGGGATAAAAAAAACGCCTTTTTTTACGAAATGGACCCCAAAAATTGTTTGTATCCAGCTGTAAAACTAATAGACCCAATTTCACAAAATTTGATAGGTAACTCACGTGTGAGTTACCCTGGTCCTGATTAGAATTTGGTACCATTCGTAATTAAAAAACCTGCCTATTTCTTAGAAATAGACCGCTGTATCCATTCTAGCTAAAAACCTTATTGCCTCAATTTCACAATCAGTAGATAAGTCACTTGTAGGTTACTCTGGTGTTGATTAGATTTTGGTAGGATTCGGGGAAAAAGAACCTACCTTTATTTGAGAAATTGTCTACAGAAAACGGCAAAATCTAAAATTAAAAACTAGGTATACTCAAATGTATGTATCCATTAAATGTTTGTTTTATACTTATTTTCTGACGATGGCAAGAATAAGACTAGCCTTATTACTCTAGGTGTAGCCGTTCTCGATCTATTTTAGTTTTTTCGCATTTTTACTAAGCCGCTTTTGAAAATACGACCTGTTACCTAATGCACACGAAAATTGAATTAAAAGTGCTAAATCAGTGTTATTTCAAATAAGTATGCGTGTTATGTTTTGAAATTAGACTTAGTCTAATGAATTATTAATTAAATAAAGAGAAAATGAATTGGAGTCTGTAGTGCAAGTCATAGGATGCACACATCAGACTTTCGAGCCTAAACTGCGGCCCTGCAGTTCATAAATACAGTATCAAAACTTTGAGATATATACGTTCAAATCAGAAATATACGTGTCAATCGTTTTCTAATAAAATCTTTCAAAAGCAATGATTAGTATTGAATATTCTGACTTTTTGATGACATTTTCAAAATTTCATTCGAAAATTTGGGAGTCTTCCAAACATTCGACTGCGTTTAAAATCGAGTGAACGTGCTTGAAGCGTGTCCTTTCGTTGAACACTCGAATTCGAATGTTCGTCCCGTCACACTACTTTCTCTATGCATTATATTACTACATATATAGGAAAAGTTACGATCAGACATTGTCATTGCATTTCTGTTAGAAAAAATACAGAATGTAAAGTGTTATGACATATTTGAAAGTCGATTAACTTCAGATCCATGAATGCCTTACTTTCGTCTTCTCATAACTTTGTATTTAATACTATACAAACATTTTATAAAAAATAATTTTAATTTCGAATTTCACTCGGAAATTAAAATTCCACAACAATAAATCGCGAAATTACAAACTAAACTAAATGTATATATTTTTTCAATGTGAGGAATGCCATTGTATAAGCAAAAACTAAAATTGTGTACTTGGGACCCACTCTGGGATCCTGTTTCATAAACAGTCACAATATACACTCTGTTTCAAAAAAATATATACACCCATAAAAAATTAAGCTACAGCCGCGAAACTCGGCATGTAAATAAATTAAAAATGAGTTCAATATCCAATACGAGTTCAATATTTTAAGTATCTGATGTCATATGCAACGTACAACTCCAGAATACCATTATTACTTTCCTTATATACATAATGTATAAGGAAAGTATTGTGACGGGGTCGAAAAAATCGACCCCGAAATGTCTCCCCGAAATCTGCTGAAATGTCGAATTCGCATTTCCGACGGGAGAGCACGTTTCAAGCATCCCTGATCACGAATCAAACATTTTTGAAGTGATGTCTGTATGTGTGTATGTGTGCGTGAAAGTATGTGTGTGTGTGCGTGAAGGTATGTGTGTGTGTGTGAAAGTATGTGTGTGTGTGTCAGAGAGTCTGTGGAGACGATAACTGGTGAACAAATGGACCGATTCGAACGAAATTTGGTACAAAAATTGCAATCCGTAAACACTGGAAGCCTATTGTTTTTATACGCAATCGAATGTTCCCCTACATTTTTGAGTGAAATTTTGAAAAAATCATCAAAAATCAAAACCTCTAATAAAGTCACGCAAAGATATTTCTTATGTAATTTTTATTAGAAAACGATTGACATAAATTTTAGAACGCTAGCATGAACCGTTCTCGAGATATTGCAAATTTTTCAAAAAAATTATCAAAACGTCATATAAAATAAAAATAAAATAATTCCTATTGATAAACATGTTCACTTTTCATATGTAATATTATGCGATAAATTGGGTGACATCATTCTCGTGGATCTAACTCGTTTCATTCATGAAAAAAGATACTTTGAGTAATACTTTTGTAATTGAACGCCAATAATCATTTATCTGCTGTAAGAATAACTTATTTCTCCGAACATAACGCTTGGCGAGATTTTGACGACAAATTTGGCGGAATGTCGCCAACTTGGCGACTTTTTTAAATGTTGCTAAATTAACGAAAAGCTCTCCAAATGGATAAAAATGATGCTACATCAATGAAAATGACGACTCATTTGCGAAAATTCAATATCTTGGATAAAATATAGATATATACTATAAGAATAATCTATTTTTACTTTCCCTGCAATACATGGTAATGTATAGGGAAAGTATTGGAATCATGCCGAAAATCGCAACTCGAGTTTTCGACGGATCTACACATTTCGAAACCTCTAGAATACGAAAAAACTATTTTTAGTGTGACGTCTGTGTGTGTGTCTGTCTGTGCAATGTATGTATCCACTCTAACTCAAAAACTAATGAACCGAATATCATAAAATTTCGTAAGTAAGTAAGTCACTTGGGTGTGACCCTGGTGCTGATTAGTTTTTAGTACGATTCGGGATAAAAGAACCCGCCATGTTTTGCAAAATAACCCCGCAAAAATTGCCTGTATCCACTCTAGCTAAAAAACTAATGCACCAAATTTCACAAAATTTGGTAGATAAGTCGCTTGTGGGTCACCCTGGTGCTGATTAGATTTTGGCTCAAAAAAATAGTCAAAATCTAAAATAAAAAACTACGTCTGCTCAAATATATTCATTAAATGCTTGTTTTATACGTAATTTTTAACGAAGAAAAGAATAAGACCAACCCCATTACACTAGGACTAGCCGTTCTCAAGATATTTTAGTATTTTCGTATTTTCTCTACGCCATCTTTGAAAATAAGTCCAGTTACCAAATGAAAACGAAAATTGAATTAAAAGTGAATTAAATTGAATTAAAATAAAGATAACATGGATATAAGTCTTGAGGGAAAGTCATGTGCTGTCCACATCAGATTTTTACTTTCCCTGCAATACATGGTGCAATACATGATATTCTATTGTTGATTAGATTTTGGTACGATTCGGAAAAAAATAATCTGCCTTTTTTTGCAAAATGGCCCGCAAAAATCATCAAAATCTAAAATAAAAACTACGTATGCTGATATATATCCATTAAATACTTGTTTCATACGTAATTTTTAAAGATGAAAGGAATAAGACCAACCCCATTGCACTAGGACTAGCCGTTCTCGACATATTTTAGTTTTTTCGTGTTTTCTCCACGCCACCTTTGAAAATAAGTCCAGTTACTAAATGAGAACGAAAATTGAATTAAAAGTGAATTAAATTTAATTAAAATAAAGATAACGTGGATATAAGTGTGCAGGGAAAGTTATGTGCTGCCCATATCAGATTTTTTTTTACTTTAAATGTAGTAAATTCATTGCATTATATAAGGAAAGTCATGTGCTGCCCACATCAGACTTTTTTATTATTTTGAACGGAAAAATATTATTTATAGGATACTAGCTTGCTCCGTTCACGTGATATTGCCCATTTTTTATGGTGAAAAGTCATAAATATTATAGCATTATTATTTAATGTTAAAAATAATGCGAGCACTTTGATCTAGAAATAAATGGACTAATAATTTTTTACGAGTTATCAAGTGTCATTGTCGAAATGTTAAACATTTTATTATTTCACGGGGAGCACAATATAGCACGAATATATAGCATAATTCGAGTTCCATTCATTTTAGTGTGTGTATTGTAATCGGTATCAATAGCAATTTCACCCACTTTCAACGAAATATAAGAAAGTGCCAATATGTGTTTCAGATTTATATTTGTTAATGGGATAAGTCAAGTCATGTGCTGGACACAACACGTTGTTTTCCTTTGCTCTAACTGTAAAATTTTTATTTTATGTAAATAAAATTCAAGTAAACAATGATTTTCAAATAATGAAGTATAACAACGACTTAAATTGAAATTGGAACAATGTAAAACACAGTAACATTGTTGCAACAATGACAGAGAATCACAATTAAGACGTAACAATTGTTCATATTACTATTTCAAGTTTCATTTGAATGTCACTTGGGCGACTTACTTACATCTTGCAAAAAGTGAATAATTATCGTATCTATTTGTAATTTCTGATCATTTTCTTCGATCAACTAAGAATTTGCCTACTTGGCGAATATTTGGCAGTTAGAATCATCTTTAAACTGCAATTTTTAAAAGCGGTCATCAACCGACTTAAACACCTTTAATCTGCGAAGTTTCATAGAAAGACTTTCTCTCACGATGAATAACCTCAAAGGATTGTTCAAAAGACAAACACCAGACGAAAAATATCGTCATTTGCAAAAGAAGAAGGCTATTGCCGTCTTGAAGGAAAAACGACTCAAGTTCGTCAAAAGCCTCGGGACAGGAGCTTTCGGGGATGTAATTGAAGTCAAAGGTTTCGGAGAAGTCGGAAAAGCAGCCGTTAAGATCATCCGTGCTGACATGACTTGGGAGATAGAAATCACTCATTGGAAAGAGCTGGACCATCCCAACGTCTTGACTTTGCTTGACTACATACCATGCAATGGCTTCGATCTCTTCCTGATGCCGCTGCACCCCGACGCTCTCCATACCGTGCCAAGGACAAAAAGTTCCGATCCACTCCTGCAGCTTTTGATTCGGTGAAATCTTGGATGCGGGATGTCCTGTACGGATTGGCCTACCTGCACGAAAAGCAAATCTGCCACCTCGACGTCAAGGCAAATAACGTGCTGATAACAGCTTCCAACACAGCCGTTCTGCTGGATTATTCATGCATCAATACGACCACAAAACGCATATCAAGGTAGGTAGTATTCTTACTTTTGAAGTACGAAGTTTTATGCAATCGAACCATAAATTCATAGCGAAATAATTAGAGTTTTGATACCATTCATTAAAGTAGCTATTTTATTACATAAAAGAATACCAGCAGCAAAGAATTCTTACTGAATAATATTAATAATATTAATTTTTTGCTATCTCCAACTTATAAATAGATGTAGTAATGGTGTACCTTGAATCTAAGTCCAAGATTCTAGGCTAGATTTTATACAGTCGAACCAGTTTATAACACATTAGTTAAAACTTCTGTCAAGTAGCTATTTATCTTTCTACAAAATACCCACAGCATTGGTATATTTTACTGAAGAATTTCTACACCTAAATTGTCTCCCGGCCACAGAAATAGGTGCCATAAGCCTTAGGGTTGGTCGTGTGGTCTGGGTCTTCAACAACTAAATTGTCTCTATATTTTTAACTTCCTTATACATGAAAATAAAATTTTCATTCGAACGCAGCACATAACAGCTAAAAAAAAGTTTCAACCGGTTTAAAATGCAATAAAGATCCTTCTTTCTCAAGTTCGTTCTGGTTAATATTTTTTTTTTCAAACTTTATAAGTTGTTTCAATATGAAGTTTTGATTTTCAGATTATTTCCGACAGCAGTTAGAGTGAATAAAACGTATATATTCTTTAAACATGGTTTTAGCTTTATACATACTAAATCAGCTTTGGCTTGTTTTACTTTCAGGAAATATAATACTTTTCAATTTCTTCACAGATATGGCCTCATGACTAAATATCTTCCTCCAGAAGCTTGGCGAGGAATGATGGGGAACGTCGAAGAGGTAGAAGGTATTCAATTCGATATCTGATCCTTCGGGATGCTGATGCTGAATGCACTCACAGGAGACTGGTACAAGAAGCAGCTGGAGCACCTCCGTTTCTGGCGCGAGAACGCCTATCCTCAGCTTTTCAAAGCGCTTCAGGTTAGTATCAAACTCAAATCGTTCCGGCGCATTAAAATATTTAGTTGTTCTTTTATAAACTCGGTCTTTCGGTCGAATTTTAAAGTTTTCTATTTGAGTCTGACTGCATGGCTGACTTTATAGGTCACCGCAAAGGCTTCCAAATGACCGGCGCTTATCAAATGCTAACAATTATAGGTTATTCCATGAGAAAAAGAGTACGAAACCGGTCCACAAATGCTGGTGGCTGCACCATCACTACGTATACAATCTTTCAAAACGGCCCATATAGTCGCATTCTATCAATGATAAATTTAACCGTTTAGTGAAGAAAAATAAACAAAATCTCGTATTCGATTCAAACATGAAATTGAAAACCAATGTGTTGGCCGATGTTTATCTCGAATGACATTCTTTCAAATATTTAGATGCTGTTGCTATATTGATTTTATTATCGAAGAAGTGCCAATCGTAGACCTTATAGCTCAAAAATAAAGCATTAATTATACAATTATTTTGAACACGACTCTAGAAATAATTTCACCATAATGTGTCACTCACAGTCAAATATTTTCTCTTTCTAGCCAAAGTTCTTCGAGTCCCTGGTGCATAAGACCTTTCCCCGAGCGTCGGTCAGCGAAGACGACATTGCGATCGCTCTGAACCTCATCCAGTCCTGTCTGCGATTCAGTCCGGAAGACAGACCTCAGGTGTCTGCCATACTGGAGCACTCGTGGCTGTCCGGAAACAAAATGTTCCACCCCGACAGGATGTGGAAGTACTTGATGCTCAGAGGCTCAGGTAACGCGTTCGTTTAATTTAAATTCATCATTCAGCTTGTTTGCTATATGAAAATGTATGCTTATAGCTGCTGAAGTACCATTTGCGTCCATTCATTTTTAATGAACTCTTGATATCTTACGATATATTTTATTTTATAGATTTCACGGAAAAAGACGACCCCACAGAAAACTCTGCCGAGTTTTCTGCATTTGAGTCGCTCAACCTCCAAGCCGGCGATGCGTCTCATGAAACCAGCAAAGGGCCTTTGGTTGAAAAATTACCTTCCCACTGTCAAGCGCCGGTAGAATATATCCAAGGTAAGAATAGAGTTGTTAACCGATGCAAGTTGTTAAACTTTCATTTGAGATCGGTATCAAAATAACACTTTTTTTGTTATATTTATATTTACAGATGTCAGTCAAGTAGACACTCTTTTTACAGCTAAAGACTTTGCTGATTTTTCCGCCTTTGAGAATGTCAAATATTCTTCCTGGGAAGGAACATCAGACCCGAATATCAGTCCAGAACTCGCAACTGACTCAATCCTCTCATTGGTGGAAGGCGATGGTGACAGCGAGTGTACGCTGCAAGTGGTCAGGGAGTTACTGGATGACGTTCTTGCCTCCATAGACCCAGATCCACCGACGAAACATGCCTCTGAAGGAGGCCGAGAAGAAGAGCTCGACACCGCAGGTAAAATTAAATGATTCTTCACAAAACTATTTTCATTTTCGGATAGGATATTTTCCCAATAAACTTGCAGCAGGATTTAATTTAAAATTAATATAGATATACTCTCATTTTACTGGAATGAGCGTTCTCCTCCCCCCCCCCCCCAGAAATAGTCTACTTTTTTTTAAACAAATCACATAAAGCAGACATTATCAAAGTGTTTGAAAGGGAGTCGTGGAGGGTGTTTAAACCCTCATAAATGTGTTGCAGTTATAAAGTTCCAATTGATAAAAATGACACCTATAACACATTTTATATAAAACGGTCCATTTCTCGTTGTGAGTTAGTCAATTACAGTAGAAAGAATAGCCATCTCTAAATAAACGATTCGAGACCCACCAGAACGGACGTTCAGTTTCGAATGATTGTTTTCTCGCTGTTTCTTGGAGATAGAACGGTTTTAACACCAACTGTGTAAATAATATAGGGCAACCACGACAACGCAAAGACTCTCATGTGTATTGTAGAAAACCTTGTGCCACACTTATAGCCAGAATTCTTAGATCATGTATAACGTAGATGCACATACGGGTGGTCTCTTCTGTTAGAAGGTATTTGCGCAATTAATCAGAGTTTTTCTGTATACATAATATATTCTACATAACAACTTAAAGGCTGGGCGCCGTACATTGGCTTTAATACCCCAAAACATATAAACCTAGCTGCGAATTTGACTTTACACTGCCATCTCTTATACTCTCCTCAACCCCCAAATGAAATAAACTATAGCGTCTAATGAGCCCCAATATTGCACTGAATTCTTCTTGTATTTTAATGAATTCATTTATTTCTTCATCCCTCTAGATTTCAACCACACCGATGAACCGCCTCCTTTCGAGAACTTTGCAGATTTTTCTGTATTTGAGACGGATCCTGCCCACTGCGGTAACGTGTCACCCGAAAACCGAGCGACACCCGAAAGCTCGAATGACGACGTCTCTCCTGCAGCGGACACGAATCCTAAGCAAGGTATGGAAGATGCGATTCATGCATTAGCTTAACATTTCGGTGTTAGTACTAAGCTAAATAGGGTGAAACTGGGGAGCTATTTCGAAACTATTACCTTCTCAAACATTTATGTTTCTTCCAGATTGTGAGCACAAGTGACAAAACTATAGTAATATTCAAAGGGAAGATAACATTTTTATACGTGTAAAGAATTTTTTCTAAATAATGTGCTTTTATTGATGTGTTCAGATATCCTTAATAGATGAGCAGGCATATATATGTATATATATATATATATCCAATCCACTTAGCAGGTTTACGTAATAAACCGTCTTTTATTGTAATTAAAGTATATATTTAAATACAACTGAGAGGGCCTTTTGAGCTAACTTTTCACAGAACAAAATTAAGGCAAAAGTGTATATAAAGAAAAAAAATCCAAAACCTACTGTATTAAACAGCTGTTTGCACACACAGGCATCGCAGGCGGTAAATCTAGGACCGCATACTACGTTTCAGCCAGTAAATTTCTCTTAATAAAGTGGCGAAGGAAATCAAAATGGCGCCCGATTAGGGTCCGATTTTCTGTAAACGATTAAAAAAACATTATTATTTATATTTTTCAACTCGACTTTCTAAAAAAAAAATATCGTTTTAAGATGCTTGGACAAGGGGAACGCTTCAAACTGAGCCTTTTCCTCTAAAATAAAAAGATAATGAATATTTATGTTAAAAATTATTATAAAAACATTATTCAATATGTATTACTTTATTTTAAAGAAACATGATATAATTTACAGGAAAATAACATGCGCCTTTATTTAGATATGACATGTTTCTGACATAAGAATCAGATTTTCTCAGCACAACGTCTCTGTCTGTCTGTGCAATGATGTCTGAGAATAAGGGTCAAAATGGGCATCCACTAACGCTCAAAATAGTTCCGACACAATTTCATAAAACTTAACTCATTATCGTTTCAAATATTTTAACATAAGATTTTTTGTTTTATTGCAGGCTTTGATTCATGTAAGAAGAAGAAAAGTTTTATCACCCGAGTCAGAGGGTGGTTCAGGAAGACGTTTAACTCTCAAAGACACAATTAGCACACCCAGTGGGTCGTGGTGAGAATAATAAGTCATGCAAAGATCTCAGCTACTAGTTGATTATGTGACACATATTACTATTACGACAACTCTCTCTGTGACTACGGATCACTACCACAAGCGTTACCATCTTCGTTTGTCGCTCAGTCCTGATGGGATTGACTGGCTGCACGTGCCAAGTTTTTCATGGTTTCCTTGGCATGTCACGTAAATACGGTGCAGTTTCTTTCACAAAGTCCTCCATGAAGGCATCTCTCGATTGGATCGTTTCTTTCGGCTTTTATGTAACCAGAAATTTCTTGTATTGTTGTATAATTATTTACCTTAGGTTTTGCATATTATTAATTTAGGAAAAGTGGATTAGGCCTCCAGGGGAAACCACTCTAAAAAAAAACGCGCCGACAGCCGTACCTCTAGGGGTGGTGCGGAAACCGGCTGAACAGGGTTGAAAAAAAAATCGCTACACGTATCCAAAAAGCATTTCAGTCTTTAAACGAATATCGTATCATCAAGTGGGGGTAAAGAAAGTACTACTGCCTGACTCGAAATAATTTGGCAGTAAATTGAAAAGCACAAGAAATAATTGCCTTACATGTGTGCAGATAGTCACAATCCAAAATACCAATCTCACTATTTTGGATTGCATGTGTGTACTATCTGATTGTAAACTTTCGTGAAATTTATATGTGTGGCAGCTATCGTGTGCCCCAGAGATCGACCGCGGACAGAAATGGTCAAAAGGGTCAAAATGTTTCCTGGAGGTCCTGAAACGTATTATTGGCATCAAAATTTCGAAATCAAAAATTTTCGTGAAAATGATACTTTCTGTATACTATATTCCATAGTATGAAAAAGCTTTGAAAGAAATCTCCAAAATTTTGAATTTTTGCAACCAGGAAAAGGAAAATGAATCATACTTATGCTATTATTTAAAGCAAAATCTGCCAAATGAACACTTTAATCCTGTTTTTTATGAATTACTAATAACAAAGGCTCATGAATGACACATATAACTGAATAAACATTATAATAGCAATCCATTCTTACTGTGTCATTTCATTTAAACAGGCTACTTTGTATAAACTATAAATGATACATTTAATGATTACAAACACTTATTGTCAATTAAATATTTAATAGTTTTGAAAGACATTTAAATACAACAGACCATTAGGAATAACTATATTTAATGACAATGAAATATCTAAATGATTCGCGAGCAATAAGGACACATTGTGTATAGATGCAAATACCAATGTAGACGATCATTGTGTATGTATTGCTGAATAGTGTTCTACATAGTTTCGTAAATCCATCTTTGTTAATAGAGTAAATGACTAGCCGAATGCCCGTTGAAAATCAACGGTCTCGCAATAAGCAACCACTGAATAGTGTCATCTTTTTAATAATTTGCGTTTCACATTGATGCGGCAAATCGAATATTTTAGTGTGCGGAACCCCCTAAATAAGAAAATATTGTAAATTTTAAATTTCGCACGTCTTCCTTTCGAACTATCCACCAGTTCACCAAATTAAAGTCTCAATCTCATCCCGAAGCATACCATTTTATCATTTCCCCTTTTGAACGTTTTTCTGTGAAGCACACCCACAAATGAACATTTTTTAAAATCTCTGTTCACCTTGGGTTTCTTATCAGATGATTGGCCCATATTCCAAATATCAAGCCTCTATCACATTTAAAGGAAGCGTGTCTCATTTATTCCGAAAATCGAACATATTGGTATTCGGCACTGTGATAAGGCTTTCACACCTCTGTGTTAAAATTGTATATTAAAGTATTGTTTTATTTCTGTGTGATTGAAAGTGTCAATTTCGAAATATAGATGTCTTTTCTACATGTTTTCAATTACATTGACTTTTAAGGGAAGTGAACTCTAAAATCGCAAAAGTGTTTATGTTCCAGAAAAATAGTAATAGTTTTGTATTTTCGCTTCTCAGTCGCTAGTTGGGAACTTGCAGGTTTTGCGCACGCGCGCGTTTGAAAAAGGATTTTGGAAGCAGTGTGGAAGGAGTCGTGGAGAAATGTAGACGTGTGTGTTTGATTCGCGTATGATCGCGAATTTTAAGAAAAGGTGGATTAATTTTGAAAGTGGAAGGATGTGATTAAAATATGTAACATAGTTCGACAAGTTGTGCGTAGAGTCGTTTGGCTCGGTTCAGAGATGAGTCACTCGTGTTTTTAAATGAATCAGCCTGGTAGTAATGGAATAATGAGTCTTGTGAAAAGAGAAAATGGTTCTTTCACTGTTCGGCTTGAATCGCTAATAGGGCTAGAGGGAAAGCTCATTTTACAGCGATTTGTATTTGCCTGACTCCTCCTTGTGTCCTAAGGTACGAATCAACCAATCTCCGTAACCAACCAAGATGTCGAATTCCGCCAGCATGATGTTGTGTAGTCAAGTTTCCCGACCATTATGGATTTTGTTCTGCGCAAGAATCTCGATGAGTTTATGCCGAGAGTCCATCCTGATATCCTTTCCCATGGTACAGAATTGTAAATGTTATATTTAAAAGAGACGAGGTAAAGTTTTATATATATTTAGTCTTCCACCTAACGAATAGAGTGTTAATTGTCAAATCCTCGTGAGTATCGAGTCATTGATGATGTTATATGAAAATGTCGTATATGTTCAAGGTATACAAATGTGATATATAAATGTCAAGTATAATATGAGGAATATTGTGTTTATTTTATGTATCAGAAAATATGTGTATTCTCTTGGTTCCTCTTCCTCCAGGGGTGTTCTTAATGGTCACCCTACCGAGTGTAACTCTGAGTTATTGCGAGAAATGCTTGTACTCCACTGTTTTCGATCAACTGCCTTGTTATTTCATGTTTAATAAATGTGTTTGATTTCAAAACTTTGTCTTCTCTGTCGAGTATACCAAAACGTTCGCGACAGCACCCCCTAAAGTTGCAAATATTGGAAATCTGAAATGGCACGTTTTCTTCCATTCAAACTCTCTACCAGTACACCAAATTTGATGTCTTTATCCTATCGTGAAGCATGTTTTTCTATCACTTCATCTTTCGAGCGTTTTTCTGTGTTGCACCCCCTTAAATGATCATTTTTGAAAAACCGTAATAATCGTAGGGTTTTTCTTATCAGATGATTACCTCATATACTAAATTTCAAGCCTCTATTACATTGTAAAAGAGGCGTTTTTTATTGGTTCGTCAAATCGAACATTTTAGTGCGTGGCACCCCCTACAATACCAAATGTTGGAGAACTGAAATTGCACACTTTTTTTCCTTTCTAACTATTTACACGTATACCAAATTTGAAGTCTCTATCTCATATCTCATCGCGAAGCATGCTTTTTCTATCATTTCACCTTTCGAATGTTTTTCTGTAGAGTGCCCACCCCCCTTTAAATATACATTTTTGAAAAACTCCATTCTTCTTGGGTTTTCTATTAAATGATTCGCCCGTATACCAAATATCAAGCCTCTATCACGTTTTAAAAGGAGTGTTTCTACTTCATTCCGAAAATTTAGAAAAATTTTTGTGTGCGACACCCCCTAAAGTAGGTAGCCAACGGCCGTACCGTACCGAAATCACCGGTTCTCGTTAGATCACCAAAGGCAAGCAGCATCGGGCGCGGTTAGTACTTGGGTGGATGACCACCTGGGAACACCGCGTGCTATTGGCACATTTCGGGCGCGGTAGCCCGGTGGTTTGCGCGCTGGATTTGCACGCTGCCACAACTGCCGCCGTGTTCATGCGGAGTACGATCACGTTAAACATGTGGGTCCGTAAACCCTTCCGAGAGGTTGGTGGTAGGGGAAGGAGGGTATGGTTCCTGTGGATGCCTCCCCCCACTGGGTTCCGGTCTAAATTGGGTGGCACTTCCCAGCCGTCCAAACGGTTACCTTACACCTTTCTGGTAGGTCGAACAGTCTGGGTCTCAACAACAACAACCCCCTAAGGTAGAAAATATTGGAAAACTGAAATTGTACAATTTCTTCCTTCCAAACTATCTACCTGTACACCAAATTTCAAATCTTTGTCTCATCCTGAAGTATATTTTTTTATCAATTCACCTTTCGAACGTTTTCCTCTGGAGCACCCCTTTAAACGAACGTTTTTGAAAAACTATAATCGTCTTGTGTGTTTTTATCAAATGATTATTCCATATACCAAATTTCAAGCCTCTATCAAATTTTAAAGGAGCCGTTTCTCATTTATTTGGTAAATCGAACATTTTGGTATTCGGCACCCCCTTAAGTAGAAAATATTGGAAATCTCAAATTGCACACTTTCTTCCTTTCGCACAATTTACCCATACACCAAATTTGAAGTCTCTATCTTATGGTAAAGCATGCTTTCCTATCATTTCACTTTTAGAACGTTTTGGTGTAGAGCACCCCCCCCCCCCCTAGAGAACGTTTTCGAAAAATTCGATTTTTCCAGGGGTTTTTATCGAACGATAGAGCCGTGTACCAAATTGCAAGTCTCTTTCTATTCGGGAAGTGCCTAAAAAAAGCGTGACAGGCAGACGGACACCTGGCAACTAGTATATATAGATTGTAAAATAGGAATCATTCAAAAGTATATATAGACTATCTTCTAGTTATAATTAATAACTCTTCTACTATTTTTAACACTTTACAACAAAGTTGAAAAGTGTTTATGACTGTGTTCATTCTGTCTGTCTGTCTGTCTGTTCGTTAGCACGATAACTGCCGTAAAAATGACTTAATCAAAATGAAATTTTAGTATGTTGTTCAGACGGTCTGTAGGACCTATGGGACCATTAATGAACAATATCACCCAATTCGTTTTGGATTGAACCCGGGTTGAAAAAATGAAATACATTGAGCCCTATGATACCTAATTTTTCAAACATTTTTTAAGCGGATTTAAAATTCACATATTGCTTCGAAAATTTTAGGTAATATTCAAATTGTTTCATAAAATATATAAAAAAAAATTCAGCGAAATATATTCAGTAGTTTTTTAAATAAAAATTAAAATAATAATAACACCTCTTATATGAAGCGATCACGTGACCATGATATGAAACGATCACGTGACCCACTTCAAAATGATATATGGCATCCATCTTGTCTCAAAATCGTGATTTTTAAAGTTCTTTTTAATTCATATTGAATGTTGTATCCGTCCTAAAACTACTTTATTTTTGCTTAAATTCTGTGCATCTACATACTGAAACAATTCAATTAAAATATATTTGAGTTTAAATTCTCATCCAAATTTGATTATTTCTACAACGAAGCCTATTTTTCACCTATGTAAAATGTAAACAGCAAAATATGCAGAATGAGTTGCATTAGAATTGCTGTATTTCTTTAACACAAAATCATTTAGTTCATGGAGTCTGCATAGCTGATATGAATGAAATATTCACTGATTTTACAAAGAGATGGATGATTTTTTTCGATGAAGTTTTAGGGCATTGAGTTTAATTACTTGTAGCTCCATGGTCTTAATTTTTAAATAAAATAAATTATTATAGTATTGTGATGAATGACATGAATGGAAAATTATTTATGAATGAAATGCTGCTTTTATAGAGAGAGCCAGGCGTGTTATTTTTTCTACGACGTCATTTGAATGAATTTCAGTTGTTTTCGATGAAGTTTTCAAATATAATAAGTTATCGTAGTATTATGATAATTCTAAAATTATTACCGAAGAATGTATCCCATTTTAGAGATGTTTAAACCAGGCAATTCATATTTCAATGCCGTCATTTGAATGAAGTTCATTTTTTTCGATGAAGGTTTAAGTTTTCAAATATAATAAATTCATGTAGTATTGTGATAAGTTTTAAAATATTACCGAGGAATGTATTGCATTTTAGAGATGTTTAAATAAAATTGCATTGAAGTTGGAAAGTGTTTCATAATCAATGTTTTAAGCATGATTGATCTTTCTTGTTAAATCTTACCTTAGATAAATATATTTAAAAACTAGCACACACACACACACACACACATACACACACATGCATATAAATATGCACAGCCATTAGAGACATCCGATGTGTGGAAATATGCTATATTAAAATGAATGAAAGGTATAATCGGAAATAAAAAATTTTCACAATATAGCATTACTAATTTATATTCTCAGGATACAAATAGAAGCCCGAATTTCTGAATAACTAATAACGCTTCTATTTAATGCACCATTTAATGAACATTTTCGAATATAATTATCAAAAATCGGATGTGGAGAGCACATGACTTTCCTTGTATAATGCAATAAATTAACTTCTTTCACAGTGAAAAATTCTGATGTAGACAGCACGTGACTTTCCCTATATAATGCAATGAATTGACTTATTTCACAGTGAAAAAATGATGAAAAGATCCACGGCACAATGTTTTTGAAGTTGAATTGTACAATGGACGCTTTTCCGGATGACAACATGTAAAACTATTTCAAAGTAGCCTAATTAAATTAAAAGAGAAACTTTAAATAAACAAGTATCAATATTAATAACATCTTCAATATGTGACATAGTTGATATATTAAAATATTACCATCATTTTTGCAATTTTGAGAATATTTTGTCACTCTAGGGCTAAATATTGCCGAGTTGGCAATATTCTGCAAAATTCAACGCCAAAATTTCTCCAAGCGTTATGGATGGAGAAATGGGCTATTCTTATAGTAAATAAATGACTATTGACGTTCAAATACAAAACTGTTACCAAAAATATCTTCTCTTACAGTAGATTCTTATATTATTTTCGAGATATTGAATTTTCATTAATTAGTCGTCATTTTCACTGATTTCATGTAATTTTTATCAATTCGGCCACATTTTTATCCATTTGGCGACACTTTTAACAATTTAGCGCCATTTTGTTAATTTGACAAAATTAAACAAAACTATTACCCAAAGTATCTTCTCTCGTGAATGGAATGAGATAGATCCACGAGAATGATGATAACAACTTTATCACATAATATTACATAGGAAAAGTGTACATATTTCACAATAGTTAATATTTTTTTTTATTTTATGTGATTTTTTTTATTCATTTATTTAAAAAATGTGTAATATCTCAAGAACGGTTTACACTAGCGTTCTAAAATTTATGTCAATCGTTTTCTAATGAAAAATTACGTATGAAATGATTATTTACATAACTTTATTGAAGGTTTTGAATTTTTAATGATTTTTTCAAAATTTCATTTCCAAATTTGGGGGGAGTTCTGAACATTCGATTACGTATAAAAACAATAGACTTCCAGTATTCGTGGATTATAATTTTTGTACAAAATTTCGTTTGAATCGTTTCAATCATTCGATAGATATCGTCTTCACAGATTCACTAACACACACACACACACATCACCTTAAAAACGTCTAATTCGTGTTCAGAGATGCTTGAAAAGTGCTCTCCCGTCGAAAATTCGAATTCGAATTTCCTACCTTGTCACAATACTTTCCTTATACATTATAATATGTATAAAAGGAAAGTAAAAAGGATGTATAAGAACCACGGTACAGTGTATTTAATGTTGAATTGCACATTGGGCGCTTTGTAAAGAAAAACTTTTTCAAAGAACCCAATTAACTTCTATTTCTCGCAGCTCCAAATTAACTATGATCCATATGGATAGCATCCTCAATAAGCGATAGAATCCATGTATTAAAATATTTAAATACTCATAATTCATCAATTTGATGTCATTTTTGGTAACTTAGCGTCATTTTTACAATTTTTGATGATATTTTTGTTAATCTGAGCGAAATATAGCCAAGTGGACCATATTTTGCTAGATTATTCACAAGTTAGCCAAATGTATTGCTATACGTTACAGACAAACGGAGAGAAGAGTGTTTTTACTTTCCCTGCAATACATGGTAATGTATAGGGAAAGTATCGGAATCATGCCGAAAATCACAACTCGAGTTTTCGACGGATCTACACGTTTCGAGACCTCTAGAATACGAAAAAACCATTTTTAGCGTGACGTCTGTGTGTGTGTCTGTGTGTCTGTCTGTGTGTCTGTGTGTCTGTCTGTCTGTCTGTCTGTGCAGATTTTGTATCCACTGTAACTAAAAAACTAATGGACCGAATTTCACAAAATTTGGTAGGTAAGTCACTTGTGAGCGGGGCTGGTGCTGATTAGTTTTGGGTACGATTCGGAATAAAAGAACCCGCCTTTTTTGTGAAATGGCCCGCAAAAGCTTGTAACCACGGTAGCTGAAAAACTAATGGACCGAATTTCACAAAATTCGGTAGATGAGTCACGTATAGGTCACCCTGGTGCTGATTAGATTTTGGTACGATTCAGAAAAAAATAACCTGCCTTTTTTTGCAAAATGGCCCGCAAAAATTGCCAAAATCTAAAATAAAAAACTGGGTATACTCAAATATATCCATTAAATACTGATTTAATACGTAATTTTTAACGACAAAAAGAATAAGACCAACCCCTTTACACTAGGACTAGCCGTTCTCGAGATATTTTAGTTTTTCGTACTTTCCCTACGCCACCTTTGAAAATAAGTCCCGTTACCGAATGAGAACGAAAATTGAATTAAAAGTGAAATAAATTTAATTAAAATAAAGAGAACGTTAATATAAGTCTGCAGGGAAAGTCATGTGCTGCTCACATCAGATTTTTTATATACTAGAAGGGAAATGTCTGTCATATGACGGAATTCAACGTGAAATAAATTTAATTAAAATAAAGAGAACGTTAATATAAGTCTGCAGGGAAAGTCATGTGCTGCTCACATCAGATTTTTTATATACTAGAAGGGAAATGTCTGTCATATGACGGAATTCAACATTTTCAGAACCTTACTTCACATTTAGCATCATTATTATGAGTTTAACAGCATTTAAAAATTCGTTAAGTTGGCGACATCTCGCCCAATTCGACGTAAAAATTTTCGCAAAATGTTACAGACGGACGGAAAAATAGATTATTTTTATAGTAGATTCTTATATTCTTTCCAACATATCGAATTTTCCTCATTAGTCGTTGTTTTCATTGATTTAGCGTCATTTTTATCAATTTGGCAACAATTTTATTAATTTGACAACATTTTTGTCAGTTTGGCAACATATAAAAAAATCGCCAAGTTAGCGATATTCCGCTCAGTTCGTCGCCAACATTTCGCCTATCGTTATGAACAGAGAAATAGGTTATTCTTATAGTAGAGTACTGACTATTGGCGAATTGTTAGGCGTCAAGATACAAAACTATTATCTAAAGTATATCCTCTAACGAACTAGAATGGAACGAACTAGATCCATAAGAATGATATTACCACATCAATTGCATAATATTACATATGAAATTGAACCTATTTCACAATAGTTAACACTTTTTTTTCTTTTTTTTATATTATTAAAATGTGCAATAAAATTAAATACAATTAAATGTGCAATAAAATTAAATTAAATTAAATGTGCAATAAAATTAAATAAAATTAAATGTGCAATAAAATTAAATGAAATTAAATGTGCAATAAAACTAAATAAAATTAAATGTGCAATAAAATTAAATGTGCAGTTAAAATTCAATTGTTGAACATTGAATAAACTACAGCACCTATTTTTCAGGTCCATATTTCCTTTTTACACAAATTTCCCTCAATCTTATCCTCAAACAGACTGGGGGCCTTTCGACCCTCTATTCGGTTTTGCCCGTCACCTATCGATGTAAACATAGACGCCTACAATTATTGCAAACTGATGTTTTATGAAAAATCGTCCGAGGCACCCTTTTTAAAAGCGCGTTTCGAAGCCAAAAATCAGCCGTTTGGGGGAGGGATAATGGGAGGGTGAAACGCTGATGCAACGAGTTTGGGCTTAATAGCGAAATCGATAGCTAAGCGGGGGAGGTGTGTGGGCATTCTAGGAGTGCGGGGGATCTATTCGAAGAGCGAATGCAAAATTGTCTGCGACAAGAGAGTTGGAGGGAATCCCCAAAGAAAGTGAATAGTGATGTTGATCCAGGCTTAACTGAGTCCGACTGGTTCAAGAATCTAATGGAGCAACCATTATCAGTCCACGTCACGTGATAGACGGATCCTTTCGGCGTATGGAGAGAAAGTGTGTACGACTCGTTTAAGAGACTTTATCTTGAAGTTGGAGTTGACAGGGATTGAGTGTTTTGTTAAAAACTTAATATTTCTTCTAGATGTGTGTCCAATGCATGTAAAATTCCCGACGTGTGTGTCTCCATTCGACTTTCACATACAGTCCTATTGCATATTTTAATGTTTATTTGTATCACGAATCGCATCGGGCATTTCTTGTGGGTTTTTTCCTTCGCAAATTTCGTTCTTTTAAAAATTTTCTTTTTTACTTCAAGTTGGGAGCAAGCAGGACAGTCACCAATGACATTCAACTACAATTTGAATCAGGGTGTTAGAATGGCGATAAAAATCCTATGGATGAAAGCGTTTAAAAATAAAATAATGCTTTGAGAATTATATCTAGGTGTCGCTCGAGATAGTAAAGTTCCATCTCTTTGGACACAACAGAAAAGCGCAGTGTTTACTATAAGTATTTTTCATTTTTAACACTTTACAACATAGTTGAAAAGTGTTTATGCCTTTGTTCATTCTGTCTGTCTGTATGTCCGTTCGCACAATCACTGCCGTAAAAATGACTTTATCAAAATGAAATTTCAGTACGTTGTTCATAAGGTCTGTGGGACCTATGGGAATATAAATGAATAATATCACCCAATTAGTTTTGGGCTGAACCCGGGTCAAAAAAATTACAAACATTGAACCCTATGGAACCTCATTCTTCAAACATTTTTAAACGAATTTAAAATTTAACAAGAAAGATCAATCATGCTTAAAGCATTGATTATGAAACACTTTCCAACTTCAATGAAATTTTATTTAAAAAAGTCGAAAATGCAATACATTCCTCGGTAATATTTTAAAACTTATCACAATACTACATTGATTTACTATATTTGAAAACTTAAACCTTCATTGAAAAAAATGAACTTCATTCAAATGACGGCATTGAAATATAAATTGCGTGGTTTAAATATCTCTAAAATGCAATACATTCCACGGTAATATTTTTAAATCTATCATAATACTGAGATAATTTATTATATTTGAAAACTTCATCGAAAACAACTGAAATTAATTCAAATGACGTCATAGAAAAAATAACACGCCTGGATCTCTCTATAAAAGCAGGATTTCATTCATAACTTTCTCCATTTCATTCATCACAATACTATAATAATTTATTTTATTTAAAAATTAAGACCATGGAGCTACAATTCATAAACTTTATGCTTAAAACTTCATCGAAAAAAATCGTCCTTCTGTTTATAAAATCAATTAATATTTCATTCATATCAGCCATGCAGACTCCATGGAGTGAATTATTTTGTGTTAAAGAAATACAGTAATTCTAATACAACTCATTCTACATATTTTGCTGTTTACATTTTACATAGGTGAAAAATAGGCTTATTTGTAGAAATAATCAAATTTGAATGAGAATTTAAACTCAAATATATTGTCATTGTGTTGTTTTAGTATGTAGATGCACAGAATTTAAGCAGAAATAAAGTAGTTTTAGGATGGATACAACACTCAATATGAATTAAAAAGAACTTTAAAAATCACGAATTTGAAACAAGATGGATGCCATATATCATTTTGAAGTGGGTCATGTGATCGTTTCATATCATGGTCACGTGATCGTTTCATATAAGAGGTGTAATTATTATTTTAATTTTTATTTAAAAAACTACTGAATATATTTAGCTGAATTTTTTTTTTATATATTTTATGGAACAATTTGACTATTACCTAAAATTTTCGAAGCAATTTGTGAATTTTAAATCCGCAATTGTAAAGTAATTTGCGAATTTTAACTTTGTTTAAAAAATGTTAGAAAAATTAGGTCCCATAGGGCTCAATGTATTTCATTTTTTCAACCCGGGTTCAATCCAAAACTAATTGGGTGATATTATTCATTTATATTCCCATAGGTCCTACAGACCGTCTGAACAACATACTAAAATTTCATTTTGATTAAGTCATTTTTACGGCAGTTATCGTGCTAACGGACAGACAGACAGACAGACGGACAGACAGACAGACAGACAGAATGAACAAAGTTATAAACACTTTTCAACTTTGTTGTAAAGTGTTAAAAACCGCTTGAAAAGTTTTAGGAAATATTCAAATGATCCCATAAAAAATATGAAAAAAATTTCAGCAAAATATATTCGGTAGTCTTTTAAATAAAAATTAAAATATTAATGACACCATATTATATGAAGACTTTACGTGACCCACTTTAAAATAAAATATGGCATCCATCTTGTGTCAAAATCGTGATTTTTAAAGTTCTTTTTAATTCATATTGAGTGTTGTATCCGTCCGGAAACCGCTTTATTTTTGCTTAAATTCTGTGCATCTACATTCGAAAACAACGCAATTACAATATACTTGAGTTTAAATGATCATCCAACTTTGATTATTTCTACAACGAAGCCTAATTTTCACTTATGGAGAATATAAACACATAAAGATGTAGGATAAGTTGTTTAAGAATTACTGAATTTCTTTAACGCAAAATTATTTAGCTCTGGGGTCTGCAATATAGCTGATATGAATGAAACATTCATTGATTTTACATAGAGAAGCAGACGATTTTAAAGCAGACTTTTTCAACGAAGTTTTAAGCATAGAGTTAAATTACTTTTACCTCCATGGTTTTAAGTTTTTAAATAAAATAAATTATTGCAGTATTGTAACGAATGAAAGGAATGGAATAAAAGTGTATGAATTCACTGCTTTTACATAGAGAACCAGACAATTTATATTACGATGACGTCATTTGAATCAAGTTCATTTTTTCGATGAAGTTTTAAGGTTTCAAATATAATAAATTATTGCAGTATTGTGATAATTTTAAAAATATTACCACTAAATGTATCGCATTTTAGGTATGTTTAAACCAGGCGATTTATAGTTCAATGACGTCATTTAAATAAAGTTCATTTTTTCGATGAACTTTTAAGTTTTCAAATATAATAAATTAATGCAGTACTGTGATTTTAAAGATGCTTAAATTTTAGAGATGCTTAAATAAAATTGCATTGCAGTTGGAAAGTGTTTCATAATCAATGCTTTATGCATGATTGATATTTCTTGCTTTAATTAAAGGTTTCTATATATAAGCAGAAATAATAAGCGTTTTTTCCTGGTTGTAGAACCGAGTACAGAATAAAGGAAGACAAAAATGAATTGTAAGGTAAAGTAAATTAGATTACGTAGGAATATTTTGTATTGTTTGAGTTCTAATTTTTATTACACTGAACATTTTTTTCTGCAAAATTAAATAAATATTATTTAATTCAATACAACGAGTCTTTCGTTATATTAATGCATACACTGTTGTGAAACTTATCTTTCTTCAGCGCTACCTGGATGATTTCTCAAACGATTTTGGCGTTTTCGCGACATAAAGTTTTTAACTTATTCTCTTTAACTCCGTGATTTAGATATTCAATTCCGCTGTAATACTTTCCCAATACATTGTGTACAGAAAAGTTAAAAGGCAAGTGATAGCTTGCAGAGTCCACGTCAATAACAATGGCTTGTCATTTCGTCCCAGTAGCTCAACGGTAGAGAGTCGACTAGCTAGTTCGAAGATCCGTGATTCGATTCCCGGTTGGGACAGCAAAGTTCTTTACAATGGCGCACGAATAAACCAACCTAGGTGAACGCAAAGATGCCGGGAGTCTGAAACTGATCCTCATTTGACTAACACGGCTTTAGTGAACGCTGATACATTGAGCACCGATTTCAAAGAACAACGGCCAAGCAGGAAACTAAACTGGAGGATAAAAATAGCATCAGGGGGCTAACCTGAGGGTAAAAATAGCAGGAGTGGTCAGTCAGATTGTCATTTCTACTTCAATCTGGCATTAGAGGGTGGAGAATTCAGAATCCACTTTGGCAATAAGAGTTTGCAATTCCGTCGCAGTAGCTCAACGGTAGAGTATCAGCTAACCAGTACGAAGATTCGTGGTTCGATTCCCGTTTGATGCAGCAAGGTTCTTTATATTCTGAATGGTTTTTCACAGAGGTCTAGTCCACCACGAGTCAAGCGCATCAGAAAAATCCAGATTGGCTTTTCTTAAGAGACCGTCTTCGTTATGGGAGTTTGACTCGTCTAGTATTTCTACTTCCATTCTAATTTTTTGAGAAGGATTTTTTGGGGCAACACACTAAGGAGAGTTGAGAAAGAAAGCATCTGTATAAGAACTCGATTGAAGAACAATCTATAAAAACCACTCATGAAAGCGGCTCTTTCGGAAGATGCATTTAGAAAAGTGTAAACAGAAAATGAACTGAAAGGTATATTCGAGTTATTAAAAACGGGGATACGTTCTCAAAAGTCATTTGTCAGGTGGAGAACATTTTTTTTTCTCTCTTTTACTTCTAAGCAAAGTGCGTTTCTCCTTGCATTATCGTAAATTTTGTTTAAAAATTCTCCACAAAATAAATAAAAGTATATCGGGCTTTTAAGGGAACATAGTTTCATAGAAGAATGTAAAATAAAATAATCTATCTCCCAGTTTAAAGTTTACATTTAATTTAATTATTTGAACAGGTTTTTTTTTTCTTCAATCTCTTTTTGTATACAGTGTACGTAAAGAGGTGCATTGTATGATAAAGGAAATGTTCGATGGAAGCCTATTTTGGCAACAGCTCAGGTGAGTCATAGGCTGCTCGCATGCTTTTACAGCTTAATGACGTACTCTATGTGAGAAATAAAAGGGAGTTCTTGTCTACTTGATGTAAAGGCTTAATTTATCCATTTTTTTTCTGGACCATAAATAGTATTCTGGGTGAAAAAAAAAAATGTATCGAGTGAGAAACTGTACTAGACTTTCTGACGTATTCCTATTTCACAGTGTGACTACTGTCACACTTAAATTTATTCAAATAGTGAAATCTATTCAAATAACTACACATGAATTTTTTCCCTATAGTTTACTCAAACTAGTGTTAAAAATTCCTGCTGATAAAAAACGGCTTCCTGATTTTCCTTCTTTCAAATTAACCCTCTCTAGGCATCACATATCTCTCTCTCTCTCTCTGTGTGTGTGTATGTATACATATATATATATATATATATATATATATATATATATATATATATATATATATATATATATATATTATATTTATATATGTATATATATATATATATATTATATTTATATATGTATATATATATATATATATATATATATATATATATATATATATATAATCTGTGTGTGTAAGTCGTTTATATTTATACAAAAATAATCCAATCGTAACTAATATCAAAAATTTACGTAATAAGCATTCACGATTGTGTAAATGATAAAAAAAAAATCTGATGTGGGCAACACATGACTTTCCTTATATACTGCAATGAATTTACTACTTTTACAGTTTAAAAAAATGTTATTCTTATAGTAGATACTTATATTCTTTCTAAGATATTTAATTTTCTTCAATGAGTCGTCATGTTCATTGATTCAGCGTCATTTTTATTAATATGGCGAGATTTTTGTTAATTTGGCAACAATTAAAAATGTCTCTAAGTTGGCGACATTCCGCCAAATTCGTAGCCAAAATCTCGCCAAGCTTTATGGACAGCGAAATAAGTTATTCTTACAGCAGATAAATGACTATTGACGTTTAAATACAAAAGTATTACTCAAAGTATATTTTTTCATGAATGGAACGAGCTAGATCCACGAGAATGATGTCACCCAATTTATCGCATGATATTACATATGAAAGTGAACATTTTTCTCAATAGGAAATATTATTTTATTATTTTATATAACTTTTTGATAATTTTTTTGAAAAATGTGCAATATCTTCAGAACGGTTCATGTTAGCGTTCTAAAATTTATGTCAATCGTTTTCTAATAAAAAACTACATAAGAAATGTCTATTTGCGTAACTTTATTAGCGGTTTTGATTTGTTGACGATTTTTTCAAAATTTCACTCGAAAATTTAGGGGGGGGGGGGGGTGAACATTCGATTGAGTATAAAAACAATAGGCTTCCAGTGTTTACGGATTGAGATTTTTGTACCAAATTTCGTTTGAATCGGTCCATTCGCTCGTCAGTTATCGTCTCCACACACACACACACACACATACACACACAGACATCACTTCAAAAATGTTTTATTCGTGATCAGGGATGCTTGAAACGTGCTTTCCCGTCGAAAACTCGAATTCGAATTTTCGACCCCGTCCCAATACTTTCCTTATACATTATGCATATAAGGACAGTAATAACGATGTGTAAATAGTTTTTGTTGCTTCTCCTATTCGCTTTTTTTTTTCATTTATAAAAGTGCTATCGTAAATATCAATAAAATGCTATAGCCTAATATCGTTTCTTATTCGCAATAAATTGGCTTTAGTTCTTGTTCTATATCTTATACCTTTCTCTAAAACATGTAGTACAAAAATAAGATGTGCAAATATCTTTTACACTTACTTTATTGGTTGGGTTGTTGTTGAGACCGAGACCGTCCAATCTACCAGAAAGGTGTAAGGTAACTATTTGTACGGCCGGAAAATGCCACCCAATTTAGACCGGAACCCAGTGGGGGAGGCATCCACAGGGACCGTACCCTCCTTCTCCTACCACCAACCTCTCGGAAGGACTTATGGACCCACATGTTTAACGTGATCGTACTCCGCGTGAACACGATGGCAGTTTTAGCAGTGGCGGGAATCGAACCCGGGCCTACCGAGTGCAATTCCCGCGCGCTAACCACTGAGCTTCCGCGCCCTTTATTGGTTGGGTGTGAAATTAAATGTTCCGTTTTCGTTATGTTGAGAGAAAATTCAAATTTCAGAAGCTTTTCTGACTTGAGACATCTTAGGGCGCGGGAGAGAGAACTTGAAAGAAATGTGACAGATTTGAAACGGAAGTATGTAACGGAAGTGACGTTCTGTTGTAACATATGGATTTATTGGAATCTAATCCATACAAATAGAGATCTCATCACATACAAAGGAAAAATATCAAGAACAAACAAAGCAGCAAACAGGGGAACACAGAGAACATCGTCAATGCAAAAGAAAGGAGTCCGAGGAAGCACACGGCGAAGAGGTGGCAGACATTCTCTATCAGGAAGTGACGTTCTATTGATACGAATACGTAACGGAAAACCATTGCTGTAATTGGAAGGTTTGGCTGTCTTGACATGAGCGACACATTCAGTTACCTTGGCAGTGAATTTGGAAAACTATCAACATCTTAGCGACTTTCGGCGAAATCCAAAAACTTCTCGAATTTTGTAGATTAGCTAAGAGTTACATGTTTTTTCTAGAACTTTCCACAGAGAGGGAATCAGGGGTGAGACAGCTCAGTGGCTAATGGTAGGATCATGAGGGTACAGTCCCTGTGGTTACCGCCCCCACTGGGCTTCGGTCTGAATTGGGTGGCATTATCCCGGCCGACCCAACAGATACCTTGCACAATCTGTTAGATCAGACGGTCTGAGTTGAACAAACAAACAGAGAGGAGGATCGAAAAGTTTTCCAGACCCTCCAGAAGTCTTTTATATGACCTACAAAACTGAATCTTTGTACATTTATAGCATTGTCTGCAAGACAGAAACTAACGGAACAGGATTTTCGAGAAAAACAAAATGAAGGGGGAGTTGAAAAGTGCTTCTACATCCTCCAGAAGCCCAGTCGATGGCCAAGAAGATTCGCACACACAGTAACACGTTGGACACAAAGTACTGACTGTGTGCAACATTTACTATATGTGCAACGGGACAGAACATAACGGAGCCCATTTTAATTAAGAAGGTTATTTACAAAGCTAAGAAACATACAGTGTTAAACAACATAACATAAATTAAAAGTGTTAGTTTCTCTGTCTTTGGAGATTTTCAACTTTATATCAAACCCGTCCTTGGCCCGCCATAGGAATGTACCCATTCGTGGGAGAATCATTCGGGAACCGGGGTAGTTAGAAAATCCAAATTGGGTATGTCGATGTCTTTCAACATGTGTTACATACATTTGGATAAGTAAAATTTTCATACATTTAAGTGACATACAAATAATAAAAGAAGCTGCTTTAAAAAAAACTGCGTCTTTTGCTTTGTTCATAACGTTTCTAAGTAAAATCATTTTGCTTGGAAATTCTCGAAATCCCAAATGACCACCTCTTTCTCCGCCATTTAATATCGTTACGAACGTGTGAAATACCCACACTGGAGTCTCCTTTGAGAAAACATCCATACAGGCAACCTTTCCTATGAAGTGAATCTACGATTGCCATATGATGAAGTTCGAAGGGAGTTGCCAAATTTTGCGATGGATTGCCCATTTGGCGACTTTCCGAAGGTTTGAGAAACGCCTCGAAATAACGAATATTCTAGAAGATATGAGAGATTTCTAGAGGTTTCCATAGAGAATATGTAAAAGGAGTCATCACTCAGTTGGAGAGCAGTGGACGGCGATATGAGTTACATTGAACTGTAACATACGTCAACGTTTTGAGAATAATGGCTGCTATTTTGTGGAATGAAATACGTCAATGTTTTGAGAATAATACGGGATGTTTAGTGAAATGAGTGGAGCATTTAATGGCTGTTTTACTGTGCCTGACAGTTGTTGGGTGATCCTGTGAGATAGTGATCGAGCTATTAGCTGTAGAATGTTCCTGTTTACACTATGCTTGTAAGCAAATGTGTTTATTTAGACTCATTCTTGTATCCTGAGCGCACACCCACGATTCCAGAGGATATGTAGTAACAATACTATGGTACCTACTGCTACTAGTATACTAGGTAGTAATATCTACTACTAGTAGTATACTAGGTAGTAGTACCTACTACTACTATTATACTAGGTAGTAGTACCTACTAGTATACTAGGGTACTGAAGTAACAATACTACTCTTCACATCACTATAGGGGCGATGAGATTCGAAATGTTCCTGTAATAAGGGCAGTGACCCCAAAAAAGATTAGGAAACACTGCTCTGTATGAAGCGACATTCTTCATTTTCGAACGATCCATCGCAGCCGACCGGTCACTGCAGCCCGTCCGATCAGCATCTGTTCCTTCGGGTTGGAGAAAGGGATATACGCTGGAATGGGGCAACCATAAAAGATGTCCCTTCCCACCGGTGAAGCGACAAAAATGTCTATTTTAGGAAACAATTTACGCGAGAGGATTTCCAGAAAACTCGGATTCTAGAAGAAGGAGAAGAAAGATTTCTCGCACAAACAGAACTAGAACTCGTAAAATGTATCACAAACGGAAGAAACAATAAAAATTCCGCCACTTTAATATTTCATTTTTTTTATTTAGACGCTGTTCCAGAAAGAAGGCACAAACGGATGCATCGCCGCAATGTGAAACATCTGATGTGGATAGCCCATGACTTCCACTACATAATGCAAACTTGGGAGATCTAAATAACCCTTCGATTATTATTTCCCTCAGTTTGCATTGTAATTTATATTTACTTAAACTAACACGTCTAATTGGTTCTTTAATAGACTAATCACACCGAATTAATCAGCATTTTCTGCTTTCCTAAGGTAGAGTAGGAATATGTTTCGGATCGTGAGAGTTTTAAAAGGCTTCTTGAAATGAAAGAAGGGTTCTTATATATATATATATATATATATATATATATATATATATATATATATATATATATATATATATATATATATATATATATATATATATATATAAGTAGACGATGAAGAACAATTGAAGACGATGAAGGACAATGAAAGACGACTAAATATCGAATGGGGAAGAAAACCCCATTCGATACAACGATGACTAAGCAGAGTCTAGTATTCGGGTGTGGCGGCAATACGGGCAAAGTAACAGAATGCCGGGGTAAGCATATGAGCTTCGTACATGCATATCCATGTAAGCATTATCACCAGCCTAGTATATTGTAGTAACTTGTATATTTGCCATTTATTCTGAGCGTGTACAATAACAATTAGTATCTATGTTGTCCGTTGCTTTAAACAGCAAGCTGCTGTAAATTTTGTGAAGTCCCCAATAAAATGAGTTATATTTTGAACAGTGCTGCCCTGCGTTATTGCCCTTGGACCGAAAGGTCGAAATATCAAGTATAAGTTTGAGTTAATTCACTTTTGACAGATTAAGTAAAAATCCTCTACAAAAGCATCTAAAGAGGATAAAGAGACATTTAAACGTTACAAACTTCACAAACGATTTCGGTATTTGAAACGTAACTCGGTTAGCCTAGTGACCATAATGGAATAAAAAGCTATAAATACGGGCATTGGTAAAGTCCAATAAAAAATCGTCTGCCGTAACTATAAATTAAAATATCTCAAGAACGATTATAATAACCCATAAATTTTGCCAAGAATTTTTTTCTGCGTATATTTTTTTCTGTGTGTATACGAGTATATGTATAACAGTATAAAAAAAATTATGTGGCTGTCCGTTCCAGAATGATAGATATAAAAAGTATGTAAAAAACAATATATTCTGCGATTTTTAAATTTTTCGAGCCCGATTCCAAGATTACAGATTATTCTTCATTATTTATAAATTAAGTCCCACGTGTATGCTAAGTTTCAGATTTCTATCTTCAGCAGATAGGGCCGCCTCATTCCTGGCTTCGGTCAGCCATTCTTGCTCAGTCCACCTCTTATCGTAATATAGCTACACAATCCCCAAACAAAATGCAATTCGTTTAAGACTTCCAGACCGCCTAACACAACGCACATGTCCCACGAATAGTAAAATTTATTCTATTTTCCTATTTTCAATCCAGAATATTAAATTACTGAATAGCACAAGGAAAAAGAAATTATCAGAGAAATTAAACATAATTTTCTGAAATATTGAATTTTCGTCCTTTCAGAGGCATTTTCAATAATTCTCCAAGTTGTCGATATTTTGTCGCCAACTAGAGCGCCAAGTAGGACAGACAAACGATAAAAAAGTTTTCTCATACAGATTGTTACAAGAAAATATAAACGATATTTTTAATGAAAACTTATTGCCTAACCTACAAAACAGATTTTTATCACTTCCGTGATCCTGAAGGTGAGTTATTTTTATGTAAATACTTTCCCTATATACATAGTAAAATATATAGGAAAAGTATTGTTAAGGGGTCGAAAATTCAAATTGTAGTTTTTGATGGAAGAGCACGTTTCAAACATCCTTGAACTCGAATCCAATGTTTATGAGGTCACGTCTGTGTGTATGCGAGTATATGTAGTATACATGTGCATGTGTGTGGTAATGTATGTATCCGTAAGTTTGTAGTTACGATATCTCACAATTAAATGGATCACATTTCATTTCAAACGTAACTTGGTGCGATCATTACGTTCTGTGAACATTGGAACCATATTGATTTTAAATGCACTCGGAAGATTCCCTCCCCCCCCCCCCCACACACACACACACATACCAAATTTTGAAATTATTTTTTTTAAAATTAGAAAAAAATCAGGACATTCAATAATATTATATAAATAATCATTTTATACATATTTCTTATTCTAAAACGCATGCACCAACTTTAAAACTCTACCTAGAACCGTTCTCGAAATATTGCACGTTTTTCAAATAAATTTATCTAAAAATACATAAAAATAAACAATAGTACGTATCATCAAATATGTAACGTTTCGCGAAAAATTTGACGACATTGGCAACTCGTTTGACGAAATATCGAAACGAAATTTGACGAAATTGGCGACTTATGCTAGGCCAAATGGACAAAAATGTCGCTCCATTGACAAAATTGACACTAAAGTTACGAAAATAACGTCAAATTGATGAAATTATAAATAACGTATTTTAATATAATGGAATATATTGAATATATTCCTATTGTATTCGTTCGAGATTCACGAACATAGACACGCATATACGTACACACAGACATCACCTCAAAAATGTTCGATTCAAGTTCAGGGCTGCTTAAAACGTGCTCTGCCGTCGAAAACTCGAGTTCAAATGTTCGATCCCGTAACAATCCTTTCCTTAAATATTAACTATATATATATATATATATATATATATATATATATATATATATTATATACACACATGTATATATATATATATATATATATATATATATATATATATATATATTATATACACACATGCATATATATATATATATATTATATACACACATGCATATATATATATATATATATATATATATATATTAGCTTTCACTTGTTCTTCTTTGTTCCGGGAATTTTACGGAGCTATATCATTACTTTTTCACATAGTGTCTACTATCTATGTGATTCTGGAGAAAAAATAAATATGTACTCGTGTACTAATGTATAATGAGCGAATAATTACAATAATGAATGACTTACGATTGACATCATTTTCTTTCCACTGGTTCATCCTCTTAAAAGTCTAATTTTAAAACAATTGATAATTACTTACAGCAACTAGTTTTATCATTTTCTTTCAACAGATTAAAGCAATTAAACTCAATGCTATTAATTAATCTTTTTTTTTCAGTTTACAGCCGTATTTAAGTATTAATCAGGTTTCTGTACTTGAATAGCAAGTTTTAAGACGATTACTGTTTCGTCTTCGAACGAAAGAACTTTGTTCGAAAATAAATTTTTAATGTTCATTAAGAGTAAAGAAGAAATAGGGCTATTTTTCCTTTTACCCAAAATTATAGTATAATGAATAAGAAAAGAATTGGAATTGGATCGAAAATTCGAATGAGATTTTTCTGCCGATGATTCATTTTGAAAGCACTACTTATAAACAGGTTTTAAGACCTCCATTTCGAAATATTTTGGAGATACGTTCATCTTCATGTGTGTGTGTGTGTGTGTGGACACGATCATTCAAGTACCAATGCACCCTATTGGTAACCCTAATGAACATAATGGAATCAAAAACGACCCATAAATTCTATGACAAAATATAAATAAAATTAAATGGAAGAACGTGGCTCCATTTGACTTTCTCTTACCAGAATCCATTTTTTAATGCCTGTAATATTTATTACTTTTTACCATACTCGAGGCTTCGACGGATCTACGCGTTTCGAGAACTCTAGAATATGAAAAAACTATTTTTAACGTGACGTCTGTGTGTGTGTCTGTCTGTCTGTGCAGATTTTGTATCCATTCTAACTAAAAAACTAATGGACCAAATTTCATAAAATTTGGTAGGTAAGTTACTTGTAGGCGAGTCTAGTGCTGATTAGTTTTGGGTATGATCCGGAATAAAAGAACCCGCCTATTTTTGCGAAATGGCCCGCAAAAGCATGTATTCATTCTAGCTGAAAAACTAATAGACAGAATTTCACAAAATTCGGTGGATAAGACCCTTGTGGGTTACACTGGTGCTGATTAGATTTTGGTATGGTTCGGAAAAAAATAACCTTCCTTTTTTTGTAAAATGACCTGCAAAAATCATAGAAATCTAAAATAAAAAATCTACGTATGCTCAAATATATTCCAAGACCAACCCCACTACACCAGAACTAGCCATTCTTCAGATATTTTAGTTTTTTCGTATTTTCTTTACGTCACCTTTGAAAATAAGCACAATTACCAAATGGAAAATCGAATTAAAAGTGAATTAAATTTAATTAAAATGAAGAGAACGTGGATATAAGTCTGCAGGGAAAGTCATGTGTTGCCCACATCAGATTTTTACTTTCCCTACAATACATGGTAATGTATAGGGAAAGTATTGGAATCATACCGAAAATCGCAACTTGTGTTTTTGACGAATCTACACGTTTCGAGACCTCTAGAATACGAAAAACTATTTTTAGCGTGACGTCTGTATGTGTGTCTGTCTGTGTGTCTGTGCATGTCTGTGTGTCTGTGTGTCTGCATGTATCCACTCTAACAAAAAAACAAATAGACCGAATTTCATAAAATTTGGTATGTAAATCACTTGGGTGAGACCCTGGTGCTGATTAGTTTTTGGTAGGTTTCGTAAGAACAAAATCCGTCTTTTTTTGCAAAATAGCCCTTAAAAATTTTATGTATCCACTCTAGCTAAAATACTAATTGACCAAATTTTACCAAATTTGGTAGATAAGTTACTTGTAGGACGCGCTGGTGCTAATTAGATTTTGGTACGATTCGGAAAAGAACAACCTTCCTTTTTTACGAAATGACACGCAAAAATCGCCAAAATCTAAAAAAAAGAAAGAGACTACATATGCTGAAATGTATCCATTAAATTCTTGTTTTATACGCAATTTTTGACGGGGAAAAAAATATAACACCCTCCATTATACTTTAGGACTAACCGTTCTCAAGTTATTTGAGATTTCTTGCACTTTTGTTACGACGCTATCGGAAAAATGTCCAATTCCCAAATAAAAAAAAAATTGAATTAAAAATGCAAATTTAGTGTTATTTGGTGCCATTAAACTCAATCTTAGGAATTATTAAAGAAATAAGGAAAATATGAATTTGAGTCTGCAGGGGAAGTCATGTGCTGCTCACATCAAATTTTTTTTTCAAATTTTGCAAGATAAAATTTAAAGAATATGTATCAGTGGTCCAACCAAGATACCCTTCATTTTATAAAACTTAAAAATATTTCGACTGATGCGAAGTTTGACAATGTTCCCCTTGATGGGGGTGGGGTGGGGTGGGGGGGTAACTTGCTCCCGATGGGGGATGATGCTATTTTTCACTATTTCGTGATCATTGAGTCATAAATAACCCCTTTTATGAATAATTATGTCCAATTTTGTCATATGCTGTCGTGTTAAGAAAATATAAAATTTCGAATCTATTTCGAAGTTTTCACTCTAATTTCAAAAAAAGTCTATCTAGTTCTAAATTTTTTATGAGGAAGGAGATATTAATCATGTAAAAAATCATGTCCAAACAATTCTCTGCTCCACCAGCTATCTTATCCCATTCGAAAAATGTGGCGATGTTTTGGATGTAGAAAAAGCACCGCGCTGTCTTCCATTCTTTTCTTTTAATAACCCCACACGATCGATAGGTTGACGAATGTGTTGTGAAAGGGGTAGCCTTACAAGAAACCAAATGATTCGGATTCAATAAAGACAGACTATAGGATGCCCTGGCAGTCTGCCAAGTCGCTCTCGGTACCATGATCGTGTGGAGAAGTATTTATGGTAATGTGATACAGTGGAGAGGGAACACTGCTCAAAGTCTCCCACGAAACACTCCTCTTCGGCATCGACGAACTGATTCGCTGTTTTGCTTTCTCTACATACATAGTATAATGTACAAAAACAAATAGTGTGATGGGATCAAAAATTCAAATGCGAGTCTTCAAGGACACGGCAGTCCAGTGGTTAGCGCGCGGGAATTGCACTCGGACGGCCTGGGTTCGATTCCCGCCACTGCCAAGACTGCCGCCATGTTCACGCGGAATCCGATCACGTTAAACATGTGAATCCGTAAGTCCTTCCGAGAGGTTGGTGGTAGGGGAAGGAGGGTACGGTCTCTGTGGATGCCTCCCCCACTGGGTTCCGGTCTAAATTGAGTGGCACTTCCCGGCCGTCCAAATAGATACCTTATATCTTTCTGGTAGGTCGGACGGTCTGGGTCGAAGAAAGAAGAAGGATGCGAGTTTTCGACGGAAAAGCCCGTTTTAAGCAACCTTGAACACGAATCGGATTTTTTAAAGTGATGTGTGTGTGTGTGTGTATGTGTGTGTGTGACTTTAAATGTAATCGAATGTGCAGAGTCCACTTCGACGGTAAGAGCTTGCAACTGAGTCCCGGTAGCTCAACGGTAAAACTTCGGCTAGCCAGTACGGTTCGATTCGCGTTTGGGGCAACGAAGTTCTTTACAATGGTGCCCGAACAACTCAATCCTGTAAGTTACTGCAAAGACATCGGAGATCTGGAAGTGACCATAGTACGACTAGTACGGATTCAGAGGACTCTGGGATATTGAGCACCCATTTCAAATCGGGAGGACAATGGCCACACAAAAAGCAAATCTGGAAGATATAAATAGCATCAGGAGGCTATCCTGAGGTAAAAGTAGCAGGCGGTGGTTAGTCAGATTGCCAGTTGCACGCCAATCTAACATTAGAGGGTGGAGAAGGCCCACCTCGGCGATAACAGTAATTCCGTCTCAGTAGCTGAAAGATAGAGCATCCGCTGACCAGTACGAAGATCTCCGATTTGGTTTCCGGTTGGATGAACAAGGTTCTTTAAAAAAGTCTCTTCCAATTTTTAACTTAATTTAAAAAAAAAAATTCATTGAAAACCTAGACCTTTACTACTGTTAAATAAATAATCATTTCACACGTCATTTTTCATTATAAAACGAATGATACGAGTAATGGAATAAATACTGCGCGTTTTCCAAATAAATTTATCAAAAAAATGACATAAAATTAAAAAATCTGATGTGGGCAGCACATGACTTTCCCTGCAGACTTATATTCACGTTCTCTTTATTTTAATTACATTTAATTCACTTTTAATTCAATTTTCGTTCTCATTTGATAACTGAACTTCTTTTCGAAGATGGCGTAGAGAAAATACGAAAAACTAAAATATCTCGAGAACGGCTACTCCTAGTGTAATGGGGTTGGTCTTATTTTTTACTTCGTTAAAAATTACGTATTAAACAAGCATTTTCTGGATATATTTGAACATACGCAGATTTTTATATTAGATTTTGGCGTTTTTTGTGGGCCATAAGGCAGGTTATTTTTTCCGTATCGTACCAAAATCTAATCAGCACCAGGGTGTCCCAAAAGTGACTTACCTACCAAATTTTGTTTAATTCGGTCCTTTAGTTTTTCAGCTAGAGTGGATACAAGCTTCTGCGGACCATTTCGCAAAAAAAAGCGGGTTCTTTTATCCCGAATTATACCCAAAACTAATCAGCACCAGATCCGCCCACAAGCGCACCTACCAAATTTTATGAAATTCCGTCCATTAGTTTTTTAGTTAGAGTGGATACAAAATCTTCACAGACAGACAGACACACAGACAGACACACAGACAGACACACATACAGACAGACACACAGACACACACACAGACGTCACGCTAAAAATAGTTTTTTCGTATTCTAGAGGTCTCGAAACGTGTAGATCCGTCGAAATCTCGAGTTGCGATTTTCGACATGATTCCAATACTTTCCCTATACATTACCATGCATTGCTGGGAAAGTAAAAATCTGATGTGAGCAGCACATGACTTTCCCTGCAGACTTATATTAACGTTCTCTTTATTTTAATTAAATTTATTTCACTTTTAATTCAATTTTCGTTCTCATTCGGTAACAGGACTTATTTTCATAGGTGGCGTAGAGAAAAAACGAAAAACGAAAATATCTCGAGAACGGCTAGTCCTAGTGTAATGGGGTTGGTCTTATTCTTTTCGTCGTTAAAAATTACGTAATAAACGAGCATTTAATGGATTTATTTGAGTATACCTAGTTCTTTAGTTTAGATTTTGACGATTTTTGCGGGCCATTTTGCAAAAAAAAAGCAGGTTATTTTTACAAAAATCTAATCAGCACCAGGGTAACCCACAAGTGACTCATCTACCGAATTTTGTAAAATTCGGTTCATTAGTTTTTCCATTAGAGTGGATACAAGCTTTTGCGGGCCATTTCTCAAAAAAAAATGCAGGTTCTTTTATCCCAAATCGTACCCAAAACTAATCAGCACCAGACACTCTCACAAGTGACTTACCTACCAAATTCTGTGAAATTCGGTCTATTAGTTTTTTAGTTAGAGTGGATACAAAATCTGCACAGACAGACACACACACAGACGTCACGCTAAAAATGGTTTTTTCGTATTCTAGAGGTCTTGAAATGTGTAGATCCGTCGAAAACTCGAATTGCGATTTTCGGCATGATTCCAATACTTCCCTATACATTGCCATGTATTGCAGGGAGAGTAAAAACGGAGTATCATCTGATAAATTCACTTTTCATTTGCAATAATATGCAACTGATCTGTTAGTCCTTTTCGTGGATTTAGTTCGTTCCATTCGCGAGAGAAGATACTTTGTGTAATAGTATTAGATTTTGACGCCCAAGTTATTTATTTCACGGGATATTCATTCAATTCCAATTGAATTTTGATGTGAGACATTTTTGCAAGTAAGTCATTTTTGAAAAAATATATAAAAAAAAATTGAAAATAACATTTTGAATGCTGGGAGGAAGTAAAGAGAAAGAATATTCAGAATAATGAAAAGAAAAGAAGACATATGTTTTAAGAAAGAGATATTGAATTTTGAACAATTGATGATTCTGAATAATGAAAAACAAAAAAAAACGCAAGACACCAAGAGTGCCAAGAGTGTGCCCTTTCAATGGACGTGGTATTAATTCAATGTCAAAAGCATTTTTTTTTCTTCTATGTATCTTGTACAAAAGCATTTTTTTCTTCTATGTATCTTGTACAAAAGCATTTTTTCTTCTATGTATCCTATACAAAAGCATTTTTTTCTTCTATATATCTTGTGCGAAAGCATTCTTTTTCTTCTATGTATCTTGTAAAAAAGCATTTTTTTTCTCTTGTATGTATCTTGTAAACCATCATTTCGCAGAGAAAAAAGTAATCATTACATTATGTAGCGAAAGTCGTGATCCGTCCACATCAGATTTTTACTTTTTCGTGCTATGTCATATAATATAGAGAAATTGTTTTCGTGTAAATTTCCGAATTTGAGATTTTGCTGGAGGAGAATTTCGCCAATTCAGTGGCGAATTTCGCCACTGATGTAGGACATGGTGATACCCGAAAGCGCTTTGGCTTTGTAAACTTATGTACGTCGAAAAAGTTGGTTTTATTAAATAACTTTTTTTAAACCTATGTCGGTTGTCTTTAATTTAATAGTATTTTAAGATAGTATATTTATATTTCTCGAAAGTAGTGAGCAATTCATATGAAAAGTTGCAAGATTAATTTAATCGGTGAAGATCAAAGTGAACTATTGATTATTGGGTTAGATCAAGCCAGCTAAAAAACCTTAAATTTCTCTTCCAAACACAGACAAATAGTTAAACAATCGGATGGATCGAACACATGACATTTCCCATAGATTGAGATATTTAAATTTGGTGGGAAAAAATAACACACACATTAGAACTTTCGTAGGACTAGACTTCGCTAAAAATCAAACAAAATCTCTAATAGCAGTAAAATCTCTAATAGCAGTAAAATCTCTAATATCACAAGACCGGCTCATTATAATTACTACATTACACTTCCTATACTTCTTTTCTGATTAAAAATATGTTAACCAATTCAATCAATTGATAATAGTGAATTTATTTTATTATTTTATGTATTTCACCATTTTAAAACAAAAGCATTCAATATCTCAAAGAAAAGTACTCGTTATCGTTCAGTACACCATTTCATTTGCGTCAAAATAAAAATAATAACATACATTTAATGCAATTTTGCTTTTATAATTCTCGATTTAATAAAAAAACAAGAAAGATCAATCATGCATAAAGCATTGATTATGAAACACTTTCCAACTGAAATACAATTTTTTAAACATCTCTAAAATACAATACATTCAACAGTGATATTTTTTTTAATTATCATAGAACTACGTTAATTTATTTAACTTCAAAACGTAAAACTTCATCGAAAAAATGAACTTTATTCAAATGACGTCATCGAAATATACATCAGCTGACTCTCTATGTAAAAGCAATGAATTTCATTCTCTTTTATTCCAAACTCCAGAGTTAAATAATTTCGCGTTTAAAAAATTCAGCAATTCTTATACAACTCATCTTACAATCGCTTGTTTACATTCTGCATCCATTAAAATGAGGCTTCGTTGTAGAAATAATCTAAGTTGGATGATCAAATAAATAGTGTCATTGCTTTAGCGCAATAGTGTCTCAATAATAGTGCCATTGCTTTAACGCAAAATATAGATGCACTGAAAATATGCAAAAATAAAGCAGTTTTAGGACAGATGGAACACTCAATATAAATTTAATAGAACTCTAAAAATCACAATTTTGACACTGAGAAAAAATATAGATGTCTTATTTTATTTTAAAGTGGGTCATGCAATCTCTTCATATAATATGGGTGTCATTAATATTTTAAATTTTATTTAAAAAACGACCGAACCTATTTTGCTGAATTTTATATATATATATTTTATGGAATAATTTGAATATTTCCTAAAATCTTCGAAGCAATTTGTGAATTTTAAATTCGCTTAAAAAATGTTTGAAAAATGAGTTCTCATAGAGTTCGATGTATGTCATTTTCTCAACCCGAGTTCAATCCAAAACGAATTGGGTGATATTATTCATTTACATTCCCGTATGTCCCACAGACCGTCTCAACAGCATACTAAAATGTCATTTTGGTAAAATCATTGGTAAATGACATTTGGTAATGTCATTTTGGTAAAGAATATGCCCTTGACGACGTTTCTAGTAAATGTATTTTTCACTGTTTCGCATTGATCCAATATTTATAAAAGAATTTCCAAACTTCACTAGCCACTTTTCATTATATTTCATCTATTGTCCACAAACTAGTAAATGTAAGTGATCTCAATGTTTGTTATTCTTTGACTAACGGTTTAATATTGCATATGCAGATATTATTCTAGGATTTATGCTTTATTTATATATATCCTGAAGAGGTTCATGCGTGGATACTCTATCCAGTTCCATCTCTATTTATTTACTTCAATTCTTCTTTCAATTTTATGGGCTTCTTTAAATTTATTACTTTCCCTATATACAATAATGTATAAGGAAAGTATTGTGACGGGGTCGAAAATTCGAATTCGAGTTTCCGACAGGAGAGCACGTTTCAAGCATCCCTGATCACGAATCGAACATTTTTGAAGTGATGTGTGTGTGTGTGTGTCAGTGAGCCTGTGGAGACGATAACTGACGAACGAATTGACCGATTTGAGCGAAATTTGATACAAAAATTACAATCCGTAAACACTGGAAGCCTATTGTTTTTATACGAAATCGAATGTTCAGAGCTCCCCTAAATTTTCGAGTGAAATTTTGAAAAAATCGTCAAAAAATCAAAACCTCTAATAAAGTTATGTAAATAGACATTTCTTATGTAATTCTTCATTAGAAAACAATTGACATAACTTTTAGAACGCCAACATAAACCGTTCTCGAGATATTGTACATTTTTCAAAAAAATTATCAAAAAGTCATATAAAATAAAAAAAAATATTTCCTATTAAGAAACATGTTCACTTTTCATATGTAATACCATGCGATAAATTTTGTGACATCATTCTCGTGGATCTAGCTTGTTCCATTCGCGAAAAGAGATACTTTGAGTAATACTTTTGTATTTGAATGCCAATAGTCATTTATCCGCTGTAAGAATAACTTATTTCTCCGTCTATAACGCTTGGCGAGATTTTGACGACGAATTTGGTGGAATATCGCCTGCTGCTAAATTAACGAAAAACTCGCCAAATGGATAAAAATGATGCTAAATCAATGAAAATGACGACTTATTGACGAAAATTTAATATCTTGGAATAATATAAATATCTACTATAAAAATAATCTATATTTTTTACTGTAAAAGTAATAAATTCGTTGATTTATATAAGGAAAGTCATGTGCTGCTCACATCAGATGTTTTTTTATTTGATGCACGTGCTTAGTTTAGTTCAGTCAATAACTTTTTGGTTGTGTCATATCTTTATTACGTAAATACTGTTGAATATTATCTATCTTTCCTTATGTATTTTTCCTTTATTAAGTAATTTTGTTAGAATTAGAATTTGTACTTCTCGGCCATCTTTGTTATACATTCTTACACTATATAGTTTCAATAAATTCTGTATCCTTATTGTCGAAATTCTTCTTATAATTTTTTAAAGCAGTAATGAACTTGGGATACAAGTTTTTAATGTATAAATATATATACAGAGGGTGTTCACACATTTTTGTAACGATTTTGAAAATATATATATATAAACAAAGATAAGAATTTTATTTTATAATATATTCAATCTGATAGCGCTTTTGTTGAACTATTATATTACATCTTGATTTAGAAAGACAAAAGAGCTTTTCTTAAAATATCAAGGTTGATTTGGTTGCACTCCTTCACCACAATCTTCCAGAGTCCATCCAATGTTTTGGGGTGCCGCTTATAAAGAGCTTGTTTTAAAAGTCCAAATGCACAGTAAGTCATAGGAGATAGGTCAGGGGACTTGGGTGGGATGCATTTAAATGGAATAGACTCAATTCCGGTTTCATTTCTCATTTTCTTTTTAAATATAGCAGTAGATTTAGAGGTATGGCTGGTAGTCTTATCCTGATGAAACTTAACACAGTGAAGCTTGTTTGGGTATAGTGATTGAATGTCGTTTTTGAAAACAGGTGTTAAAACATATTTCTGATAGTAATCCGACTTAATTTTGACATTTTTTTCTACTTTCCTTATTCTAAGATTTCCGTTATAAGAGAATACATCAATAACCATAAATCCTTTAGCAAAACTTTCTTTGTTTTCTCTGAACAAACCTTTGTTGGGAATGCATTTTTTACCTTTTTCCCAGTCAAATGTAAACTTTGACGTTTCTTTCTTTTTTATTAATTATGTCACTTAATTTACGTGTAGAAATATTAAAACCATGCTTTTCACAACTTTTTTTAGTAATCGAATAAGAGTATTATAATTTAATAAGAGTATTTCTCTTCGGAAAGCGCAAAATCCATTCATTCGATCCATTGTTTATTTTCCAGCGACATTTTAAAACAAAGCATATTTTTAATGATGCAGACGATAATTAAACCCTATTCCGACTTAATGCCAGTTAGGTTTTTTTTTATTTAAATTTAATTCATGGAGAAAGTCAAAATCGTTACAAAAATGTGTAAACACCCTCTGTGTATATATATATATATATATATATATATATATATATATATATATATATATATATATATATATATATATATATATATATATATATATATATATATATATATATATATATAATAAAAAAATTTTTATTCAAAACCTATGCAAACTACGGTAAGTACAAAAAAAACCATCTCTAGCATATCTATAGACTAAGACTCAGGATGAAAAAATTAGGTAACTTATCGCAATAATGGAATGGGGATGAGGGGATTATTAGTATACATAGATCAAAATAAAATAGGTGTCGCATGGTAAACCCATGAGCCAATATTTTCGGGAATGCGACCTAGAGTCTTCTTATTTATTTTTGGGGGTCAGCCTTTTCGTTCGGCCAGCTGCACTCGAAATTGAAAACCAGGATGTCGAAGTTTCTTTAGATCTCGTATTCGAACCGAAAGATTTTAACGGGCGTCCTTTTCGGACGGGACATTGGGTTCTCGGCTGGTTTGAATTAGTTGGCCGAAAGGGTATCGGTTTCGCAGGGGCTTGAAAAGGGGCTTTTGTTTCTGGGGGTCTAAAAGCCAATGGCGTTGCTTTGGGGTCAAGGGGTTAAGACCCTGAATCCAATGGGATGTTTGTATGCGCCTCAGGGGCGTGTTTTAAAATCTTGGAGAGAGAGAGTTTTCAGAAATTGAAAAAGGGGAGCGAGGAGAATGATCTGGGACTTGAAGGCAAGAAGTTGCGCCTTTTTAGTGCGTTCCTTTTCAGAGGATGGACGACCTCAACTCGGCCAGTGAAATTGGTGAGTTACCCAATTGGGACTTTTGCCTATATCATTTTTATTCGACCTCTCTCTCCGGGTTAAGGATATTTAAATATTTCATATTTTTAAATTTAATTTTTAATTACCATCTTTCACATTTTAGTCTATGAGACTACATATACTTTTGTATTTGTTTAATTGCTTATCTAAAATTGGTAGTTATCCCATTTGGAATATGGGAAGTTGTCTTTTAAATATTTTAAATCAAATTCTTGTAAATATTTATATAGTGTAAATAAATTAATGTTTGTGTTTATAAAAAAAAAAAAAAAAAGAAAAAAAAAAAAAAAAAAGAAAGGAAAAATATATGGTGTTTTCTCTTGTGATTTGGTTTTATTGTTAGGGTGTTATCTCTTTACCTACATAAATGGTCATGGTTAAATATGTATTTTTGCAGTAAATATTATGCTAGGATATAGTGTGGTTAGAATGATAGGGGTATTTTTCATGATAGATGGAATGGATAAGATATAAAATTGAAGGTGAATGGTATTTCATTTTTATAAAAGGGGAAAATTTATATTTTAATGTGAGGCTAGTGTTTATTTGGGGAAAATAAGGCTTAATGCATAAAGTGGTGAAAATATTAATAAAAAGTGTGATAAAATCCTTTTGTAGAGTAAATAAAGGAAGTGAGAAAATTGGAAATAAGATGTTTTTGCTTAATGAAACAAAATATTAGCACTTAGGGCAATTTTTTCCTTTCGAAAGTAAGAAGAGGATTTTCGTTTATCAGGCAAAATTTTGCGAGGTGTGGTTTTATTTTCTGAAAGGTACACGTTTGCGAGATATTTTGGTTTTTTTCATACAAACTAGAGAATAAATAGAAGAAAGAAAAAAAAAAGAGTTTTTATGCAGTAAGACACTGTAAAATTGAGATAAAGTCACGTATTAAGCGACGGGTTAGACATAGCTAAATGTAACATTTTCGAATGGGTTTGAAACATTCATTTTTTTTGGCAGGAAATGTATAATTTTCTGTAACTTGCAATTAATGAGATATTTTAATGTGTTGGATCAGTTTGAATTTTTTTCTTTGGATAGAAAATTTTTAGTTTAGATCATGTAATTTAATTATGAAAATTTTGTGTGATATTTTATGGTTTTGAGTTTTGAATTTCATGGTATATGAAACAAGTTTTTTTTTTTTTAACGTAAGGTTGCCCTTGGCAGTAAAGTTTTTCTATGTAAAGGAGTAGAGTTTTTTTATATGTAAAGAAGTAAAGTTTTTTATATGTAAGGGAGTAAAATTTTATACATTTTTACTTTCATGTTCATGCATTTAGAAATTTTGCATTTTGTTTTAAAATATTTTGTTCTCGGAGGGAGAGAAGAATAAAGTGCATATTGGCTAGGTCTTTTGGTGGTAACTTTGCCGTCACTAAGGCCAGTCTCTATATATATATATTTTGTATTTTGCATAAAAATTATTCATAATACTGTTGAAGCAGTTTGCACAGCACGAAAACTCCAAGGTGATGCGCACGGAAGGTGCTATATGACATGTACAGTTGAACAATTAGCATCTCGGGTCAGCAGGTGACCGGATGTTGGCACATGCCAACATTATATAAACAATGTTTGATGACTGAATACGGCATTGTAATATGTCGATATGTCTTTCAGATCAGCACAGAGTCAATTACTATGTTGGTTTTCCTCTAAGGACGGGGTGCAGAAGATTCCACCGGTGTTTGTTTTTTTTCCTCTACGGACGGGGTGCAGAAAGTGCACGATACCACACGAAAGAACGGTGTCCTGCACTGTGCGGGGTGACTGCGGTTTTCTTCAGTACTGAGGTTAAAACTGTCACAATACGCACACTGGTCATAAAAATATGTACAAATGTGCTACACAATGGGTAGCAATCCTTGCGTTTATGGAGCATTTTCCAGCAGCCTTTTTCAGTTTAGGCCAAATACACGGTATATAAACATTTATAGGCACAGACATTCCTTACGTTACAAGCAATTTACATGTTCCAGTTATATATACTGGGAAAATTTGCCCACGTTTCCAGTTTTTTACAGGACAGTTTTCTACAGTTGTCCACGTTCCACTTTTCTACAGTTCCAGATTCCAGTCAATTTATACTGTCAGACAGCGGACTTGGTGTTTCATGTGTGGTTTCTGTTTACGGAGAGGTAAACCAAAGACACTCTCATCTATACCTTGTAAACAGCTACTGTGGTGATAAACTTGCAAATTTGGTGAACAATTTGCAAAACTTTTTGGTGGACAATTTGCAAAAACTTTTGGAGAACTAAAAAAACATTATCAGTTAGAAAAGTAATTTAGTTTGAGTGACTTTGTACAGCCTAGTGCAACACAAATAACAGACTTTCTGATTTGTTGTCCTGAATTCACCAATTTGTTTTATATTTTGATTTTATTGTATTGTGTTTATATTGACAATTGTTTTTTTTTTCTTTTATGTGCAATATGATGTTTTTATGTGTTTTATTATACAGGAAGAAACTTCTGTTTTCAGAGGTTGTTTCTGTGTGGCTGGAAGGAAAGCAGATTACGCTCCAGCACATTTTTGATTTTTCTTTATGATTTTGATTGTAAAATTTTTTGTATTTTGATTTTAAATTTTTTAAATTTTTAAATTTTTGGATTTTTGATGTTTTAGTGGGGAAATGGAGGTATTTTGGAAAGGCGTATTGCGCCCCAGCATATGGTAATTTGCTTAATGTTTTTTGATGGTAAAATTTTAAAAATATTTTAAATTTTTGAAATTTTGAAATTTTAATTTTAGGATTTTGGATTTTTTTAATGGGGAAATGGAGGTATATTGTCGCATGGAAAACCCATGAGCCAATATTTTCGGGAATGCGACCTAGAGTCTTCTTATTTATTTTTGGGGGTCAGCCCTTTCGTTCGGCCAGCTGCACTCGAAATTGAAAACCAGGATGTCGAAGTTTCTTTAGATCTCGTATTCGAACCGAAAGATTTTAACGGGCGTCCTTTTCGGACGGGACATTGGGTTCTCGGCTGGTTTGAATTAGTTGGCCGAAAGGGTATCGGTTTCGCAGGGGCTTGAAAAGGGGCTTTTGTTTCTGGGGGTCTAAAAGCCAATGGCGTTGCTTTGGGGTCAAGACCCTGAATCCAGTGGGATGTTTGTATGCGCCTCAGGGGCGTGTTTTAAAATCTTGGAGAGAGAGAGTTTTCAGAAATTTAAAAAGGGGAGCGAGGAGAATGATCTGGGACTTGAAGGCAAGAAGTTGCGCCTTTTTAGTGCGTTCCTTTTCAGAGGATGGACGACCTCAACTCGGCCAGTGAAATTGGTGAGTTACCCAATTGGGACTTTTTGCCTATATCATTTTTATTCGACCTCTCTCTCCGGGTTAAGGATATTTAAATATTTCATATTTTTAAATTTAATTTTTAATTACCATCTTTCACATTTTAGTCTATGAGACTACATATACTTTTGTATTTGTTTAATTGCTTATCTAAAATTGGTAGTTATCCCATTTGGAATATGGGAAGTTGTCTTTTAAATATTTTAAATCAAATTCTTGTAAATATTTATATAGTGTAAATAAATTAATGTTTGTGTTTATACTCACGGCCTTATTCTTTTTCGCGCTCTTACCGGGCGTGTCCTAAAAAGGAAGTTACCTTAGGATAATAGGTATAAATAAATAAATATAAATATACCAAATGAAAAAGTAAACACGGCAAAAATGAGAAAATGTAATAATAAGTAGCTCAAGATTAAAGATCAATACATGGAGAACAATCAGTTGAAACTACATAAAGAAATGGCGGTTAGTTCGAAATTGCATTTTCGTCAGGACAACCATACAATTCGAATTAAAACAGATGGAATAGCCAGTTTTTGACAATGGCGATAGTATTTGACTATGGACACCATTGGAACTGTCTACTGGCTAGTGGAAGGAGAAATAATAAATACCGAATGAATTAAAAACCAGAAATACAGAAAATCGAGATACAAACCCACAGGCACAGCCACCATGTGTGAATCGAAATATTTGCAGGAAAACATATGACAGATCACTCTACATCTCTTCGCTAAAGCGAGTGGACACCGGAATGAATATACTATTGAATGAATATACGTATTGAATGTACGTATATACGTATTTAATACGTACGTACGAATATACGTATTGAATGAATATACGTATATGAAAAATACATTTGAATGAAGACTTTCAAAAATAGTAATCAGTATAGGACTCAAGACAAGTGGACAGTAGTCTTTTAAAAACAGTAAACAGTATCAGACTCAGGCTTTCTGGAAAGCTAAATGATAAGAATGGGTGAAACTCACAAAAAGGAGTTATCCAATCAAGGATAAACAATGCAATTGTAAAATTACTACGTGGTGTATTTGAAATTATTAATATTTAAAAATACTTCCGGATAGTGGTAATTTTGACATATGCGTTTAAGATTATTGATGTGGAGATATTGAAACTGAGGATCAGAAAGTCGATGTATTCGAAATAGCTGGTTTAAAATGATATTCCTAAACAATTGAATAGAATTACAATATCGATATGATAGCAGCTTAATGATAGTGAAATTATAAGAATCTTTTTTATAATATAGATTGGTAACAAGATGATTATGGAGGGTATCTAAATTTAGGTCCAAATAATTTAGAGATTGACTGACACTACGCTCATACATATATATATTATATATATATATGGCCATGTGGCTGTATCGTTGAGCGAAACACATTTGGAACCTCTGTGGATACAAAGATCCTTGAAAAGCTCGATCTACAGAGGTTCAATACAATTTCATATTTTCGGATTGCATCTTTTCTCTAATTTTTCATTTTTGACATTTTAATATTTTGAGCCTCCTGATTTTGATAATCCTTTGATGTTTGAACTTGTATGTATTGCTCTTGAATGTTGATAAATTCATGTGTATTATTGATAATTTAAAATTAAGATCATTTTGCCTTATATGGTAGCATTGTTTCCTTATGTCTGATATTTCCTTTCATATCCTCTTTATTTTCCTCCATATTATTTTTGAACCAAGGTATGACACTGATCATGTTTTAAATTAGTCTTACTATTTTTATTTCTTCATTTTTATTTTTATCGTTTTATTATGTATATATATATATATATATATATATATATATATATATATATATATGTGTGTGTGTGTGTATATATATATATATATACATGTGTGTATGTATATATATATATATACAGCGGCGTATCTACAGAAAATTGCGCCCCTGTCAAAACATATAACACCCTTTGTTTACATAACCTTGCCATAATATCAAGTCAGAAATACAATTCAAAATCGTAGCTTCTTAATTATTTATTAAGCATATTATTGTATTACATGAAAATTATATTTGAACCTTCCTTGCTTTCATTGATGCAAATTGATCGATGATATGATATACTCAAAATCAGATTTTTCAGTTTCTTCGTCTTCTACACTCAACAAAGCGAAATCACATAGTCTACCTTGACCCATAGAGGTCTTTAAATATGAAAGTATTAGTTTTAATTTGCTAAACGATTATTAAATTAATTATTTATGACTGAGCAGTAACAGAAACTGCTCAATGGCGCCCCTCCTTCAAGTTGCGAAGTGGCGAATATATATATATATATATATATATATATATATATATATATATATATATATATATATATATATATATATATATATATATATATATATATATATATATATATATATATATATATGTTTTGAGACACCCTGTATATTATATTATATTATATATTATATATATATATATATAATATAATATACAGGGTGTCCCAAAACATTGACATCGGCTTTTATTCCTTAAATATTGATCTTAGACATATATAATAAATAACAAAGTTGCGTAACAGAAGTTGCGTACAGAATTTTATGAAATCGATAAAAAATCTCAGGGGATTAAATTTTAAGAAATACAAAATTGAAATTTTTATACGGCCCCAGTACAAAAGCAATTGCAATGAGTAAAATGTGCCCCCATACACTAATAAGGTGATGCACAAAATTTCAGTATTTTATCAATTGGTGAGGGATTAAAACAAAAGAGACACAAAATTGGTGAGGGATTAATCACAAATTAAAATGTAAATGTTTACAGCAAGAGTGCAAATGAAGCAACGCAGAAATGCATCATAGGCTTGTTATCAGGCGAATACAGCTCTGTATTGGTATGGATGTATGGATGAAAAACATTTCGAACAAGCTTTGTAATCCTTCTGTAAAGTTTTTATTTCTACACAATATAGATGCTTTTGTACCAATAAATAGCAAAATTATTATTTATTATGTAATCATTGTTTTCTTTCGTAATTTGTGCATGACCCCTGAAACGCGAACTGCCGACATGATTTTTTCTCTCTGAGAACCCATGTCGATGCATCAAAAAGTGGTTTAAGTCAACATTTTTGTCTTTTCATATATCTGGGACTTTTTATGATAAAATGCTGAAATTTTGTACAGCACCTTATTAGTGTATGGGGCACATTTTACTCTTGGAAATGTTTTTGTACGGGGGCCGTATAAAAATTTAAATTTTGTATTTCTTAAAATTTATTCCCTTGAAAATTTTAATTAATTTCATAAAATTCTGTACCTTTTATTACGCAAGTTTGTAATTTATTATATATGTCTAAGATCAATATTTAAGGAATAAAAGCCGAGGTCAATGTTTTTGGGACACCCTGTATGCATATACATTTAATATATATACCATCTCCTGACAAGTTGCAATTCATTGACAGCATCTTAGACCCTCTACAAAACTTATCTGTCCCACGAACTATGAAACTCATTCTATTTTGGATGAAGAATATCAAATTAATTATTTCAGCTAAGGGACAGTAGTCATTATCCTAGAAAAGAAAGTCAATTTTACAAGATATTGGATTTTTGCCCGTTTACCGACATTCAATCCGACAAAACAAAATGGCAATATTGCACTCAATGGGTCGCGAAGTTGGGCAGACAGACAGAGAGAAGAGCTTTCCTTACATAATATTAAAATAGTGTTTGTAGGCAGACACTGCACCTGGTATTGAGCTCTTACTTAAACGATCGCCAACGTCGACAGAGACTTTAAAAATCAAGTGCTTGCCGACTAAAACGTAAAGATTATATTAATACTATTCTTAAGCTCACGGCAGTTTTCGCAAAACGATATTGTAGACATTTGCATAGATGAGTTGATGTTACTTAAACTAAATACATGCAAATCATAAAAGAAATTGAAACGTTCAGTAACATATAACAAGAGATTTATAACGGAGCCTTCATAGGATAGGAAATAATGTGTATACTTCATTTTTGATGCAACTATTAAACATTTCTATTTTCTCTTGCATACTTATTTCGACAGTCATGCAAATTTTAGAAAAATCCGAGCGTGTCATCTCCAAAACCGGAAATGAAAATCTTTAGGGTACTCTTAATTCCTTTCTGAAATTCAAGGTTGAATCCATATCAGTCTTTCTCTAAAATCTATCTATAGCCAATCTCGAGACATTGAGGTTTCAAATCAAGATTTTGGACAGGAAGTGCAAAAAGAACCGGAAATATAAATTCTTAGTAAAGCCCCCAACCCCCTTGGATGCTGAATCTATATCAATTATTATTTAAAATAATTCCGAAAAATAGATGTTTCAGGAAGATGAAAATTTTTGAAGTGACACCGCCAGAACTGGAAGTGAAAATCCTCAGTGAATCCCTTAACTCCCTCCAGAAGTTAATGCTGAATCCTTATCAATCATTATCTAAGATCTGTCTATAATCAGTCCTCAGAAATTGATGTTTCAAGGAATATTTTTCAATTGGAAATAGAAAAAAAACTGGAAGTGAATATCCTTGGTGAACCACCCTACTTCCTGCAAAATTTAATGTTCAATTTATATCAGTCAAGCTCTATCTATATCCAATCTTGAGATTCTCATTTTACTTAAAATAGATATTTCACGTAAAATGAATATTTTTTGTAACCGGAAATGGAAAAAAAAAGAACCGGGAATTAGGAACGCCTAAAGAATTTATGCTGAATCCATATCAATCATCATCTAAGCTCCACCTGTAACAGATCCTGAGAAATGGGTGTTTCAATTCAAAAATTTTATATAAACCAATAGTTTGGCAAAATTTTAGCCACCAACAAATGCAACCAAAATAAAATCCTTGTTGCATATGACTCCCTGAATGTTCTTCTAAAAAGCGCCGCCACGAATTTCCATCACATTTATATCTGCATCCGAAACACGTACAGAAATTATTATTGACAATGAATAAACAACACGCATATTATTTGGCGCGACTTTGTGGGCTTTTTTATATACTCACTTGCGAAATCCGTATCGAAATGCCACCGATATTTTATTCATATCACTGGAAATAAATAATATCGGGTAAAGAGTTGGACCCTAAATTCAAACTTATAATAAAAGTGTGTCTTTTCTCTTAAATGGAATGTACAAGATCCTCAAAAAATGACATTCATAGTAACAAAATATTGCGTATGGAAAGACGACTTATTGCACGATACTTGATATGTTCTCTCATTTTATATAACTTTTCGATAAATGGATTAAAACAGAAAAGTTCAATATCCAAAGAATTGTTTGTGATAGTGGTGTAAAATGTATCACCTTTATTTTTCAATGACGAATTACGTATAAAATGATTATTTATTTAATATAAACTGTTCTAACATTTTATGATTAAAACAAATATTTGAAAATTTAGGATCCTCTTGAAATCAATAGCGTTCCAGTATACACAGAATGAGATAAGCGAACCCAGTCATTCCATTCGTTCCTGAGATAATCGTGTCAACAGGAACACATCACGCACAGAAATGTTCTATTCTAATGTTGTTCAAAACGTGTCTCAAACTCAATTTAGAGCTTCTAACCCCCTCACGATATTTACACTATACATTTTACTCAAAATGCAAGTCATTATATGAATTGTTGTTTGACCTTCTAAAAAATTCGTCGTGATACTACTGCATACGAATAAGTTAGCGTGAGAAAGTCGTCTGAGCCTGAGTATCCACAGAACCAAAAATAGGGCTGGAAAAGAACTGTTACAGTGTATTGGTGTAAACAAGAATAAGTTGCAAGAGCAAAAAAACAGAAAATGTTCAAGAATCCAAATATAACTGGAATACTCGGATATATTATTTGATGGGCTGGTATTTCTCGTGGTTTCAATTTAAGCCTTTTCTCTCATCGTTTGAAAATGTTGTACATATCCGATTTGAATGTGAATTTACGCGAGTTGACAGAATACTTTCACTTCCGGCTTCGCGGCCGTCCAGAGCCTGTGTTTACCTCTTGAAAGGGGTGCCTTATCCTCGCACCACACCATCCCCGAATGTTCCAATGGTTCGAAACTCCATCCTCTGCTGCTCCTTTTTTACCAAAAATCCAGAAATAAGGACTGAACACGGATAGGTGAAATAAAATGCGGGAAAAAACGGGAAGAGGAGAAGACCGCATCATCCTCTCGGTCTTCGGTGTGGAGGGGGAAGATGCGGGATCGCGAGTAGAGTATGGGGTGCACGACCCCACCTCGAAACATCCAGACCTTCTAAGCGTAAGAATGACTCAAGATGAGGTGGACACTCACTTACCGTGCGTGAAGGGTCCGTCCGTGGCTGCCTCCATCCGATCCTCCGCCGCGCATCCGGGTAACTCCAGACCGCTCGCTCCTCTACTCCGCTCTACTCCTCCGTATCCCCCCATCCCCGGAGTGCGCAGTGGCCGACGGTAGCGACACAATGATGGCACACCAATACGCGGCCGACGCAAATGGGTGGGGGTGGAGAGGAGTATCGGATCGGTCGGGGGGGGGGGGTTAGGAGGGGTCCGTGCCCGAGAGCTGCCGATGAACGGAGATGATTAGGAGAGGAATACAAGCATGAACAACCAAACACTCATGCGGGCTACACAACATGGATTTTCTTATGAATGCGCGTATGTGTAGACATGTCTATAATGTATGTGTGTGTGTGTGGGGGGGGGGTCTCCGATAAATCGAGTTTCGTGATAGTTTTGAAAATGAGATGAGTACCATGTTTAACGTTCTTTGTAGGTTATGCGTCGAGAAACTAGAAAGCCGTCCTAATACGGACACAGACTTCAAGAGACGTGTTTCCAAACACGACAATCAGAACAAGATTAGCGAGAGAGAGTCATTGCCTACAAATTTTGATACCTATAAACAGTGGCGTACCCAGAACTTTTTTGAAAGGTTTAAAGTTTTATAATAAATTTATTATTAATTTCTAATTATCATTCATTATTTAGGATGCTTAGAAAGTGCGGCTATGAACCTATCTATTTATACAACTAGATATTTTTCCCTTTTTATTATGACCCAGACCGCCCAGCTCAACCCAAGGGCGTAGAGCAGTAACAAGGGACGGTTGGGAAAAACAATACACAAATACATGCAAAAGAAATATACATAGACATACAAGGACAATATGCATATAAATATATAGACAATATAACAAAAATACTTTCAATTATTGATGTGGTTTTCAGTAATGAGAGTAAGATAACAAATTATTAAGCTAACATATTGAAAATTCCAAAAAGGTACATCTAACTATAGTTGCGTAATAATATATATATATAGTGTTTTATGTAAAAATCAGTATAAAAATAATAACAACAGAAATACAATTATGTAGTTTAGATAAATTAGAATATTTGAAAAAATCATTAAAAATTCAGGATCTTTAATAATGATAAATATATAATGGTTTCAGATATAACTTTTGATTAGAAAACGAATAATATAAACTGTAGTATGCTATCATGAACCGTTCTCAAGATACTGCACGGTTTACAAACGAATTTTTAAAAATCAGGACCATCAGTATTGTTCGATACATAATAATTTCGTACGTAATTTTTCATTATAAAACGAATGATACACACTTTAGAACACTAGCATAAACTGTTCTCAATATATATATATATATATATATATATATATAACAATATAATATATAATATAGTAATATATATATGTGTGTGTGTGTAATCGAAAATTGAAAATTGTCCTCTTTATATTACCATGTACTGTAGAGAACGTTAAAGAATAAAAATTACTAAAAATCGGGCTTGACAATGTCTCACGGAATAATTTATTACAATAAATAATTTCCATCGATGCAAATTCATTTGTGCAAAATATAAAATAGATTCTTAATACGTCTTTTAATTCATGAAATTTATTCAGCTTTGTATCTAGATAATTTATCTAATGTACATTTAATTAATTGTATCTCATTATAAATTTCCTTAATCAATTAATTTCTAATTATTAAATAAATTAAAATTTCAGTTAACAAATAAACAAATACAGCGGCGGCTGAGCTCCGAATAAATGGCGACATTCAGTCCATGATATGTATGATATCGATCATCTGAATGGTATTCTATATTTTGGTACATACGCTTTAGCTTTTCCGCATAGAGCCACACCGCGTACTGAAAGCACTTTTACAGGCACTCTCTCAATACGAAATAAAACCCTCCACAGCCTACGGTGACGAAGCTGGATGACAATCCAGACAAAAGTAATTCAACATACTGATGGTTACTTTCTTATCAATGGGGGAATTTTTTAGAGATTTATAAACAAGGTAGGCAATTGAAGGAACATGTCCGGAATGTTTAATTCGTCCATTAGAAACAGAATAGCTGAAAAATACAGAAAACATTTACAAACTTGTAAATATTTATAAAATAATATATATATATAAAAGTAACCCATAAAATTGAAGTATCTAAAAATTTAACCTTTAAAGTGTATTATTATTTTTTTAATATTTTTTTTTTAATTTTGCAAATTCTAAAACGGAAAACATTTTGAAATATTTCTCAATATTTTGAAATAGTATTTTAAACTAAATTTTAATTTCTTGTAGCAAGCACTACATGAAATCGAAACAGTTGTAAAATGAAATTTAAATGTTCTAAATATGTATTTAAAGTAATTTAAACATTCCAATGGCAAAGAAAATATTTTTAAATATAAATACTTATATATTTAAACTGTATGAAAATATGTATGAAAAAAAATTTTAATTGATATTAATTATATTTATATATATTAAGAAAAGGAAGTATTTGTCCGTCCGCGATGTCGAGCGATATCTACAGCACTTACAAGTCTGGGGATTTTCATACAGTAATATTTATATCTGGACCCATGAACATCAAAGACAGTTGTCCCAATTTTTAATTTGATTTTTTCATATGAGTAGTATCTATGCTTGAGGTTTCTGTGGCGGTAAACGGAGCGTTACGAAAAATGTAAACACTTCGGACGCTTATACATTCGAACCTAATGAATGAAAATGTAAATAATTTTCTTGTTTTGTCGCAAATAAGGTCAACATTATTAATATATAAAATAATTTCAATATTTTAGTAGTTTGAACTTCTTTTATTGAAAAAAGTAGTACAGCAGATAGTCCGAGTAGGTTTTTTTTCTTTTTTTTTTCCCTGACTTTCATTCGAAATATCTTCGAAACTATAAAATGTAGATATAAATAACAAGCGACAATAATGTGCATTATGAAATTTAGTTTCTATATCTATACTTATTAAAAAAAAGCTCTTACAGTTTTTGAGCCATCGTCTTGTCATGGGGAAGAAGATTGAAATCCTCCTTTTTTAACACTTTGCAATATAGTTGAAAAGTGTTTATGACTTTGTTCATTCTGTCTGTCAGTCTGTCCGTTTGCTCAATAACTGTCGTAAAAATGACTTTATTAACATGAAATTTTAATATGTTGTTCAGACGGTCCGTGGGACCTATGGGAATATAAATAATTAATATCACCCAATTAATTTGAGATTGAAACTGTATTTAAAAAATGAAATAGATTGAACCCTATAAAATCTAATTTTTCAAACATTTTTTAAGCACAGTTAAAATTCACAGATTGCTTAAAAAATTTTAGGAAATATGTTAAAAGAATAAAATATATAAAAAGAATTTGAGCAAAATAGGTTCGGTAATTTTTTGAATAAAAATTAAAATAATAATTACACCCAGATAATATGAAGAGATCACGTGATCCACTTCAAAATAAAATATGGTATCCGTCATTTTGTCCCAGAGTAAAAATCGTGATTTTTAAAGTTCTTTTAAATTTATATTGAGTGTTGCATTCCTTCTAAAATCGTTTTATTTATGCGTATTTTCTGTGCAGCTGTATTATGCGCCAACGCTATTACAATATTTTTGAGTTCAAATTATCCTTAAACTTTGATTATTTCTACAACGAAGCCTAATTTTAATGGATGCAGAATGTAAACAAGTGATTGTAAGATGAGTTGTATAAGAATTGCTGATTTTTTTTCGTGCAAAATGATTTAACTCTGTAGTCTGGAATAAAAGTGTATGAATGAAATATTCACTGCTTTTACATAGAGAACCAGACGATTTATATTTCGATGACGTCATTTGAATAAAGTTCATTTTTTTCGATGAAATTTGAAGTTTTCAAGTAAAATAAATTATTGTAATTCTGTGATAATTAAAAAAATATCGTTGCTGAATGTATCGCATTTAAGAGATGTTTAAATAAAATTTCAGTTGGAAAGTGTTTCATAATCAATGCTTTATGCATGTTTGGTCTTTTTGTTCAAGTTTGGAATGCCTATATATGTCAAACACTAAAAGGACTAGCTATAAACAATGATCGCGAATTTATAACTCTTTGATAGCTCTATACCCGTATATAAGTGTATGTAATTGGGTTTTGAATCGAGCTCTTTAATTTTCAAACAGGGTGGTTATAATTTTGATATTTTAGTATTTTAACATGGGGTTTTCAATGGGTGAGAAAGCTGTCATATTTAAAACTAGCAGCATACCCGTTCTTCGCAAAGAGTATATAATATAAAGAAACTTGAAATTCACAGTCATGTGCAAATTCCTATAATATACTAAATGACATTTTTAATCAAAATATTCTATTAAAATATCTAATTTATTGCTCCTAAAAATAAGTTTAAGAATTTCTCTTCTACCTATATGAAATGATCTTCACGGGCAGATCTGAAGAATAAAACGCACACATAAGCACATAAGCACTGTAAGCAAATTTACAACAAATATGGAATTGAATCAATATATGCAAAATAAAAGCGTTAAAATTGTATGGGACCCGTACTACTTATATACGCGAATATTAGAAGATATAACCTATATTAGTAGAGTACATGTATAAATTGAAAATATCAATGAATCTGTAATCTTTAAACCTGAAGGCAGTAATTGACTCCAATATATACCAAAATGAAAGTACTAAAGTTATATGGGAAGATATACCCGTACTACTTATAATTTCGTAGATTAGAAGATATGCCCGAGTGCTAGTAGAAGATTACCCGTATTACAATATAAGTCTGAAATATATTTGCCGAAATAAAACAGATAACGTAATAAATTGAAAATATCAACAATCCCCTTAATCTTCATACCAGAAGGCCGTTCTTGATTCCAATATATGCCAATATATGTCAAAATATATGCCAATATACCTGTACTACTTATATCCCCGTAGATTAGAAGATATACCCGTGCATTCCTAGAAGATCACTTGTGCATCGTACAATATGTTAGTTTCAACAATTTTTGCCGCAATAAAACAATGGCATAATAATTTGAAAATATTGATAATCCCTGAATCAATAATCCCCGAAAATATCAATAATAATAATATTTAAACCTGAAGACCGTAATTGATATTATCCAGTCAAAAATGCAATGGCAATGAAATTTATGTTATATACATATTTTCATTATTCAAATCGGAAAAAATATAGTAATAATCGTCTACCGCATAAACACATGGGTTTTAAATCCGTTGCTAAGTAACATGATATTATTTGCTTCAAATAAATTGGTGGAAAAATATCGTCTGAATAATGCTATCTATCTCTATGGAAGGTTTAGCGATATTTTCGTCAATTTAGCGACATTTTAAAAAATTGCCAAATTCATCGGCAAGTGGGGCTATAGAACTGACAGCCCCACTTGGCGACAAATTGACGAAACATCATCACAATACTATCCCCTAACAAAACACAATTAATTTAATTTATTTAATTTTATTAAATTTCGAGATATTTATATGGATTTACAAACATTTTTATCAATTTGGTGACATTTTAAAAATTCGCTAAATGTGTTATTAAGTAGGATGATTGGTCTGCCAGGCAAATTCTAACGAAACATAATTTCAGTACTGTCTTCTAACAAAGCAAAATAAATTTTATTGATTTGCGTCGTTTTTATCAATTTTGCGATATTTCCGTCAATTTGACAACATTTAAGAAAAATTGCCAAATTAGCGATATCCCGACAAATTCGTAGCTCTGAATTTGCAGATCTGAATGAAACATCCTGATTTCGTTTGTATATACTAAATGAAAACACTAAAATTGTATTAGAAGATATACCCGTCCTATTCTTTTTCTATTTCAACAATAGGCTAAATGAATTTATTGGCTAAACACAATGTATGAGTTTATTAGCTAAACACAATATATAAGCTTGAAAACTCTTTACCAAAATAAATTAAAGTGATGTACGCAGTCCGCAATTAATATAATTAAAAGAAAAATCAAATCGTTCATTTATAAGATATATTTTTATATCCATTTATTTATTACTGAAATCGAAAAAATAATAATAAATATTAACAAACACATTTAATTTAACTGAATTGCCGAGCCACATGATATATTCTCATAGAATGCTAAAAATTAATTAACCATTTTGATTTCTTAATACTTTTCATTGTTGAATAAAAACTGGTGAAAAATAAACCATGGTGATAGATTTTCTATTTAAATTCATGTTTTCAAACAATTAATTCATGATTTAGAAAGTAACTATTTAGTGCAGAAATCTGCCTTCAAACTCAGAGATAAAGTTTTAATTCAGTTTCATGTTTTAAACAAACGATTTTCAACCTTTTCGTTTGAAGGAACCAGGGAGCTAAGGAGTAGAACTCCTAGGAAAAAGTTTCGTTATTTATTAATATCTCGACAACCCCTAGTCTTAGAAACTCGAAACATAGACTAAATTTAAGAGGACCTATTTCAAACCTATCCACAAAATGTCATTAGTTGGTAGGTCGGACGGTCTGGGTTTCAACAACAACAAAATGTCATTAAATTCGGTTCAGACGTTCTCCCGTAATGATAAGACAAGCAAAAGTTTCGTTTTTCACTAATATCTCAAGAACCACTGGTTGTAGAAACTGGAAACATGGACTCAGTTTTAAGTAGGGCAATTTCAAGACTACCCATAAAATTTCATCCTATTCGGTTCAGCCGTTCTCCCGCGATGATGGGACAAACGGACGGACAGACAGATTTTCAATTATATTTATATAGATGTCACTATTGTCACAGCTCAATCTGTTTACTGACTCCTTACTGATTTATTGGTACATAAGCATGAGATACTTTATTGGGATTAAAAGAATTAGGAGGTTAAATGAGCTTGAAGATTCTAAAGATATTTAATGATAAGTTTTGAACTAGATAGATGGAAATATAAGTATTTACGGGCCATCAGGCAAGTTTATAGATTAACTTGAATCTAGAATCTCGCGAGATATATTGTATACATTTAATTTATATACCGTAAAGCAAACGAGTCCAATAATTGGATACTTTGACGTGAAGGTTATAATCGGAATATCCAAATAAAATCGGAGAGAAAACTAAAAATTTTAGCTAGCTATGAACAGTTAGGGAGTCACTTGTCGTACTTTGGAAGCCTGGAAACGAAACAAATGAATCTGAAAAAATAAAATACATTTATTGAAGTTTAATTTCATAAACTAGAGCCACCGGTAACTTTTTTTTGTGTGTGTGATAGTAGTACTTTCAAATTTCTTCCTCTTCATTCTAGAAAATGCAACGTACGGCATTTCATGCAGAAAGACGGATATCCGGAAGTTGATGCCAACCATTTCGAAACTTTGGAATCGGATCCTGGTCTCACAGGAAACGGATGTTTCCTGTAAGACCAGGAACGGCATTGCACATCCAAATAGACCTTTTCTTGAGTCGAACGTGAATTGCGGAATGTGTACTTCTCGACAAGATTATGATAGAGATGACCTCCAGAGTTGATCTTCGCATGGATGATGCTGTTGCAAAGATCGGTCACAATCAGCCTCGTTCTACTGCAGTGTCCTTGGCATACAAGTTGCGCAGCAGCCTGATGGTGTTGTTCTTCTTTAGCTTTATCTCACGCGGTGGTAAATCGAAAGTATTCGTGGAATTGAGGAAATCCAGCGATAATTAGAGTGCCCCTTCTGGTTGGTCCTTGATGGTCGCAGTTATGAAACTCTTTGCAATCTCCAGGTAGCTGCTCAATTACCTCACACGTTGTCGCATGTTTTCTAGTTGCTGAACCTTGCGTATCATATAAAAGTCGGAGACTATTTCCATGCCTCATGCCTTAGCTGCTCGGATGGGTATTGTATACGTTGTGGACTTATCTTCTTCATACAAAGAAAAGCCTTCGAGACAGAAATCCGATCGGTCTTCTTCCAACGCTGTCGTGTTCCCCTTATTAAAGTACAAATTCAGACGTTTCTTAGGGCGTCTGCGAGGCATCTTTAGGCCTGTTTTTTAAATAAAATTTTACAAATACTTACAAGAATGCGTCGCTTTACAGCACAGCCGAAATAATTCCAAACATAAACATTCACAGTTGGGCATTATCAAGAGTCCCGATGTGAGTTTTTATTTTTTTCAACTGTCAAAATATTATAAATACCGCATTCGTTAGCAACTCATTCAATAAGCTGATTTAATTGCATCACAACTACTCTTTAGCATGTATCTGATAATTTTAATTGTTAATCTCGCTCCACCTGGATCTCACATAAATGAAGCGAAGTTGAATATTGGACTATTTTTAACGATCTTACAACAATGACTAAACTCCCGTTATCTTACATAAATGAGGCGAATCTAAATACTGGATTTTTTTTTAACTATTTTACAACAATGAGCAAACTCATAATTGACAACTCATTTACCGCTAAAATAGGTATAAATGGTTAGAGGGATGTAAATGATTTTTTCATTAAATCCCTCAAGTCAAGTTACATTCACTCAAAGTCAAGACCTAACTAAATCCCATCCGATAACGGTATACTGACCTCATTTCATCTAAATCTTTAGCCCGTTTACAAGATACAATATACAGGAATATACAAGAACATAAGTACAAATATACAAGAATTTATAGTATACGATTTTAGACCTTCCACCAAAGAAATGGATATAATACAGGACTAGCGCCATTTAAATTATTGTCTCAAACTAAATTTTCCTTCCCTCAATATAAAGTTTCATCTCATGAACTTCATATTAAGAAAATACCAATGTCGTTGTTCAGGTGGCGCTGGGATAAAATAAATGCCGCTGCATTGTATGCATTTCCTTGGCGAGAGGCCTAAACTATTTATTTAAACTGTCCATTTTGTAGAAATAAATTATGAGCGCAATGTAGATTAGAACTAAAACAATAAAAAAATATTTCTACGTATTCAAAATTATTTCACCTTTATCTCCATATATTCTATACCCTGTCCTACAATTATGAAAAAATACTGATTAATTACACTCATGATTAAAAAACCTTAATTCAAAAATAAGAAAAAAAATCTGATGTAGAAAGAACATGACTATCTCTGCAGACTCCTCTTCACGTTCTCTTTATTTCTTCAATAAAGTATTGAGTTTAATGGCACAAAATAACAGCTATAACTATTTTAAATGACACTAAATTGGCACTTTTAATTCAATTTTCGTTTTCATTGGGTTACTGGACATATTTTCAATAGGGGCGTAGCGAAAATACGAAAAAACTAAAGTATCTCGAGAACGGCTAGTCCTAGAGTAATGGGGTTGATCATATTCTTTTAGTTATCAAAATATACGTATAAAATAAGCATTTAATTGAGATATTGGAGCATACGTAATCTTTTATTGTGGGGCATTTCGCAAGAAAAGGCAGGGTCTTTTTCCGAATCGTACCAAAATCTAATCTGCACTATAGAGTAACTTACAAGTGACTTATCTGCCAAATATTGAAATTTAACCCATTAGTTCTTTAGCTGTAGTGGATACATGTCATTTTTGAGGGCCATTTCGCAATAAAAGAGGGGTTCTTTTATCTCGAGCTGTACCAAAATCTAATCAGCACCAGGTTCCCCCGCAAATGATCCAATTTTATGAAATTTAGTCGATTCGTTTTTCTTTTAAAATGGATGCATAGATTGCACTGACAGACACACACACACACACACAGACGTCACGCTAAAAATGTTTTTTTTTCGCGTGTTCTAGAGGTCCTAAAATATGTAGCGCCGTCGAAAACTCGAGTTGCGATTTTCGATATGATTCCAATACTTTCCCTATACATTACCATGTATTGCAGGGAGAGTAATACAAGTACTAAATATTGCGCATTCTTGTTGTATCCAATGAAAATAGAAAGCACTTGACTAACACGACCGACATGTAGATAAAATTCTTAAAGCATTATTGAATTTTCAAACGTTTCACTCATAGGAGATTTGCCTCCTCTCTAATTACACGGTTGTGCTAACCTTTAATTCACAGGAGCATAATTTTAATGTACACAGCACTACTTTTGTCTGTTTTAATGGATTTTGATATTCTTAAAATGTTGATTATTTACGAAGGGACCCATTTTTGAATCAAGAATTTTGTAAAGGGCTAATTTTCGGCGTTTTAAACTTTTAAAAGGACTTTCTTTTTTGCATTAGAAATTTCATGCAGGTGTATTGAAATGACTTTCATGGTTGGATCATTGCAGCTCATCTGGATAACTAATCTAGAAGCTAACCGGTGCTCGGTTTCGATCCCCGCTTTCCGACGATAGTTGTTTTTATCTCAAATTAAGTACTATACATCTATATATCTCTATACGATTCTATACATCTATATATCTCTATACGATTCTATATATCTATATATCTCTATACGATTCTATATATCTATATACATAGATTTGTAAAGAGCCTTGCTGTCCCAATCAGAAATCGAACCCTAGATCTCCGAACCGAACAGACGACGCTCTACTATTGCGGACGCAAACTCTTATTGACGAAGTGGACTCAGCATTCCCCACTCTCTAATGTCAGACTGACAACCACCTCTTGCTATTTTTACCTCCCTCAGGTTAGCCTCCTGATAATACTATTTTTGCCCAGGTTAGTATCCTGCGTGGTCATTGTCTTTTTTATTTGAAATCGAAGCTCCATATCCTGGAGTCCGCTCAATCCGTACGAGTCGTACTAGGGTGATCTTTATTTCATTCTTATTAACTTATATGAACTTATTGTGTTTCCTCCATATTTTCTGTTTATAAAAAAAAACTATGTTAACTGTTCTTATTTTCTTTTGTTCGGTTCTTTCTTTTTCTTTTGACCATTTTTATTTGTATTTTTTCTAATTTTTCTTTTCCAAATTTTATTCTAAATTTCTGTTTTTGTTTTTCATGCGCCTATTTTTTTCCCATTTCATATATTTTCTTTTTATATATTTCTAAATTTTACTTTTAAAATTTTATTATTTTCTTTAATTTTGATCTATTTTTCATTATGTTATTATACCTCACTCTAAATTTTATTTTTCAATGATCTTTTTATCTATATTCGCAATAACCCTTTTCCCATTTTTGTAAAATGGACGTACTTGTCAAGTTCAAATATAATGTAAAACTGTCTGTTTAATCACACTATTTTTCATCATTTGTTATCTTTTTAGATCTAAATAAATGTTCATTTGGCGGGATGGTAGGCCTTGGGTGCCTCCTGAGTGCAGGAGGTATCCTTCTCCGGCCGTGCAGCTAGCTACTCTAAACCCACTATATAAGTCGTACGGTCTAGGGTCTTCAGACCTCCGACATCTTTGCACTCACCTACAGAGTTGATGTGTTTGGGCGCCATTGTAAAGAGCCTTGCTGTCCCAACCGAGAATCGAACCCTGCATAGACGCCGATTACGGGGGTCACAGGAGCACGAGCCCCTTTTAAATTTTTTCAGAGGGGGGCTTTGCACCCTCTGAGAAATTTCAAGATTTTTTTCTAACTTCATATTTTACTAAATACCAGAAAATGAAATTTCTTAAACAAAATAATTAAAAGAAAATCCTATCAAGGTAAATGTCACATTTCAGTTCAGTCTTGTTCACAGCTTCCTTGCCATAGCGCCCCAAACTATCTCGCACACAGACCAAGTTCCCCTTTACTCCCAGGAAAGATGTTTAAGCTAATGACAAACAGAGCTGACCACCAAGAAGAAACGAAATATTTATAGCCATGAGATTGGTATTTCCAAAAAAAGTGCTGTTTCCCTCCAATAATAACTATAAATGATAACCACGAAGTGGAGATGACTTATCTTGTCTACCTAAAGAGATCTTATCTGTAATGACTCCTCGATTCTATATACTATATTCTATATAGGACCGTCTGTACAGGTGGCATTCATTCTGTTTGAAGCTGCAAATCCCGCGGGTAGCTTTATTCCTGGTGACCGCCGGACGTTTAGCAGCCAACAGCACTAAGTCATTTGAGACTAACCAGAAAGCTAGAATTATAAATTATGAGAAAATAAAAAATTACGGATTCGTAAGAACCTCGTGGGAAAATGATTGTGTTTTGTAGGGGAACTCGGTATATGTTTAGCAGGCGGGGTCTCAGATGAGTGATGTTTGTGATGTTTTGGTTCTTTTAATAAAGGTTTCATTTTTTTTTTGTGATAAAAAAAAAAAGAACGCAATATTTTTGTGCTATTCGTAAAGGTTATATTTCGATTTGTAATTAAATATAAACATACTTATTTCTCATGGATAAATTTCAATTAAAACAGCAAATATGTATTTTTGCGTGAGAAATCCCCAAACTGCTGAAAGACCTGCATATTGTATTAAACATGCGGATTTTGATTTAAGCGCAACACTGGTAAGGTTATATGTTATAATGGCTCTGCGCATCGCATTTTATGAAATTGTAATGATATTTGTTTTTAAATTGAATAATATAACTATATTAGATCTTTCATTTAAAGAGATTGGTGAAATATCACAATGTTATAATTTTAACAAAAATGGGATTTTTCCAGAAATTGCTGTACACAGTTAGGTGTTATTTGATGGGGAAATCTCTTTGGCAAAAAGTGTAGCTAGTCATGTTGGTGCTCCAAGCCCTTCATTGACACGTTTAAATTTTCTTAATGAAACTTGTTTTTACATATCTTACTCACATGCTGGCATGGACATTCAGATTCATATAAATTTATATGTAACTATATTTTAATGTTTCGTTACATATCATAACTCCAGTTTCTGATTTTATTGTTTTGAAACTTTATCATTCTTTGCCCTCAGTGGGTAGGGCAGACCTAGATACTAGCTCCGAAATTGGCTCAGAAAAAACGGGGCATGATCGCCCCTTTAGACCCATCATATACATAAAGGAAAAAATTAAATGCAATGGTCCAGACCCACCGGGAAATCTCTATAGAGATCATACCGACCCTATCTGGGTCTGATGTGGGTAATCAGCAATATGCTGGAGAGCATAACTTGACGGATTCTTGCTAGGGGGACTACAAGCGTTACCTCTATCGGTTGCAACACTACAAGGCCCTAGCCTTGTAGCCCCTCCCCTTAACTTTCAATCATTAATTGCTGCTCGATATGAGGAAATGCAATGCGTAGACGATGGCATCTGGTAAATCAAGAAGAGCGTGAGATCAGGAGTCAAAGAGTTCAAGTTTTATAAGTGGTAAACTAGAGTGGTGCCTAAAAGGATTAAAAATATTTATCGGACAATAAATGAAGCTGCTGATTTCTGTTTTTCGACCCAGTCCGGCCGACCTACCCGAAAGTGTGATATCTGGTTAGACTACTAGAATAGTGCCATCTAATTTAGACTGGAACCCAGTGGGGCGACATCCACAGGGACCGACCCTCCTTCCCTTGCTACTAACCGCTCTAAAGGACTTTCAAATCCACAAATTTAACATGCTCGTACATGGGGACAGTTTAGGCAAAGCCGAAAATTCCTCCGAATATAATTCCCGTGACTTAACCACTCGGTTATTCCACTCCAAAACTGCTGCTTCTAAGACAATAACGTACAAAACTTTCTTGAAGAAAACATATATGTCAGTTAGGTGACTACAGTTGCTTCGATGGCATTATAAGCCCCACTTTTCAGGCCAAGATAACAGTATGCGCTCTTAACAACCACTACTGCCGTTCGTTGGGAAGTTCGTTCTTCGCGGTTGTTTAGAAAACATGCCGTTCTTTCGACCTGAAGTAGGGGCTTATAATGTCTTCGAAACAATTGTAGTCACCTAACTGACATATGCTTGCTTTCTTTTCAGAGGTCTTGTAAGTTATTATATCTTTATCGACTTTGTGATTTTTTTGCATAACTTTATTGGATTGTGCTCCTTCCTGAGATTTTGGAAACTCGAAGCCTATGGAACCTTGGATCTCCTTTCTGGCCAGCCGACTCTCTACCGTTGAGCTACTGGCACAAAATTGCAAGCTCTAATAGAAAATTTCGTGAAGGATCACCCAAGAAGATGCAGAATTTGTTTGAATAGATTTCTATTCAGACAAAATGTTAAGCCAAGTTTTTTTTATTTATTTATTTAAGATCTCTTTGTCACACACACACACACACACACACACACACTAGCAAGATATATTTAAAAAGTGTGCGAAAGACATACATGAGATCATGAAAAGTACATTCACGCCCAAATCTCGAATTGTAAATTTTCGGGACAATAATAATCTCTCTACACAATCGTACGAGAAAGTAGAAAAGAAACGACGACATTCCTGAGACTTACACCCTCGCAGAGCACTCAGAAAACTCCCCAGTGGAAGAGCATTTCTCCGTATCTCCCAAGAATGTTTCAGAATTCAAATAAAGAGGAAAATCTCTTTCGGAGGCTTTAGAAAGCTCATGGAGACATTTTTCGTCGTCTTCACGGTTCATTTTTATGCTGGAAAACAATACTAAGCAGTGCATTAATTGCCCCTCGTGCACCAACATTTTGAATCGGTAGACTGCAAATGGGACGCAGAATTCTTTTAAATTACGTGGGTCAAATACCTCAACGTAATGCGAATCTCGAATGGAATATTTGCGACACTCTAATTTGACACTACTTTCTAAAAATGAATGCCGTTTGTTTTCTAATGATACATTACGTAAGAAATGATTATTTATTTTATTTTATTAAAAGTTCTGAATTTTTCCAAAACAAGTTATTCAGAAATTAGAGGTTTTCTGGATGTTTAAACGCTTCTAAAGAATTCACTGATTGTAATAATCGTATCTTTGAATCGGAGAATTTGTTTATGACATATCTCTTCCACAAACTCACGGACACACATACATATACACAATACACTAACATAAACCACAGACACACATATACACACTAACATACACCACAGACACACACATACATACATTAACATACACCACAGACACACACTAACATGCACCACGCACACACACTAACATATAACACACCCACACACTAAGATACACCACACACATACACATAGACACACATACACATATTAGCATGCACTACAGATACACATACACACACTAACATACACCACAAACACACACTAACATGCACCACGCACACACACTAACATACACCACACACACACACACATACACTAACATACACCACACACACACATACACTAACATACACCACGCACACACAGTAACATACACCACACACACACACTAACATACACTACATACACTCACGGACATTACCTCAAAAAAAGTTCGAGTTCTGGAATGCTTGAAACAGACTCTTCCATCGAAATCTCAAATACAAATTTTCGACCCCCGTCATGACACTATCCCTATACATTATACTATGCATGTAAGGAAAATAAATTTTGCTGTATTAAAAGAATGGTTTAAGTTCAAATCAGACATTCTTATCATTAAAATTCGAAATTATAGTCATGTCTTTTCCTGTTTCAAATATAAAAGTATTCTAAACGCATATTATAAATGCATATTCAAAACGAATTCTGTTGCTATGGAAACCATCTAGTCAATACAAATATACTGAACGTATGAAGATATAGCTAAGTCATAGGCTGTCCAATACCGTAAACAATGTATTCAATGTAAAATTTGCCACAAATATAGATATTTACGTGCATGAACTTAAGTAAAGGATTTCCTCCCATTCACCTGCCTGCACGCGCTCCCAGAACGACGTATCTACAATCAATATTATGATCTGTTACGCGATTCCACATCAAAAACAGATATATTAAAAAAAAATCGGCGGTGGCTGCACTCCTATGGAGCCGAAATGGTTTTGTGTGAATAACATTTTATAACATACAAGAAAAATCAATCATGCATAAAGCAGTGATTATGAAACACTTTCCAACTCAAATACAATTTTATTTAAACTTCTCTAAAATGCGATCCATTCAGCGGTGATATTTTTTAAATAATCACAGTACTACAATAATTTATTTTACTTAAAAACTTAAAATCATAGAGGTAAAAGTACTTTTTAACTCCATGCTTAAAACGTCATTGAAAAAGGCAATGCTGTAAAATCGTCTGCTTCTCTATGTAAAATCACTGAATATTTCATTTATATCATCAATATTCCAGACTCTTAGGCTAAATAATTTTGCTTTAAAAAAAAATCAGCAATTCTTATGCAACTCGTCTTACAGCTTGATGTGTTTACATTCTACATACGTTAATATGAGGCTTCGCTGTAGAAATAATCAAAGTTTGATGATCATTTAAACTCAATAGTATTGTAACTGCATTGGCGCAGAATATAGATGCACAGAAATGCGCAAAAATAAAGCGGTTTTAGAACGGATGCAACACTCAATATAAATTTAAAAGAACTTTAAAAATCACTATTTTGACACGGGGAAAAAAGATGGTTGTCCTATTTTATTTTGAAGTGGGTCATGTGATCTCTTCATATAATATGGGTGTCATTATTATTTTAATTTTTATTTTAAAAACTACCGAACCTATTTTACTCAAAGTTTTACTTTCTTTATATACATACTGTATAAGGAAAGTATTGTAACGGGGTCAAAAATTCAAATTTGAGTTTTCGAAGGGAGGGCACATTCCAAGCATCCCTAATCACGAATCGAACATTTTTAACGTGATGTCTCTGTGTGTCAATGAGTCTGTGGAGACGATATCTCACGAACGAATGGAGCGATTCGAATGAAATTGGATACAAAAATTACAATCCGTGAATACTGGAAGCCTATTGTTTATAAACACAATCGAATGTTCAGAACACCCCTAAATTTTCGAGTGAAATTTTGAAAAAGTCAAAACCTTTAATAAAGTTACGCAAATAGACATTTCTTATGTAATTTTTCCTTAGAAAACGATTAACACAAACTGTAGGACTCTAGCATTAACCGTTCTCGAGATATTGCACATTTTTCAAATACATTTATCAAAAAATCAAGTAAAATTAAAAAACTATTAACTCTTAAACTATTAACTTAAAAACTATTAACTAAAAAAATATTAACTCTTAAAAACATCTTCACTTTTCATATGTAATATCATGCAATAAATTGGATGATATCATTCTCGTGGATCTAACTCGTTCCAGTCACGAGATACTTTGAATAGAACCTTTGTATTTGAACGCCAATAGTCATTTATCTGCTGTAAGAATAACTTATTTCTCCATCCATAACGCTTGGCGAGATTTTGACGAATTGGGCGGAATGTCGCCAACTTGGCGACTTTTTAAAATGTTGCCAAATTAACGAAAATCTCGCCAAATGGATAAAAATAACGCTACATCAATGAAAATGACGACTCATTGACGAAAATCCAATATCTTGAAAAGAATATATCTACTATAAGGATAACATTTTTTTAACTGTAAAAGTAGTAAATTCATTGCATTATATAAGGAAAGTCATGTGCTACCCACATTATATTATTTTTACATATTTTATGAGATAATTTGTATATTTCCCGAAATTTGTAAAGTAATTTGCGAATTTTAACTTAGTTTAAAAAATGTTTAAAAAATGAGGTCCCATAAGGTTCAATGTATTTCACTTTTTCAATCCGAGTTCAATCCAAAACGAATTAGGTGATATTAATCATTTACATTCCCATACGTATCACAGACCGTCTAAACACCATACTAAAATTTAATTTTGATAAAGTCATTTTTACGGCAGTTATCGTGCGAACGGACAGACAGACGGACAGACAGAATGACCAAAGTCATAAACACTTTTTAACTATGCTGGAAAGTGTTAAAAATCGGCGGTGGCTGCAGTCCTGTGTAGTCGAAATGGTTTTGTGTGAATAACATTTTACAACATAAAATTCAACTTTCGTAATATCGAAATAAAATAAAGAGCTCTATCCAGAATCTGATTATATAGGGTGATCGGAAAATGTCTGGCCAAATTTTAAAGGGGGTTAGAGGGGACGAATATAAAAAGATTCGCAGTACAATGCGTGTCCGGAAACGCCGCGTAAAAGACCTGGAGAGTAAAGAAAATGGAAAGGTAAAAGGAAAGAGACACAAACAAATCTAACAAGCCCTTTATTAAATCAATGTGTCACAGCAAATGCTCGAAAGAGCGACCACCAACCATAATACAAGCTTCACATCGCCGCCGCATAGAACTGCGTACCTTAGCAAAAACACCAGCCATGTACTGCACATCTCCAGCAGCAACAGCCAATCTGGCGACGAGATCGTCGTCGGAGTCCACAGGGGTATCGTAGATGATGCTTTTCAAGTGGCCCCACAGAAAGAAATCCAAGCAGGACAGATCTGGTGATCGTGGCGGCAAAGGAACAGGTCCACCTCGACCAATCCACTGATGTCGATAAGTAGCGTCCAGGTAATTCCTGACATCACGGCTAAAGTGTGACGGCGCTCCATCGTGCTGGAACCCGATACGTCTCCGGATGCACTGAGACACAACGGCCAGCAGTTCGGGCAAGACCTGTTGCAAGAAGATGAGGTACTTCGGGCCGTCCAAGTGATGAGGTAGGATGTACGGCCCAATCACGTATTCGTGCACCATACCCGCCTACACATTGACACTAAATCTCTGCTGGTAAGCAGACGGTCTTATAGAATGCGGATTGTCATATCCCCAAGCATGAGCATTGTGACTGTTAAACAAACCCTCTCGAGTGAAAGTTGCCTCATCCGTGAATAACACGTATGAAAGGAAGTCGGACTGTACAGCAGCCTGTTGCAAGTACCATCGTGAAAAGTTTACACGGAGAAGAAAATCTGCATGTATCAATGCCTGCACCCTTTGTAAACGGTATGGGTACATACGTTCGCCATGCAAAATCTCCCATACAAGTGACTGTCTCACACCCAGTCTACGGGCAACAGCTCTCGTGCTTGTGGAAGGATTGTGCTCAACCTCACGTAAGACATCGTCTTCCACTCGCACTGTTCTCACCGAGCGAGGCCTGCCCACATCATGTCTGCTGGCATTAAAGGACCCGCTTTCGCAAAGCTGTCTGTGCACTCGCTCGAAAGTTTGACGATTCGGTATTTCTCTGCTGGGAAATCGTTCCCTATACAACCTTTGCGCAGCTCTCCCATTTCCATTCGCAGCTCCATACGTCAGATGGATATCTGCTAGTTCAGCATTCGTGAAGCGCTGCATGCTGTATGAAATCGCAGCGGGGAATGACAGAGATTCTTTGATGACAGCTTCCCGCATTGCCGACTTGTTTCGACTGCCTTACACAGCGCCCTCTACAACCTTCACGAGGCGTTTCCGGACACGCATTGTATTAGGAATCCTTTTATATTCGTCCCCTCTAACCCCCTTTAAAATTTGGCCAGACATTTTCCGATCCCCCTGTATACGCTTATAGAGATTTTAAAGAGCCACAAATTCTTGTTCATTATTCAAAGCCAACTCTTTTAGTTTCTCATATATAAGTATTACAAACTTAAGAAATCTGATGCGTGCAGCACATGACTTTCCCTGCAGACTCAAATTCATTTCCTCTTTATTTATTTAATATTTCGTTAAAATGAGTTGAATGGCACAAAATAGCATAATAATTTGAAATGACACCGAATTTGCACTTTTATATCATTTTTCGTTTTCATTTCGTGTAACTGGACCGTATTCTCAAAATTGGCGTTCCAAAAATATGAAAAAACTGAAATATCTCGAGAACAGCTAGTTTCAGAGTAATGGGATTGGTCTTATTCTTTTCATCGTCAAAAATGACGTTTAAAACAAGCATTCATTGGATACATGTCAGCATACGTGGTTTTTTATTTTAGATTTTGACGATTTTTGCTGGCCATTTCGTAAAACAGGCAGGTTCTATTTTTCGAATCGTACCAAAATCTAATCAACACCAGAATAAACTATAAGTGACTTATCTACCCCATTTTGTGAAATTGGGTCACATAGATTTTTAACAAGAACGGATACATGCGATTTTTGAGAACCATTTCGCAAAAAAAGGTAGGTTCTTTCATCTCGAATTATACCAAAATCAAATCAGCACCAGGATCACTCACAAGTGACTTATCTATAAAATTTTATGAAATTCGGTCCATTAGTTTTTGAGTTAGAATGGACACATACCGATTTTCGACACGATTCCAATATACATTACCATGTATTGCAGGGAATGTAATACGAAAATATATTATTTAAGTGTTCACAAATCATGACGTGCTAACGAACAGGCATTGCAACTACGAATTAAAATATGATGTGAGCAGTCCGTGATTTTCTCTCCATAATGCAACGACTTTACTTATTTCACAGCACACTAATGATGCAACATGACAATTAGAAACATTGGTAGAGGCCAATAACAATAAAGTCCATATATTAAACAATATTTATTATTAAAAAATATGAATTTTCATACACTCGGGAGTCGTTTTCGTTCATTTAGCTTCGATTTTGCATTTTTCTACATTTTCATCAATTTGCCAACATTTTCAAACATGTGATATTTCGATACATTTACGGCTAAAGTCAACCTATTTAACGATACTGCTTATTTTCATTTTATGTAACTTTTTAATAGGTTTATCTGAAAATGTGATACGTCTCGAGCTAGCATTCTAAAGTGGATACAATTCGTTTTCTAATGACAAAGTACGTAAGAAACAATCATTTATGAAACATTATTGTACCTCTTGATTTTTTCACACATTCGTTTGAAAACTGAAGGTCTTCCGAACGTTCGATGCGTTTAAACTCTATAAGGTTCCAGTATTCACCGATTGCAATAACTGTATCATTTTTTTCATTTTTATTTTTACTTTCCTTATATACATAGCATAATGTATAAAGAAAGTATTGTGACGAGGAAAAATTCGAATTCGAGTTTTCGACGGGAGAGCACATTTCAAGCATCTCTGAACACGAATCAAACGTTTATGAGGTAATGTCTGTGTGTGTGTGGAGACGATATCTCACCAGCGAATGGATCAATTCGAACAAAATTTGGTACAAAAATTACAATCCGTGAATACTGGAAGTCTATAGTTTTTAAACACAATCTAATGTGCAGAACCCAGGAAATTTTGAGTGAAACTTTGAAAAATTCATCAAAAAACCAAAACTTTTAATAAAGTTACGTAAATACTCATTTCTTATTTAAATTTTCATTAGAAAACGATTGACACAAATTTTAAAACGCTAGCATAAACCGTTCTTGAGATATTGCACATTTTTCGACTCAATTTATCAGAAAATCACATAAAAAAAAACATTAACTATCGTGATATAGATTCACTTTTCATATGTAATATCATGCGATAAATTGGATGATATCATTCTCGTGGATCGAGCTCGTTCCATTCATGAGAAAAGAGACTTTGGGTAATACTTTTATATTTGGACGCCAATAGTCATTTATCTGTTATAAGAATAAATTATTTCCAAGTCCATACCGCTTGGCGACATTTTGGCGCCAACTTGGCGATTTTTTTAATGTTGCCAAATTAACAAAAATGTCTCCAAATGGATAGAAATGACGCTAAATCAATGAAAATGACGACTCATTGATGAAGGTTCGATATCTTCGAAAGAATATATGAGTAGACTATAAAAATAATGAATTTCTCCATCTGTCCGTCCATAACGCTTGGCGAAAAATTTAGTGATATGTCGCCAACTTGGGGACTGTTTTAAATGTTGTCAAAGTGACAAAAATTTCGCCAAATTGATAAAAATGACGCCAAATGGGAAGTAATGTTTCGCAAATTCTGATACGACGGGCATACCTTCTAGTATATAAAAAATGCTCTTCTCTCCGTTTGTCTGTAATACTCGGTGATGCATTTGGCGAACTTGGTGAATAATTTAGCAAAGTATTGCCAACGTGGCGATATTTCGCCCCAGATTGACAAAAATATCGTAGAAATTGCAAAAATGAGATTAAAGTAATGAAAAGGACTCCAAACTAATCGTAGAAATTGCAAAAATGAGATTAAAGTAATGAAAAGGACTCCAAACTAATGAATTAATTATTAAAATATTTTAATATATAGACTATATCGCTTATTGAGAATGCTATCAATATTGAAAATTGTTTATTTAGAGTTTCGCGAAATATAAGTTAATTCGGTATTTTGAAGTAGTTTAACATGTTGTCATCCAGAATATCGCCAAATGTACAATTCAACGTTTCAAATACAGTAACGTGGATCTTATATATCATTTTTGGCTGTAAAAGGAGTAAATTCATTACATTATATAAGGAAGGTCATGTGGTACCCACATCAGATTGTTTTCGAAACGCACGATACATATCGAATGGATGTACCGATTTCCATTAAAGTTGGTGTGCATATTGTAATCGGTATCACTAGCAATTCTCTGAGGTTCGCAAAAAGCAAAATGATTACAAAACTCCGTGTGTTTTAGTACAATATTGAAATGTGTTAATAGGGTAGGTTAAGTCATGTTCTGACCAAAATAAATTGTTTATCATTCGCTCTAACTCGGAAAATTTTATTTTATATAAATAAAATTTAACTGAACAGTGTTTTTCAAACAGTGCAAGATAAAAACGACTAGCATTAAAATTACAACAATGCAAAACGCAAAATTATTTTTTTTCCAATGGCCAGACATTGATTCTTTCATCTTCACCTATACTTCGGCCAGAACAGTGAACCTCTTAGCCGTCAAATGACGTTGCCCCAGCGCACCAGTGGGGGTGGGGACACATTGCGCCCAACAACACAAACATCCATGTCTTACGTGGGACTCGAACCCACAACGTGGCGGCCGATCAATCTCTGAAAACGCTCGCCTTGACCGTTCGGCCACCACGTCGACTGAAATGAGCCAACAGTACGCGGTGTTCCCAGGTGGTCACCCACCCAAGTACTAACCGCGCCCGATGCTGCTTAACTTCGGTGATCTAACGAGAACCGGTGTTTTAAGCACGGTAAAACCGTTCGCTCAACGCAAAATTATTGTTGTAACAATGACAGAGAAACACAATTTCCACGTAACAATTTTTCACATTATTATTTCAAGTTTTATTTGAATATTACTTGGGCAACTTAATTTACATCTTGTAAAAAGCGAATAATTATCGTATTTATTTGTAATTTCTGATCATTTTCTTCGATCCACTAAGAATTTGCCTACTTGGCGAATATTTGGCCGTCAAAATCATCTGAAAACTGAAATTTTTAAAAGCCGTCATCAACCGACTTAAACACCTTTAATCTGAAAGACTTTCTTTCACGATGAATAACCTCAAAAGATTGTTCAAAAGACAAACACCAGACGAAAAACATCGTCATTTGCAAAAGAAGAAGGCTATTGCCGTCTTAAAGGAAAAACGACTCAAGTTCATCAAAAGCCTCGGGACAGGAGCTTTCGGGGATGTGATTGAAGTCAAGGTTTTCCGGAGAAATCGGAAAATGAGCCGTTAAGATCATCTGTGCTGACATGACTTGGGAGATGGAAATCACTCATTGGAAAGAGCTGGACCATCCCAGCGTCTTGCCCTTGCTTGATTACATAACCTGCAACGGCTTCGACCTCTTCCTGATGCCGCTGCACCCCAAGGCTCTCCATACCGCGCTGAAAGACAAAAAGTTCCGATCCACCCCTACAGCGTTGCATTCGGTGAAATCTTGGTTGCGGGTTGTTCTGTCCGGTTTGTCCTACCTGCACGAAAAGCAAATCTGTCACCTCGACGTCAAGGCAAATAACGTGCTGATAACAGCTTCCAACACGGCCGTTCTGCTGGATTACTCGTGTATCAATACGACCACGGAACCAGTATCAAGGTGAATGGTTTTCTTAATTTGGAAATACAAGTTCAATGCAGATAATATTGTCTAGCTGTTATATTGCTGTTCCTTAAATATTTCGTAATTTTTGTCAAGTAACTGATAATGGATGAGCGCATGTTCATCGGAGTAGAAGCGATGGTGACCGATTATGTGCCTTAATCTGTGTATAAGTTGATCCTACTTTGAATGCTATACTGATTAATGTTGTTTTGCTTTACTATTTGCCCTTTTTTTTATGAATTCGCTTTAAAAAAAACTCTTTTACTTTAATTACTCTTGGCCTAGTTTTCCTTCTAATTTTCCTTTAATTACTTTCTTTTACTTAGCAGTACTCTTCCCGGGCGGGGTCTCTATACTTTCGGTTGAGTCAGCCCGGTCTGGGTTTACAATTACTCTTGAAAATTCTATCATTTTAAGATACGCCAACTTGTTTCTGAAACCTGTAATTTTTGTCTTTGTTGTTTATCCACATTATCTATGTATGTCTATGCATATTGTCTTTGCATGTCTATGTTTATGTGTATTATTATCTTCGTGTTTCCCTGATCGTCCCTTGTAACTTCCCTACACCCTTTGGGTGAGCTGGACGGCCTGAGTAATAATAATATTAATAATGTAGTCGAACCGACATATAAAGACTTTAAGAGAAATAATAATAATGAATAAATAATTAATAATAAATAAATAATGAATAAATAATTAATAAATAATTAATAATAAAGAGTTTAATTACTTGTAGCACCATGGTCTTAAGTTTTTAAATAAAATAAATTATTTTAGTACTATGGTGAATGAAATGAATGGGAAAATGTTATGAATGAAATGCCGACTTTTATAGAGCCAGGCGTGTTATTTTTTCTATGAGGTCATTTGAATGAATGTCAGTTGTTTTCGATGAAGTTTTCAAATTTAATAAATTATTGTAGTATTATGATAATTTTAAAAATATTACCGAAGAATGTATCGCATTTTAGAGATGTTTAAACCAGGCAATTTATATTTCAATGCCGTCATTTGAATGAAGTTCATTTTTTTTTATGAAGGTTTAAGTTTTCAAATATAATAAATTACTGTAGTATTGTGATTAATTTTAAAATATTACCGAGGAATGTATTGCATTTTAGAGATGTTTAGATAACATTGCATTGAAGTTGGCCTAGTTTTCCTTCTAATTTTCCTTTAATTACTTTCTTTTACTTAGCAGTACTCTTCCCGGGCGGGGTCTCTATACTTTCGGGTGAGTCAGCCCGGTCTGGGTTTACAATTACTCTTGAAAATTCTATTATTTTAAGATACGCCAACTTGTTCCTAAAACCTGTAATTTTTGTCTTTGTTGTTTATCCACATTATCTATGTATGTCTATGCATATTGTCTTTGCATGTCTATGTTTTTGTGTATTATTATCTTCGTGTTTCCCTGATCGTCCCTTGTAACTTCCCTACACCCTTTGGGTGAGCTGGACGGCCTGAGTACCAGTGTTTCATAATCCATGCTTTAAGCATGATTGATCTTTCTTGTTAACACTTTACAATATAGTTGAAAAGTATTTATGACTTTGTTCATTCATTCTGTCTGTCTGTCCATTAGCACGATAACTGCCGTAAAAATGACTTTATCAAAATGAAATTTTGGTATGTTGTTCAGACAGTCTGTTTGACCTATGGGAATTTAAATGAATAATATCACTCAATTAGTTTTGGATTGAACCCGGGTTGAAAAAATGAAATACATTGAACGCTATGGGACCTAATTTTTCAAACATTTTTTAAGCGAATTTAAATTCACAAATTGCTTCGAAAGTTTTAAGAAATATTCAAATTACCCCATGGAATATATAAAAAAATTTCAGCAAAATATATTCAGTAGTTTTTTAAATAAAAATTTAAATAATAATTACACCCATTATATGAAGAGATCACGTGACCATTATATGAAGAGATCTCGTGTTCCACTTCAAAATAAAATATGGCATCCATCTTGTGTCAAAATCGTGATTTTTAAAGTTCTTTTTAATTCATATTTAGTGTTATATCCGTCCCAAAACTGCTATATTTTTGCTTAAATTCTGTGCATCTACATACTGAAACAGCGCAATTACAATATATTTGAGTTTAAATGATCATCCAACTTTGATTATTTCTACAACGAAGCCTAATTTTCACTTATGGATTATGTAAACACCAAAAGATATAGAATGAGTTGTATAAGAATTGCTGCATTTCTTTAACACAAAATTATTTAGCTCATGGGGTCTGCAATATAGCTGATGAATAAAACATTCATGAATGAATCAAACATGAATGAAACATTCATTGATTTTACACAGAGAAAAAGACGATTTTTTCGATGAAGTTTCAAGCATAGAGTTAAATTACTTATACCTCCATGATTTTAAGATTTTAAATAAAATAAATTATTATAGTATTGTGATGAATGAAAGGAATGGAAAACAGTTTATGGATGAAATGCTGCTTTTATACAGAGAGACAAGCGATTTATATTTCGATGACGTCATTTGAATAAAGTTCATTTGTTTTCGATGAAGTTTTCAAATATAATAAATTATTGTAGTATTACAATAATTTTAAAAATATTACCTAAGAATGTATCGCATTTTAGAGATGCTTAAACCATGTAATTTATATTTCAATACCGTCATTTGAATGAAGTTCATTTTTTTATGAAGTTTTAAGTTTTTAAATATAATAAATTAATGCAGTATTGTGATAATTTTAAAAATATTACCGAGGAATGTATCGCATTTTAGAGATGTTTAAATAAAATTGCATTAGAGTTGGAAAGTGTTTCATAATCAATGCTTTATGCATGATTGATCTTTCTTGTTAACTTTGAAAAGAGATAGTCAATTCGCTTTGCCACTCAGAAATAATTAAAACATAATTTGATATCCAATCGGTAAAGTTCAATTAAATTTTCGAACACGGAACTAAGATTCAATATAATTTCCCATTTAATATGTTAACAGAATTTCTGATATTCAGAAAAATCAACAACTTCAACTAAGTGTGTTTGTGTCACAATTTCATGATCACTATCCATTTCGAACGCGCAAAGCGCAGGCGAAAATGACTAGATAATTATACATATATACATATAAAAATTCGACAAGACTGCTGTCTGAAAAATTCGGTGTAAAGTAAAAACTTCGATTATAAGCACTTGTACTCTCTCATTTATCCTGACGAAGGAGGTTCTGTTTTGCTTCTGAAACAGGCAGATAACTTTATTCAACCTTTGTATGTTGCGTCTAATCGAAGTTCTCGCTTTACAGGTCATTAAATGTATTTTTAAATATTTCATTGATTATACAATAGTCGTAGAAGTACGTACCTTCTTTGAATGTTTGGTTGGTGTTCTTTATTCCATAAAAAGCAGTCTTTTTTTTTATGATAATATTGTTTATTTTGCATTTAGAAATGCTAATTCCATGGTTAACGTTCTGAAATAACGGTCAAATCTAGTTCACGTGCGCCATTTTAAAAGTACGAGTATAATCTAAGTAATTACAGCAGACGATATTTAAGTTTTCAGATAACACAATCTATTGCCACACAATAATTTTTTAAATTATTTTATTTTTTGTTATTTTTATCAAAATCGTTCTATAAATGTGCGTACGTAATAAGAATCGTAATCGAAATTTAATTTTTGATGGCTTAACGCGTTTAAGCGATGACCGCAATGGATTAAGCGTGTGATGTCTGTGGAACCCTAGAACAAAAATCACACGCTTTTAGCGTGTGATTCCAAGAGCTAATCAATCACAAACTTCACAACTCAGATGACAAAAGTGCCTGTAAAACTGTTTTCTGTACGCTCGATTGGGGGAAAAGTGCACTGAAAAATGACTTTTTAATCAGTTTCACACAATTTGAAATGTTTTATCTACTCTGAAAAATAGGCGATTTTGGAAAAGGAAGTCTTGTCGAGAACAAAACATTCCACTAAAAACTTATATTCAACTAAAAAACATCTACTACTTTCTAAGAAACCACTTGTATTCACCAACCACCTTTGTTAACAACCAGTTAGTTATTCGTGGCACAGAAAATTTACCAGCAATAAATTTTCGATTGCGCAAGCTAAGCATCATACTCAGCATCTTTTAGTTTTTTCCAGTTTTCCCCCGCAAGGATTACGTCGAGCTATGATCTTGACTTATTTAAATGGAAGGGACATTCATATTCAGAAAAATTGTAGAATTTCGTTCATGACTTATTAGTATTTTAATTACTTTCCTTATATACATAATGTATAAGGAAAGTATTGTGACGGGGTCGAAAATTCGAATTTGAGTTTTCGACGGGAGAGCACGTTTCAAGCATCCCTGATCACGAATCAAACATTTTTGAAGTGATGTGTATGTGTGTCAGTGAGTCTGTGGAGACGATAACTGACGAACGAATGGACAGATTCGAATGAAATTTGGTAGAAAAATTGCAATCCGTAAACGCTGGAAGCCTATTGTTTTTATACGCAATCAAATGTTCAGAATCCCCCAAAATTTTCGAGTGAAATTTTGAAAAAATCGTCAAAAAATCGAAACCGCTAATAAAGTTGCGCAAAGAGTCTTATGCAATTTTTCATTAGAAAACGATTGACATAAATTTTAGAACGCTAACACGAACCGTTCTCGAGATATTGCCCATTTTTTTTAAAAAATTATCAAAAAATTATATAAAATAAAAAAATATATATTTCCTATTTAGAAACATGTTCACTTTTCATATGTAATGCCATGCGATAAATTTGGTGACATCATTCTCAGACATCATCAGATCTAGCTCGTTCCATTCATGAAAAAAGATACTTTGAGTAATACTTTTGTATTTGAACGCCAATAGTCATTTATCTGCTGTAAGAATAACTTATTTCTCCGTCTATAATGCTTGGCGAGATTTTGGCGACGAATTTGTCGGAATGTCGCCAACTTGGCGACATTTTTTATTGTTGCCAAATTAGCAAAAATATTGCCAAATGGATAAAAATGACGCTAAATCAATGAAAATGATGAATAATTGAAGAAAATTCAATATCTTGGAAAAAATATAAGTATCTACTATAAGAATAACATTTTTTTTAACTGTAAAAGTAGTCAATTCATTGCATTATATCAGGAAAGTCATGTGTTGCCCACATCAGATTTTTTTACTTTCCCTGCATGCCTAGCAATGAAAATGATATTGTGAAAGGATCAAAAATTCGAATTCGAGTTTCGACGGAAAAGCACTTTTCAAACATCCCTGAATCCGAATCGAACTTTTGGGGGGTGATGTCTGTGTGTGTCCGTGAGTCTATGGATGCAATATCTTATGAATGAACGGAGCGTTTCAAACGTAATTTGGTACGAGTATTACGATCTGTGAATACTGGAACCCTATTGATTTTAAACGCGATCGAATGTTCAAAAGCCCCTCTCACGCACAACACCGCCACCACCAATGAACTCTGCGAATGTAAACTTTCTAGATGATTTTGGAATTTTGAAACAGGTCTCTTTCGGTACTACCTGGCTCCGTGCAACCAGGAAGAGCTGCCTCCATGGTGCAACATTTCAAAATCTGCCCGGGAATGGTTTGAAGAAGGGAAACTATAAAAGTTGGATTGACCGTCTCAAAGACCGGATCTGAATCTGTAGAACGAGTTAGGACATCCAGTTTGTCTCCAAATGAGAAAGAACTCGACTTATGTGGACAGCGGCTTTAATCGAGGAATAGCGACATGGTCCAGTAGAGACATATCGGAAATGGGTGACAAAACATGCCTAGAAGAATCGAGGCACTCATTGCGACCAAGGAGGTTCAACGACGTATTGATTTTGTGAAATAAAAACAATTTCCCCCTTTCAACTCAGAATACTATTGGCAATATAGGGTATATTGCACAGTCTAACAAACAGATAGGCACTCAGACACACACACACAAATACCAAGTTAAAAATAGCATATTCGCGTTCCACAGTGCTCAAAACGTGTAAATCCATCGAAAACTCGAATCACAATTTTTGAATATGCATACCCACAAATAATAGGAAAAGTGAAAAATTTGTATAAAAATTGAGAATAATGTTAAGAATCACTTGTAAAGGGAAATTCATAACAAGAGATTTTTATTTCATTCTGATACTGATTATTTTATTTTTTTATTTATTTATTTACTTATTTTAAAAGAATGCAGGCTACAGGACAATATCCCAGTAACAGCGTGACAAATAAAAAACATTACAAAATATATAGATTAAAATATAATAAAATACATTAAAATGCAAACTATTGACAACACATGATTTTCGAAAATACCCGCAAATGAATAAATAAAAATATAAAATATTTACAACACATGATTTTTAAAATCCATTTGGGCGAATAAAAACATCGAGGTTATCGGGAAAGCTGTTGTATAGTTTACAAAAATGGCTTATAGCGCAATAACAACCCATATTCGAACCAAAATTCTTTGCAGCAAATAGACTCGATGATAGGAGTGAACTTGCAAATGGAACAAATGTATAAATGCGCGAAAAAATGAAGGAGTCCAACACGCTAGAAGTTTTTACTTGGATCACCATGACAGAGACTCTTACCAACACACACAGATCAACCAATCGGTACATTTTATTGTTTAGGGTATCTTAACGCATGCAATCGATTGGCAAGCGCAGCGAGTGTGAATAAAAGCCCTATATTCATCCAGCCTATCCATCTTCACAGGAAGCCAATACTCCCTCCAAAAAGTAAAGGATCCGCGAAAAGTTTCTCCTCCATCGGAAGCGAAAATGTAACACGAATCCGATTTGGAAGGCAAAAATCGTCGAAAGCAAAAAAATGAACTCTAAAATCGATTCCATTCACACTTTCTAGAGAGGCACGTCTCGACTTTATATCCGAGAGGATTTTTGCCGCTCTCCTTCTTCTTGTCGGACGAGGAATGCGGACGGAAAATGTGAAAACTGTGTTCCTGCACCAATGCCCTCTTGGATGCGAAAGAACGGTAAAGCGGATCTGTTGGGATGGAGGTGAGAACTCAAGACTCCCGAGGAATGTATCCCATTTTAAAAGCGCCTTCTTACGCAGTTTTGCCCAGAATGGGACTCAAAACAGTGACCTCTTGATTTCGAGACAAAGGTTGTGAGTGTATTGAACTCTGTCGCTACTTGACTATGAACGACCAGATTCGGAACCTGAGAAGGATTACGCCTTCACTAAATTAGAACTTAAACAAGATTTCCAGGCGAAAGACATGAAGGGAGCAAAATCGCTTACAATGGAATTTTTATGAGAAAGTATAAAAAAACCTTTTAGAAAGTATAATAAAAAAATGGAATTAATGAAAAATATTATTTTAGCATCCATTCCTCCCCTGGACGCTATGCAAGCCGATATTCGGTGCGACATACAGTCCATTAAGTTGCTTATGTTCCTCTGCGGAAGCTTCTGCCACAAATGTTACAACTGGTCAGCTAATTCCGTGGTATTCTGATAAGGCTGCAATGGCCGTCCCAGCATGTCCCAGACATGATCTGTGGATGGTATGTCTAGGTACCTGGATGGCCATGGTGTGGGGGAGGTATTAAATCCTTGAAGACGTTGTTGAGAAAGTCGTACAGGATGTGATCGAGCGTTGTCGTGTTGGTAAATGGAACCTGGACGACTTGATAACATAATCAGAACAATCGGTTGCAGAATATTGAAGACGTGCAAGCAAACCATCAGATCGGCTTGCAAAACAACCAGAGATCGGTTGTTTCACAAGATGGCTCCGCAGACTGTCACGTCACGTGTGATAGGCCGTGTGCCGCTCGACAGCAAATGCGGGATCAGAACGCTGGACAGTCTTCCTCCACACACTATGCAGCGGTCATCTGCACTGAGAGAGAAGCGGGATTTCGTTGCTAAGACAACATGTTTTAATAATTTAAGACAATAAATTAAAGACAACACTGTCCAGGCAGACCAAGCTCGGCACCATCCAGACGACTCAGCTTATTTTTAGGGCATGCGTTTTAATGGACGTCAACACCTAATCTCAACTTCTGCCAGTCGTCTCCAAATAGTATCCCTTGATACAGGATGCATAGAGGATGACAAATGCCTTCGAATGGCCTTGGTGTGGACAGTGCCCCTCTCATGACTGCATAATCCTCTCGAGCAGTTGTCTGTCTAAGGCATCCTGAGCCTCTGCGAAGGTAACATGTACCGTCTTTGATCCACTGTTACCAACATCAAGTAACAACCCTATAGCTTCGACCCATATTACGACTGATACGTCTGTTGAACCCACCCGCTTCTGTTAAGCCTGTGATACAACGACTCTCTAAATCCGACAATTGTTCGTAAGGACGTCGAGACGTCTCGAATGCATTTTTGTGCCCAACTTGCAGTATCAAAGCAGGGAATCCAGTTCCAATTGCCCGTGAGTGAAAACACTGGTCGTTTTATACGTCGTTCTCGTGCGCGTCGCATGAGCTCTATAACCTGATTGGTGTTGATAGTTTGATCATTTGCATAACTCTTAAAACGACATTTGCGTGCCACGTTCTTATGCGGTTATCTCAGTTTCTTATGGGTGCCATATATTGTTTTTGCAACGGAATGTATATACACTTGTGGGGCTTTTAAAAGGCTCAATTAACGAAAATGATGAATTAATTATTAAAATATTGGACGCTATTGCTTACTGCGGATGCTGTCCATATTGATTATTGTCAATTTCGAATTGCGCGAAATATAAATGGGTTGGATACTACGAAATGCTGTCATCCGAAGAAGCGCCGATTCAGCATTCAAAAAACATCGTGTCGTAGATGTTACGCATCATTTTTTCACTGTGAAAGACGCCATTATATAGGGAAAACTATGTGCTGCTCACATCAGATTTTTACTTTCCCTGCAATACATGGTAATGTATAGGGAGAGGATTGCAATCAGGCCGAAAGTCGCAACTCGAGTTTTCGACGGATCGACACGTTTTGGGACCTCTAGAATACGAAAAAACTATTTTTAGCGTGGCGTCTGTGTGTGTGTCTCTCTGTGCAATGTATGTATCTATTCTAACTTTAAAACGAATGGACCCAATTTCACAAAATTGGGTAGGTAAGTCACTTGTGGGTGACCCTGGTGCTGATTAGTTTTGGATACGATTCGGGGTAAAAGAACATGCCTTTTTTTTGCGAAATGGCCCGCAAAAATGGCCTGTATCCGCCTAAGCGGAAAAACTAACAGATCAAATTTTACAAAATTTGGTAGAAAAGTCGCTTGTGGGTTATCCTGGTTAGAATTTGGTACGATGCGGAAAAAAAAAAACACCTGCCTTTTCTTGTGAAATGGTCCGCAAAAATCGTCAACATCTAAAATAAAAAACTACGTATCCTTAAATATATCCCTTAAATTCTTTCTTCATACGTCATTTTTAACGATCAAAGGAATAAAACCCACCCCATTACACTGGGACTAGCCGTTTTCGAGATATTTTAGTTTTTTCGCATTTTCGCTACGCCACCTTTGCAAACAAGTCCAATGACCCAATGAGAAGGAAAATTGAATTAAAAGTGCCCATTCAGTGTCATTTTAAATAATTATGGGTGTTATTTTGTGCCATTCAACTCAATTTAATGAATTATTGAAGAAATAAACAGAACGCGAATATGAGTCTGCAGGGAAAGTCATGTGCTGCCCACATCAGATTTTTTATTCTGTATTTCAATTGAAATGCTTGGTGTCGCTTTTAGTCCACACCACTTTCAAAGAACTGACCTTAGGACTTGACCTTAGGATTGAAAAAGGGCATTGACCCTGACATTCGTCATATATTACGAATGCAGTGGGCTTTTCCCCTTTCATGAACTCCAAATCTCACCGAGACAAAAAAAAACGCCCAAAACAGACAGTCGGGAAAAAGTCCGGCGCTGGTCATCGCATTCCATCCATCTCGAGATTCGGAGGCCGGGGAATGATGGATTCCGAGAGGGTGTAGGAATTTCATTTATCCATCCCTAGGGCAAAAGCGAAAACCAAAATCGTCCAATCATTCATCGGCGCTTTGTTTTACCCGAGAACGACCATCGGAGATGAATGGCGCGCAATTCATTTTTGTGATGATATTGGGATGACAAGCGATGCAGTCAATAAGGGAAAATCTGGGGCAGACCATTTCCTATATGAGTGGTGTGTGTGTGTGGAGGAACGGGGTCCGAAAAGAAACTGAAAGTAGCAACAATGTAATTGTGAACATAACCAAGTACGAGGCCACGGTGAGAGAGCTTATTCTAAAATTTTCAACAAAATCTGCTTAAACAAGTATTAGGACAGGATCAATGCTGCTGCAGCGTATCCTCTGCGATCCTGGACGATAATGATCTCACCAACTTAACGGCTTTTGAAAACGGCTCGAATTTTGTAGTTTGCTTAGAAACTTCTCAAGTTACGTCTATTTTTCTAGAAATTTCCACAGAAACCGGTCATCATTCAGTTAGCTCTTGTTGACGTGATACGAGTCAAAATGCAATGGTAATGCGCCAGTGTCTTAAGAATGAATCTGTTTGATGAAGGAGTTGAACATTGATTGGTTGCTTTATTGAACCTAACATTTGTTTTGTAACCTTGTAAGATAGCCCAATATAGACTGCTCTTATTGTCCCAATATTTCACGATTTCAATAGGCAAAGAACATATGGAGCCGTACGTTTAAGGGAGGAATTCCCGTGAAGGACTTCCTTAGAGAAATTGAATCGTATTTATGTCACATGCTGGTAAAACCTGTCCTAACATTAGACATTAATTGAAAATATTTTTCATAGAAAGATTGAGGAAATAATGCAACTACTGGTCTATATAATGATATTTATAAAAAAATATATATATATTGACCCAGTTTGGTTAGCTACTGGAGATAACGACTTCAGAACAAAAACTCCGAAAAAAGTTTTCTCGAGCTTCGAAGAGAATTCAATCTTTGCCTCATTCCAGTTCATCATCGCAGATGCAAGTCCCCTTATAAACCACTCAAAAGTCATTCCGGAGATGTCACGTGTTGCTCCTCCGATCGAGAGCACGTCCCGAACACAAAGAGCGCCTGCGCCAACTTATCATCCCGAAGAAAATCGATTTGTAAAGAGTGGGGGGATACGAATTAGAAGGAAGGGGTGATGTGTGTACATTTATTTCCTTCAGAAAACAATATTTTAATCCCTTTTTTCCTCACCTGATAAAGATATCTAGATTTACATGACTGTCCTACCATGTCTAAATAGAAAGTACCCCCCCCCCCTCCCCCGGAAAACATTCCACCCTTGACAGTATGGCCTTTATTGGGTCCTTACTAAATAATATCTTCCTCCGAGATACTTTAACAAAATAAGAACTTTTGAAATATCTAAATAATTATTAAAGATTTTTAGCGTTCTTATCTGCTGCATACGCCTTTCCAAGCAACAAGTCTATACAGACAAGACCAACTTGAAGATATTGTGTAAAGCTACGAACGGCTATTGATTCGCTTTGTCTTCATACACTCATGATGCGTATATAGACTAAATGGTTACCAAAGCAACACAGCATTTTGATTATCCACTTAAAATTCTTTCATTATTAAAATATGAAAGAAAATTAATATAATTTTGAATTTTAAACTAAGAATCGGTTGATTTGGTCTTAAACCATTGGTTTAATATAGCAATATTTTGGCTTTTAATTATTAATAGCGTTTAATGGATGAACTCTACAACTTAACGAAGTATTCAGAGCCCCGGAAAACGTTGGTCTAAACAACAGCGAATATCCAAAGACAAATGTGAGGGAGCACTATCTTGTTGGAAATTGACGTCCAGAATATCCTCGAGTTGCGAAATTACGAAGACTCGGAACATGTCCAAGTACGTATTAAAAAAAAACAGTCAGTTCCGAAAAGAAAAGACACGCGGTTGCTATATATTGTAAGAATTGCTGCAAGTTCTTATCCATTATAGTTTCCGCGTCAATACAGCATGAAATTGTACACTTCATCCATCAACACCCGATATTAAGGGCATTTTAGAACGGTTAAACTGGAGTCTTCAATTAGATGAAGAGATATATCGCAAAAATTCGCATCACTCCTTCCACTATTCTTAAAATATTTCCCACCCTTAGGAAGAGAACACAATAATTTGAGAAAGACCAACTTGTCAGACGAATTTTCAATATTAATACATATCCACATATGTATCAATCTGTCTGTGTATATGATCTCTCTTTATCATCCCGAATACTTTCTAGAAGTTCGCTGTTTGTATTAAATTGTAACTAATGATCCGCAGATATGACCAACGTTTAAACATTAAAAAAGTTTTTTTAATTATTTGTAAAAAGGAAAACAAACAATACTGAAAATCGCTCCAAAAGTATGTTTTCATTACTTAAATACTGATAGCAGGACCTCAATCTTGTTGCTAAAAATAAAAATGTTTAATATCTTAATTTCATTGCATAATTGTAAAAAGTAACTCTGTATCCATTAAAAGTTTCGCCCAGTCGATCGACGGGTCCAGGCTGTTATCGTGAGGGATTATATAGCTATAAGTGGATAAGGAGCAGACGATATTGAGAAAAATTTCATTCTGGTTGAAGCCATGAATATTGAGGAATTTTTCAGGGCGGAATTATGGCGGAAGAAAGATTTATTCGCGCTGTCATGAATAACGGGGGTTGATTTTATTAGAATCACAGAGACCATTTATATTTATTGAATCTTTAGTAAAGATAATCGGATATAAATGGTAAAAAAAAAAAAAATAGCGTAAGGAGATTAATTTATCGTACACTTTAGAGCGTAGCAGATGGGAACCAGCGGAAAAGAATTTAAAGATCAGCACGGACTCGAGCCATGGCTAACGTGCTTAGAACCAGGCCAACCTGTGGGCCAGATTTTTCCAAAGCTGTTTCGGGACAGGCTCAGGCTTTATTTTCAAATTTTGGCTCGGGTCGGGTCGGGCGTTTTCAATGTTTGAAAATTTTTTATAAAAGAAATTCATTAAGTTTATAAAATTATTTTATCGATTTCAGCTAAGTAAAGAAAAATATATTTTTAAACCAACTTTTCCTTTGTACAAAAATGACTCAAATCTATGATCTTGACGCATTTGGATAAATATTATTTCAGGCCTGGCAGGGCCCAAACTCAAGCGTCTTCTGCTCGACCGGACTCAGGTCCTTCATTAGAAAAAAATTTCTGAAAAGGGGGCCAGCGTTAAAGTTCGGCTAGTGTTGACCTCCGGTTGGAAGGTTACTCACTTGCGGGCCACAAAGAGTAACGTTCTATCGCACCTCTGTAATGATGCCCAACATATGCCTACTGACGCTTTTACGTGTTACGCTTGTTATATTTCTAATCATTTACTACAATCTCGTTATATCTCTAATTATCTTGTTATATCTCTAATTATTTACGTCAATATCAAACATGGATTCAAAGGATTAACGTTAAATCTACATGAAAAGGTGCTTTATACACGTCTAAAAGTTTCGCCCCATGTTAATACCATAGGGAGTCCTACAAATGCTTCAAAAGCAGACGATGCACCACTTCTGACGTCATGTTGGGAAGCTCTACAGGCATGCGAGGAGGGCATACCTTGTAGCTTTATAAAATCTAATGTATTTTATTTTAGTATAGGGAATAAACGCTCTGTTTCTGTTCCTAGGGAAAATGTTACGTGGAATATGAACGAAAAAAAGAAACACAATTTCTGTATATTTACAGAGATTATCTCAAAAGAAAATGAGAAAGTTTCAGAAAAAGTTTGTGGCCGAAAGGTGAATGTTACAGTGTTTTGTTTCCACTGCGTAACCAATGGATCAATAAAATGGTTCAAAGTTAAGGGGATTACGATCTCCTAAGGTACTAGGTACTATAGATTAACCTAAACCTCTAGAATCCAAGGAAGCGGAGGCTGGTTCAAATCAAGCCTCGACTTGTCCAGAACTTATCTGTACGACAAGAAGACCTGTCCAAGCATTAACTGTACGACAAGAAGACTTGTCTGGAAATAGTCAGTACGACAAGACGTGTCCAGAAATTATCTGTACGACAAGAAGACTTGTTCAGAAATAATCTGCACGAAAAAAAGACTTGTCCAGCAATTATCTCTACGACAAGATGTGTCCAGAAATTATCTGTACCACAAAAGCACGTGTCCAGAAATTAACTGTACGACTAAAAGGCGTGTCCAGAAATTATCTGTATGACAAGACGTATCCAGAAATTATCTGTACGACAAGAAGACTTGTCCAGAAATTATTTGTACGACAAAAAAGACGTGTCAAGAAATTAACTGTGCGACAAGAAGGCGTGTCCAGAAATTATATGTACGACAAAAAGACGTGTCCAGAAATTATCTTTACGACAAAACTTTTACAGAAATTATTTGTACGACAAGAAGACGTGTCCAGAAATTATCTGTGCGATAAGACTTGTCCAAAAATTATCTATACGACAAGACGTGTCCAGAAATTATTTGTACGACAAGAAGACTTCTCCAAAAATTATCTGTACGACAAGAAGACGCGTCCAGAAATTATCTGTACGACAAGACTTGTCCAAAAATTATCTGAACGACAAGAAGACGTGTCCAGCAATTATCTGTGCGATAAGACTTGTCCAAATATTATCTGTACGACAAGAATACTTCTCCAAAAATTATCTGTACGATAAGAAGACTTGCCCAGAAATTATCAGCACGACAAGACGTGTCCAAAAATTATCTGTATGGCAAGAAAACTTGTCCAAAAGTTATCTGTACGACAAGACGTCGTCCAGAAATTATCTGTAAGAAAAGACTTGTCCAGAAATTATCTGTACGACAAGACGTGTCCAAAAATTATGTGTGCGATAAGACTTGTCCAAAAATTATCTGTACGACAAGACGTGTCCAGAAATTATCTGTACGACAAGAAGACTTTTCCAGAAATTATCTGTACGACAAGAAGACGTGTCCAGAAATTATCTGTACGAAAAGAAGACTTGTCCAGAAAGTATCTGTACGACAAAAGCACGTGTTCAGAAATTAACTGTACGACTAGAAGGCGTGTCCAGCAATTATCTGTACGACAAGACCTGTCCAGAAATTATCTGCACGACAAGACTTGTCCAGAAATTTTCTGTATGACAAGACGTGTCCAGAAATTATCTGTGCGACAAGAAGACTTGTCCATAAAATATTTGTACAACAGCAAAAACATGTTCAGAAATTAACTGTGCGGCAAGAAGTTGTCCAGAAATTATCTGTACGACAAGAAGACGTGTCCAGAAATTATCTGTGCGATAAGACTTGTCCAAAAATTATCTATTCGACAAGACGTGTCCAGAAATTATCCGCACGACAAGAAGATTTCTCCAGAAATTATCTGTACGACAAGAAGACTTGTCCCAAAATTATCTGCACGACAAGAAGAGTTGTACAGAAATTATCTGTACAAGAAGACATGTCCAAAAATTATCTGAACGACAAGAAGACTTGTCCAGAAATTATCTATACGACAAGAAGACGTGTCCAAAAATTATCTGTACAACAAGACTTGTCCAGAAATTATCTGTACGACATGAAGACTTGTCCCAAAATTATCTGCACGACAAGAAGAGTTGTACAGAAATTATCTGTACAAGAAGACATGTCCAAAAATTATCTGAACGACAAGAAGACTTGTCCAGAAATTATCTATACGACAAGAAGACGTGTCCAAAAATTATCTGTACGACAAGACTTGTCCAGAAATTATCTGTACGACAAAAAGACTTGTCCAGAAATTATCTGTGTGAATCTAAATACATAGGGGACGAAATACTAGCTCAATTTTCTTCTCAGTCATGGTTTGTATATGCAATGTCACAAGCTTGGATTGCAGTTCTCTCTGAGATGCAGTGTATTTCAAAGTGTTGTTTGTATAGTTCACTGGTTGTCATCGCAATCAAATGGAAATGTTCTATACACGAAATACAAGGGGACGTATACTTGGACCTGGTAGGAACATTTCAGCTTGAAAACGAGGCCTGTCTCCAAAAATATATAGGAAATGTGCAAAAGTCCTAAAGCAGCCCCATAATTTTGCTTACAAAATTATGGGGTTGCTTCTATTTATTAGACAATGATTTAGCACTTTGTCATTGGTTTTATTCTTCTATCTCGCTTTGTTGGCGAGCGCCCTGAATATACACGCTAGGTCTATCTACAGTAAAGTGACCCTACCGGATCGAATAAAAGGGATTGCAACGCACCTAGCGACGGATATAAAAAGTTAGGAAAACGGCGCTCGGCAACAAAGCGAGATAGAAGAATAAAACCAATGACAAAGTGGTAAAGCAATGTCTAATAAATAAAAATCGACCCTGAAAGAAGGCATTTATTTCACACAATAGTATTGTTGGCGAATGAGAAATGATAAAATAAGCAGGATCTTATCAACAGAAATCTAGTGTTTAAAATGTCCTCCATTTACTTAAATCTTCTTTCTGTGCCTTCAAAATTATTTTGTTTTAATAGATGATTTATTTTAACAGCTATTTTCTAGTGTTGTTGATTTATAAGGTTGAGAAAGAAATGAAGCCACGCGTGACGGACGAAAAGGGGTTGTTTCCTTAGAGGAGAGATACGGAGAGATACTTCTTATTCCTGCTCTAAGGTTGTTTCAAGTGCTCCATTTACGTACGTTATAAAAACCTAGCACGCGCGATCCTCTTCTATTGTTAGAACGGAGGGCGAAACTCACTTTAATCCTGCACACAGCGCAGCAATCAGTATCGAGGGACCGGTTTTGCTCCTGTTAGAGATTATTAGAACCTTTAACAAGATTGAAACGCGTTCGTTGCTGTAAGAAGGGTAGAGTTCCAATCTTTGAAACATTTTGTGACTACCTTCCTAAAGTTTAGGATGCAGGGCCTATTCGTTCCTCTTCAGAGAATTCATTTGAAGACGAAATTTCCAATATCGACCAACGCTTAAAAGATAAACTAAAAGTTACTACAGATTTGTGTACGTATGCAGAGACCCGTGAAAGAGGTAATACCGAAAAAAAGTTTAATATACCTCACTCCAAAAGTTCTAGACAGCACCCGTCGAATCGAAGTGAGCAAACAGAACAGGAGAAAGGAGAAAGAGGTGTTGTCAGAGGAAGAAAGTGCCATTAGAAACCAGAGCAAACACGATAGAGAGAAACGACTCGAATTCCTCTCTCAGGGTGTTTTCTGCGGGTGACAACTCAGCTTCATTAAGGAATGAGTATTTGATTTGTCACTGGGGAAATGGGGGGAATGCAATCTATTAAATCCTGACAGCCCTCTAAGAGCCCCAAATAGATATTTATTCAATTTTATTAAGACACGCAATCCCATCTTAAAATTGCAGTCATTTTGTTTTCAAAATATTTTTCTAACTCTCTAAAACAAAAAAAATATGACACTCCCAAATAAAATACACTGTTTTTCTATTGGGCGGGGGGAGGGGGTAGTAGTTTGAGAGCCAATGCTATGGGGAACATATTCTAGACAACTTTTAACATCTGTTCGGGGTGTGGGGAAAATATATCTCCCATGATTGCTCAACAGTCGCTTGTTACATCTACTGCGAGTTTCAAAAAGATGTAAAGTCGCGAAACGCAGTTTGTTATTATTTTTGTCATACATGTATATGTACGAAAAGAGTAAAATATATATAATTAACTATTTAGCGTTTTTAAAATCTGGTTTCGGGGGCCCACTCAAAAACAAATTTTTGCCCCGGACCATCGCTAACCACCCTGTGCCAAGGAGATCGTTTTAGGAGTCATATTCCTCCTACATCCTACATTCCTCCATAGACCTAGTCTATTCTTAAATTAAAATTGAAAACTGTGATACAAATGTATGAAGTTTACTTTTAAAAAATTCTAACTAACGCCCTCGCATAGTGTATGCCTCCATTTAAAGGATAGTTTTATTTTCAGTCCGAAAAGTTATCTAACTCTTTAAATAGCTCTCTAAATAGATTTACAAATAGCTATCCAAATAGCTCTACAAATAGCTAGCTGTACATAATGGTTCTCTAAATAATGAACATCGGTAAAAGCGCATTGGCAAAAAAAGTGTCAATACGCTAACACGTCAATATGTATTTTAATTATGTTTCTAAAATATGCACATTAACATTTTATAGCATATACAAACATCCAGAAAAGTGTTTTAAATTTTTTAAGAAATTCAACTTAAAAAAAAAAACTTAAATTAAAAGATTTTAACGTCGATAAGGAAACTGGAAATCTGAAAATCTGAGTGTGTGAGAAAGAGAAGATTATTTTCCATGACCTGTTCAGAAAACTGTTTCAAAAAGCAATATGAATATTTATTCGCTTTTTTAGATAAGAAGGTGTACGTATACAAGGGGGGGGGGGGGATAATATGACGAACATTTGTCAAAACCGTTAAACACTTTGTATCTTTTTACATGGACTTCTATTGAAGTAAATAGGACGTCTACTTTGCTTTCCGTGAAGGACACTGTTATCAATACCAAACCTTTCAAGCTGTTTTTCTTTGTTCCAATCAAGCTAAAACATTAAGTTATAGTTTGATTAATAATGCAAAATTTGTAAGATGAGTTACAATAATCATAAAGTTTTCTTGTCTAAAATCAGCCTTAAAGGCTTTACCTAACTACATTCATAATTTAAACTTCTAGATCATTTATTTCCTTGTACACCATCAAATGTGTTGTTCTTAGAATTCAAAAAAGGTTATTAAACTATTTATCCTAACTATAGTGAATAAAGTATTAACCATTTAAATTTTAAATATTTTTGTTTCCATTTATGATATTTTTATAAAATCTAGTATGTTGTTGAGACCGAGACCGTCCGACCTACCAGAAAGGTGTAAGGTAACTGTTTGGACGGCCGGGAATAAAAAATCTAGCATGTAAAAATCTTTTTATAAACCAGTAAAACTCGGCTTCTGGATATAGCATTGTTTAATTTTGTATAATTGCTATGTATGAAATATCGAATTTTACATATACACTGGCGGAAAATAAAATCCCAACACCAAGAAGAAATTAGTTTAGAGGAATGAAATTTAGGCAAAGCAATTGTGTAGGTAACATATTTATTTGATTAAAGTTTCAAGGTCAGAGGTTAAAGCATGCGCGAGAAGAGCCATTTCAATTGCGAAATGGTGGTACATTAATAACCGCTATAGTCGCCACGATTTTGAATGCAAGCATGCAAACGTGCATGCATTGTTTCGCACAAGCGCCGTATGTCATTTTGTGGGATGGAGTTTCATGCGTGTTGCACTTAATCAGTCAAATCAGCAACGGTTAATGCTGGTTGTGGATGGCGCTGGATTTGTCTTCCAAGAATGTCCCATACGTGCTCGATGGGAGAAAGATCTGGTGATCTCGAAGGCCAAGGCAACATGTCGACACTCTATAGAGCACGTTGGGTGACGAGCGTTATCCTGTTGGAAAACACCCTCTTGAATACTGCTCATGAATGACAGCACAACAGGTTCAATCACCAGTCTGGTGTACAAATTTGCTGTCAAGGTGCTTGGGATAACGACGAGAATGCTCCTGCTGTCATAGAAAATGACTCCCCAGGCCATAACTCTTGGTCTACGTCGCAGACAGTTTGGTTCCAAGCGCTCACCTGGCCTCCTTCTTACTAACATATGACCATACGGCTCTCATCTGAGAATACAACAGATCTCCACTCCGCCCTCCAATGAACTCTAGCTTGACACCACTGACGTCACAGATGGCAGTGATTCGGAATGAGTGGTATGAACGCTACATGCCGTCTGGCTCGGAGCTGTCCCTCAAGTAATCGATTTCTTACAGTTCACTGTGTCACTCTGGGGCCAACAGAAGCTCTAATTACCGTTGCAGATGCAGTACGATCCGCCACAGCCATGCGGCGGCCTTCCCTCTCAATAGTGGCCCGTGTGCGGCCGGACCTCGGTCTTCTTGAGACTTCCGTGACCACTGCTGCCAACAATCGTGCACAGTGGATAGATACATCCCTGCTAAGTCTTTCTGCAATATCGCGGAAAGAAAATTCCTCTTCTCGTAGCCATATTATACGGCGTCGTTCAAACTCACTAAGCTGCTGACACTGCCTTCTTCGTCTCCAGGCATTCTTGACTCAAACCTAGCTCACAACGTGCAATCCGGACGATAAGTAACGCTCACGCATCGCGTATTTAAAGCAAACGTGATTTGCATGATCATAGTGGCGCTACTAGCGCCACTCTTATTCGTCTAGCGCGAAATTTGAATAGGCGTCATCTTTCATATGTGCACAAACGCGCCTCCCAAATTTCGTTTATTTAGCACAACTCCTTCTTGGTGTTGGCATTTTATTTTCGACCAGCGTATATATATCTACATATATATATTATTTCTGTAATACAATTAACAGTAATGCACACAGAAACGTAGAATCCGCATTAACGAAGCATGTATGACCTTTGATAATGTACGATTTCGGAAATGCTTTTCACTTTATTCAATTTCAAATTAAGGCATGTTTTTTATGTAAGTACCGTTTTGCGATTCCGCCGCCGCAGCGCTACGGTCGGCGTTCCGCGCATGCGCGCTGGTTACCTACATTTCTTGTCTACGCACTGACGCCATTACAGTCTGATTCTTCATTGTATACGTTGTTTACTGAGTGTTTAAGATGCCTCCGACAATCGTGAGTCCCGCCGATTGTGAAGTACGGGCTGTTATACGATTTCTTAGTGCTAAAGGCGTAAAACCGATCGATATTCATCGTGAGATCTGTGAAGTTTACGGACAAAACATTATGAGTGATGGAATGGTAAGGAAATGGGTGAGAGCATTTAAAGATGGCCGCACAAATGTGCATGATGAAGAACGGAGTGGGCGTCCTTTGGTCTTTAATGAAGATTTGATGCAGAAAGTGGAAGAAAAGGTGAGAGAAAACAGACGCTTTACAATTTCATCAATGTGCGACTGGTTTCCTCAATATTCTCGTAGTGTTTTGTATCGCATTGTGACCGAGAACTTGAATTACCGGAAATTGTGTTCACGTTGGGTTCCAAAAATGTTGACGGATTTGCACAAAACCCAACGTTTAGGCAGTGCATTGACTTTCCTTGAGCGGTACCACAATGAAGGTGAAGATTTTTTAGACCAAATTGTTACTGGTGACGAAACATGGGTGGCCTACGTCACACCAGAATCAAAACAACAATCCATGGAATGGCGACATTCATCATCACCCAAAAGAGTGAAGTTTAAGCAAACAATTTCTGCCCGGAAAATCATGTGCACAGTTTTTTGGGACAAAAAAGGAGTATTGCTAGTGGAGTTTCTGCCTCGTAATGAGACAATCAATGCAGCGTCTTATTGTGAGACATTGAACAATCTGCGTCGTGCAATCCAGAACAAAAGACGTGGCAAGTTGAGTAAGGGTATCGTTTTGCTGCATGACAATGCCCGTCCACATGTGGCTAATCGGACCAAAGATCTCATCAAATCTTTTAAATGGGAAACTCTAGATCATCCTCCATACAGCCCTGATCTGGCGCCCAGCGACTACCATTTGTTCCTGCACTTGAAGAAACACCTGGGTGGTCAGCGTCTTCAAGACGATAACGAAGTCAAAACAGTTGTGATACAGTGGTTAACAAGTCAGGCGGCAGAATTTTATGAGGAGGGTATTCAAAAACTGGTGCCACGTTATGACAAGTGCCTCAATATTCACGGAAATTATGTAGAAAAGTAGATTAAGGTACAGGCTTTCATGTAGAAATAAAATTATTGCGATATCTTTGCACGTCTTTTTTTAATTCCAAAACGGTACTTACTTAAAAAACATGCCTCGTATTTTGGGGAGCTAGAAAAGATCTAGATCACCGTGCAAAACAATATTTCTGTTTTGCAACTTTTCATCTTACACACAATTCTTGCAGTGGGCGCGGTAGCCCAGTGGTTAGCGCGCTGGAGTTGCACTCGGTAGGCCCGGGTTCGATTCCAGCCGCTGCCAAAACTGCCCACGTGTTCAAGCGGAGTACGATCACGTTAAACACGTGGGTCCGTAAGTCCTTCCGAGAGGTTGGTGGTAGGGGAAGGAGGGTACGGTCCCTGTGGATGCCTCCCCCACTGGGTTCCGGTCTAAATTGGGTGGCACTTCTAGGCCGTTGAAACAGTTACTTTACACCTTTGTGGTAGGTCGGACGGTCTGGGTCTCAACAACAACACAATTCTTGCATTTACACCATGTATGCAGGGAACAAGGGGATTAGTACCTGAAGTACCTGCATTACATATATGATTTATAAAAATATTTTCATCTAAATGTGTAGTTACAAAAAAAAATTTTCACCCATCTTTACCACATGTAATTCTTATTCCATTCCTTAACTTATATATTCCTTATATATGGAACAGGGAAAAAGGGGTATTTTCTACCACTTTAGTACCTGTTTTATTTATAATGTTTACTTATAATGTTCTTTTAAAAATATTCAACAGCTTGTTGTATAGTCTTTTTGATGTCACATTTACATTTCAGTCCATCTTCCTTTCACTTTTACTGCACAGAACATTTTCTATTAATGATCAATCTCAGGTATATAGGGTGTCCCAAAAATGATCACATTCATCCTAGAAATTAAAGAAAATACTGTCATAAATGTTTAATCATTTCTGTTCCAATAACAGAATTGCTAAAACATTCATCCAGTTCTAGATTTTCACAGAAGTCATCTCAGTGGGTGATATGTGCATTCACTGGAGTTATTGTGCCTGCATCTCACACCCGGACAGATATCCAGTCAGCATTGCTTAGAAATGTGTTCGGGGATGTTAAAATGTGGGTATGTGTCAAAATTTCAAATTAAAAAAATAAAATCATGAAGACAATTAATACTTTCTCTGCGCTGCATAACAAAGTAAAAATACTTTTCAGAACTGTTATCAAAAGTTACAGGAGTGTCAGACAATGTACAATTAACCAAGACTTCAGAGATTAAATTGATTTGACTTCTACATCATACACAAGCAATCATCAACACGTTCATTATAATAAGTAAAATGCACTTTGTGTAAAGGATAAGGAAACTTGAGCAACATAGCACAATTAAAGACTGCAATGATCATTCCTCTTTTGGTTTGTTGGTCTTCCAGCACTGACGAAAGGGATTCAGCATATCCTAGAAACAGCTGTATTGTGGATTATTGCGCTTATATATGTTGCACAAGTTCTCCTTGAGTTCATTATAAGTTTTTATTTCCCTTTAAGTATCAAGTATATCAGCAAAATTGAAAACTTTAATTACAGTAAATAAATGCTAATCAATCATAAATATGGTATTTTAAACCATGTGAATAGTAATTTAAATGTACTAAGTAGTGAGATGCCTGCAAATTGTCAAATAATCTACAAGGTCAATTAGATCTCTAGATGGGATCAGTCTCTCTCAGGTGGCGACTCCCCACTTCATGTGTCTAATCTCTCCTCAATGGTTTCTCCCTCTCTCAGAGAAGTCAGATTAGCAACTAGTACTATAGAGTATTCCACATCACACGGCAACAGCATAGCAACCGAGAATGCAGTATAGACAGTTGAGACAATCTTTGTGTTAACTTGCATTTTGCAGTGGCAAAGCATTATCAAAATAAAATTTCCAACCTAAATGGTATGGATCCATATCTTTTGGATTCCAAAAATGGACTAACATTGTCTCGAGCTACATTAATGCTGATTACAACCATACTTATGCTCAATAGGGTTTAGAAGCATTTCAAACTTAATACTTTATGAATAAATAAGTTATTTTACATTAATAGAAAATAAAAAACTAACCTGTTCTAAGATGTTTATTACAAATTGAGTTTTCAAGGATATGAGAACTTCAATTTTGAAGTTGTCAATATTATCAATTTCTTCCTGAAATCCCTTTTTCACGGCTTTCCAATTTTAATTTAATATTACCGGGTTTTCGTGCTTTGGAAATACAGAGGATTCTAAAAAAAGAAACAGAATCTCTATCACCTCGACTGCCACATCCCAAACAACAATGAAGTTCGGCATATTTATAAATTTATCTTTCAAATCTCACACTTTTCTTACAAAATCAATTGGATCAAGTCAAAGAATGATCATGTGGTGTCCTACAAACACTTTTGAAGCAGGCGATAAAGAACGTGTGGCATCCTGTTGGAAAGCTCTATAATATCCTAATCTCTCCTGAATATTTTCTGAGGTATGATTTCAGTGTATTTAAACTCTTTAGGATACAACACAAACACAATGTTTCTATATTTTATGGGTGCCCACTAGTTTTCATGATAAATTTCACTTTATAAGCAAGGAACGAAATTATAAAGTCAAGCAAAGATGCTTGAACTTTCTTCATTTAAAAAAGAATACGCATCAAGTACCTTTCGAGGACTACAGAAAATAAGTCAAGTACTGTGAAAACAGTAGGTTATATTAATACATTATGAAGTTTTATCAAACTTCATCATATAATGATTTCAGCATTATATCCAAAACCTCACAGAATACTTGGATATTTTTCTGCAGTCAGGGACAAAAATGGGATCGAAATTGACATATTTTGGATCTTGCCAATTGGAAAACATTTGCTAGACTTTTAACAATATTTTATGCAAATAATCACAAAAAAAAAATTAAGCTTTACTTGAGTACATTAAAGACTTTTACAAATGTAATGATTCACAACAAGAAAGATCAATCATGCATAAAGCATTGATTATGAAACACTTTCCAACTGAAATGCAATCTGCTTAATGTATCACATCTCTAATATGCAATACCGTCAGAGGTGATACTGTTTTAATTATCACAGAACTACAATCATTTATTTTACTTGCAAACTTGAAACTTCATCTGAAAAAAATGAACTTTTTCAAATGATGTCACCGAAATAAAATCATCTGGCTCTCTCTGTGTAAAAGCAGTGAATTTTTCATTCATATATTTTTATTCCAGACTCCAGAGTTCAATAATTTTGCGTGAAAAAAATTCAGCAATTTTTGTACAACTCATCTTACAATCACTTGTTTACATTCTGCATCCATTAAAATTAGGCTTCGTTGTAGAAATAATCAAAGTTGGATGATCATTTAAACTAAAACATATTGTAATTGAATTGGAGCAGAATATAGATGCACAAAAAATACATAAAAATAAAGCGGTTTTAGAATGGATGCAACACTCAATATAAATTTTTAAAAACTTTAGAAATCACAATTTTGGCACTGGGAAAAAAGATGGATGCCCTATTTTATTTTGAAGTGGGTCACGTGATCTCTTCATATAATATGGGTGACATTATTATTTTAATTTTTATTTAAAAATCTACCAAACCTATTTTGCTCAAATTTTTTGGTATATTTTATGGGATAATTTGAATATTTCCTAAAATTTTCAAAGCGATGTGTGAATTTTAACTTCGCTTATAAAATGAGGTCCCATACGGTTCAATGTATTTCACTTTTTCAATTCAGGTTCAATACAAAACTAATTGGGTGATATTATTCATTTACATTCCCATAGGTCCAACAGCCCGTCTCAACAACATACTAAATTTTTATTTTGATAAAGTAATTTTTATGGCAATTATCATGCAAACGGACAGGCAGAATGACCAAAGTTATAAACACTTTTCAACTATATTGTAAAGTATTAAAAATGGAAGAAAAATTTTTACATCAGAAGATCATGCATTTATGGGTAAAGGGAGACCCTAATTATGGGCACTCCAGTTATCTATTATTAGACTCAGGGAATTAGGGTTGGGTTTCTACCAGGGCAGTGAAAAGAACAGGAGCCAGAAAAACATGAAACACCTTGACCCTATTTTCCATATGACAATGGGAAAAATTGTGTCAGCAGTTTGCAATTGGATTGCTATTTTTGATTGAAACAATTGCCATTTTTGATTACCACAATTTGATTGCCATTTTTTGACAGGAGACAGTTTTTTCCTATGTTTACTCTCATTCCTAAACTGCGATGCCTGTAGAAAAAAAAATAATCACTTTCTAAGCACTTTGGTACAAAATTAATCAGTTTTGGGGGTCTTTAAAATCAAAATTAGAAATTAAGCAATTTCTAAAATCTGCAAACATACTGTCAGGAACTCCTTGTATGCATTTACATCGTTTTTAGCACACTTTGAAGCAATAAAAACAAGATCCCACAATCTTATCACACCCTATCACTTTGAATTAATAAAAAACAATCTCAATAAAAGAAGTTAGCTATACACAAGGCCTTATTAATGGACAAGTCTCCAGGGCCCCCACATTTCAGTAGCCCATAAATTTTGTATGTGTTCAAATATTTTAATCAGAAATAATTATATATTTAATTATTTGAATAATATAAGCTAATAATGTAAGTTTTTATTTAAATTTTGAAAATATGTTAATGGTTTTAAATATTATACATCTTTTAAAGTTGTACTTTTAAATAAAAAGTGCTACATGTACAAAAGTGCCTTCGGGACAGTGGTCCCAAACTTCCAAATTTGCTTAGTGATGTTTTTTGCATGTATTTGGTATACCGTGAGTGTATGGGGGCCCCCATTAACACCAGGTCCCAGGCCCCACATTGGCTTTATCAGGCTCTGGCTACACAGACATACAGGCAGACACACAGATTTAATTCCAAACAGATTCACATCTTCGGATTTTGAAAGGACTAAATACAGAGAAACATAAACAATATCTATGTTTTTATTGCATGAAATCTCTGGATACACAGAGATATTTCTTGTCAACGTTATCGTAAAAACAGTATTAGATATCACAAAGATTGTCCCTTATTGACACCGCTCACACTGTCAGCGTTCAGTCTGAAGATAGTGGGATGGATCAAACATGACTGGAGACTGGAAAATAGCACAACGTAAAAAAGTGAACAGAAATGTCCAAAATATACATAAATCAGCATTAGACACATTATGATTAAATATTCAAAATGGTAAGTGTAGAACAAATTTGAAAGATTCAATAAAATACAGTATTTGCATATTTTATGTCAAAAACAATTATCTTAATGACTATTTGGTTGCTTGAACACTTTAAGAGTGAGTATACAGTGGCAAGATTTTGTAAATCTAGTGTCCTCTAATATTTTTATGTGGTTATTTATATCTTGAAAAACCAAAACTTTACATTCTAGTTTCAGACTTAAGTTCATGTGGTATATGTTTTTCAAAGAAAGTCCAGCAAATTTACTGAATTTTTTATGAAATGATACTTTGGCAATGAATTGATATATCAGTTTTTGGGTGGTGATAAATAGGGGAATATTATGTTATGTGAGCTTATTGAACCACTTATTGAACAGTGGGGAATGTTTTTTGGAATGTTAAAGAAAAAATTGTAAAAATAATAAATACAGGTTTAATCTAAGCTAGAATAGGAACATAATTATTTTATATTTAAATGTGTCCATGTTTACCAATCAGAGTATATTGCCAGCTGAAAAAGACATGTAAGTGAACTTGTTCGAAAGAAAATGGGTTGATGCTTTTATAGGAAATAGGTTAAAATTTTTGCAGTTCATTATAATGGAGATTTAATATCCACAGAGTTAATTATTAGCTACTATTACGGATTTATTTTGATAGCATTTTTAAAGTCTGTGAGTGTTTTTATTCATTTTTACCCACAATATTGAATGAATAGTTTAAAATATAAAATTGTGCCCATAAAAATTGATAATTAATATATAAAAAATAAATTAAACTTAGTTGTAATTTTCTTTTTACCTACATTTCAGCTTATACATACACATATCGAACACTACAAACTTATTGTTATTCCAGTAGATTCAATATCACTTTAAAATAGATACTACCAATAAACATTGCTATATTTGCTTTAATGTTTTAACAAATCTTGCTAATACTGGATTTCTCATTAGTTCACCTGTGATGTTAACAATCACATGATCTTTGAAAAATGAATTTTAAAGTATCATTTGCACATCAAATTAATGAATATTGTCTAAATATTAGAAGCAATAATTGAAGTACCAGATAATTTTGTTGGCATCCTTATAAAATCAAGTTTATTATCCACAGTACATTCACAATATTGACACAATATTGACTTGTATCTTTAAAATATACGATTAGGAATAAAGATTACCTGAATATCACTTTAAAATGCCAGTTTAGAACGAAAAACATTCTTGTGCTATTCTAATAAGGAGTCTCCATATCAGAACTAAAGTCCATTTAGACGTCTCCTTCCCAGAAAAAATCTGTATCAGTGTATAGAATTAAAAAAAATTGAAAAACACCACTGCACTATAGTGCCCTGTAATTTTATATCCAACTTTTCCACTATGACAGTGGGATTTCAACCCACTATAAGGTTGCTATAAAACTAACAATGAAATTGAATAGACAATCAACAAAAGATGGAGACAGCTAAAGAAACTATCCTTTAAGGAAGTATGCAAACCAATAATAAGAAACATAAACCTTGGACTGAGGACTATAATGATCCTCAAGATGTGACTTTTAAGCAATATACAGTCAGGGACTACTTTTAAAGACCAAAACAGGAGTTATTTCTGTGAAACAAAGTCAGACACATTACAAAGCTAATAATAAATTTAAGGTGAATAAGAAGGATGAAAATAAATTACTTTATAATTTTGTACAAAAAAAAATGGATACACTATACAATATGAAGATCCAAAAATGTATCCAATAAATTGATTAACAAGTTCATCAATCAATTGATAGCTAATCAATCAAATGATTAGCATTCAATGAAAATTTGACTTTTATACACTAGCTAGAAGATTCTTGTTATGCAAGTAAGCACAGAGAAAATTTTTATTCACATCAAAATTTTCATAAGGTAAATAAGAATTTTCCAATTACCAAAATTTACATTTTCCCCTAATTTTCTTTGTACAGTAAAATAATCAACTTGCCAGTGGCAAACAAGTTCCAAACTTTGAGCCTCGATAAGACTTCTATATAATATATTACATTTTGACATGCAGAGAATGTGCAGTGTAATATCATTGACAGATTTATGCTCCTATAAATTTACATCGAAAATGATAAATCGTACAGCATACAAAGGACATATTTAGAGGCAGAGAGAAAAAGCACATTAAGTCAAAAATTCCAATTTTTTATAACATACATATTTGGTTTTAGAAATTTATGAACTTTGTTGCGGAAAAAATACGTCAGTTAGGTTTTCAATATGTTAAAAAAAGAAAAACCTTAAACACCTATTAGATTTTGCCCGAATATCAGTGGGGTAATAAAATATAAATTAAGAAAAATTATTATTTATTTAGCTTATACATGTATTGCAAACTCCATAAAAATTCAATCTAAATTCTGAAAAGTAAAAATTAAAATTTTTAAAAAGTTCTCTTAAAAGTATCAAAATGTTCATTCCTTGATATTTCAAAATCTTAATTTTGACTTACCTTTTCAACTTTTAAACAACTATCAACTTTTCAACTTTTCTCCCACCAGCTCTAGACATTGTCTTATAGAGTGCAAACATACTTTTTTAAAGCTGTTTTCCATAATGAATTATCTCAAAAACACTAAGCAAAAGATACTTGTACAGATTGTTTCAAAATGACGAATATCAAGAATGATTGGAAGTTAATACAGACATGTACAAGCACTTAGTATTTTAAAATCCCTTCATGTAATTATCAAAATGGATCAAACACAAAATCCAATATTGAAATAAACTAAACCTTCTGAAAGAAAGATCTGCATTAAAAACGATTTGTTTTGGGTGCAAAAATAACTAAAACTGTATATACTGATATATCTGCTTTATGCAACTAACTGTTAAAAGGATATTCTCCCTCCAACCATTTGTTTCATTTTCTACATGTTAACCTATGAAAAATAGGCTAAAACATAGTCTCTACTCATCTAGTTTTTAGGATTTTATTCTCACTGTTTTTGTCAAGCATAGATGCTGAAAAGTGGAGGGTCTGTGCTATCTTTAAAAATCAGGAAGATAGTTGGAAATATTCTCAATATGCATCAAAAAGTAATGAATTCACTTCACAAAAATATTAGAAATTCTTCTAATTATTTTATCGATATTTTATAAAAGCACTATTCTCAGCAAAGCTCATAAGAAAACAATTCTAAAAACTAAACAAACTACAGGTTCGGGACTACTTTCCATAGGTTAATATGGTGAAAATGAAACAAGCAGCAGAATATATCCAACTATCCAGTCCTCTTAATGCTACTGTGAACCATTTGTAATCAGATTCATCTCATTATTTGATACGTTCAATGTTACAGTATTGTGGCAATTAATTGAGAAATGTCATTTTTTTCGTTTTTCACACGTAAGCTTAGGAAGAAGCACTCCAAATTAGCTCAGAGTTCAAATTGCAGTTATTATCAAAGTAGCAGGTGTTCGTATGCACCTGGTAAGTAGCAGGTGTTCAAATTCCTCCGCCAGGTGGCAGGTGTTCCACAGTGGTAGCTTCTCAGTTGTTGCGGGGCTCATTAGCGTCATGGATATCAGCGCGGAAACACGTGCTAAAGTGATTGCGCTTAGAGAACACACTTCTAAGACATTCGAGGAAATAGGTAAAATATGTGGAGTGAGTACAGCAAGTGTCGGGAGGATCTGGAAGCGGTTTCAGGAAACAGGAAATGCTGGAACCAACCGCTCTGGAAGATGCGGCCGAAAAAGATCAACTTCGACTCGTGACGACAAAATTTTACATCGAATGAGTGTTAAAAATCCTCGATTAACCAGTTTTGACCTGTCTAAGTCCATGGTGGCAGCTGGTGTTGATATTGCACCTTCAACAGTGCGATACAGGCTGTTAGAACGCGGACGGAGAGCACGTCGACCATACCAGAAGCAGCTTCTGACGCTTCGCATGAAGAAAAAAAGGTTGGAATGGGCACGAAAATGCAAAACATGGACTGAGAAGGACTGGGAGAAAGTTCTCTTTTCTGACAAACACATTTTGTGGTTCAGAGATTTAGATCTATGTTCGTGAGAAGGAGAACCTCTCAATCAGCACCACATCAATCAAGCACCCAAGCATCTGCTCAAAAAGATGTTTTGGGGTTGTTTCAGCGTTTTGGGGACAGAATTTCTTGTTCCCGTAGAGGGAATGATGAACAGTGCCAGGTACGAAGTCATATTGACCCGAAAAGTGCTTCCAACCATGGCTAAACTGTGGCCGAATGGAGATTGCGTTTTCCAACAAGACAGCCCGCCATGTCACACTTCGAAGTGAATCAAAAATTTCTGCTCAAAAAAAAATATCACCGTACTGGATTGGCCCGGGAATTCACCAGACTTGAATCCCATAGAAAATTTGTGGGCTATTGTCAAAAAACGGCTTCACAAATTTGACTGTACGACGATGGACAAGCTAATTTCGGCCGTTATTGACATATGGTTCAGAGACGTTGAAATTAAAACCACATGTGCTAGTCTAGTACATTCCATGCCGAAACGTGTCTGTGATGTTATAAAGTCTCGGGGAGGTCATATCACTTATTAGTTTTAAATGTATCCATAGAAAACTTGAATAAAACTGAATTTTATAAAAAAACTACATTTCTCAATTAATTGCCACAATACTGTAAGCTAACTGAATATGAAAAATTAAATAAATAAACACAATACAGTTTTGATCGTGAATTTTCTCAGTGATGCTATAGGAGGAAAAGAATCTTTGAAGAGAAAATTTTTTAGCTCTCTCTATATACATTCTAGAGAATTCTTCCAAACAATTTCTACATATTTTTACAAGTTTCTTGTTTATTTTCCATTATTTTTATTAGTACTTATTTTCCATAGTACTTTTAACCCTTTATGGACAGCAGACGCACGTCAACTGTGAAACTGCATTCAAGGACGACAGTCATGCATTCGCATCCAGGACAAATTTACCCTAAAGGAGGTCTGACACCAATGTACCTTTTCATATGGAACGTTTTAGTTTAAATTTATTTGAATACTAGATGGTGCTAAATGTCCATTCTAACATTTACAATATATTTTGCTAATACTTGACCTTGGTATAGGGTATCCCTATGAATCATCACTTCATCGAGAGTGGTAAAACATGGTTTTGTAATATAAACAAACAGATCATTTCTCGCAGATGCTGTAATTGAGTATGGGTTCTCGTTTTGATTTTAGTTTAATGATTGCATTAGTGAATTATTGGAATGTACGAGACTATTTTCTTTCATGTTTGGGTTTTAGAGGAATGTGTGGTAGTGAATTGATTAGGTTATTTCGGATAAGAGAATGGCTGGGTCAAGACATTTTTTTGTAAAGAAGAATATACTCGCATGGTAATCGAACAGGAGAGTTATGAAAGTAATGCAGATAGTGAAGATTCGTGGATTTTTGATATTTCTGATGAGTGCACAGACAGTTTTTATGAATGCAAAGATTGCAATGTTTATCAGTGTGTGAATCCAGATTCTGAAATACATTATACATAAAAAGAGTATTAATTAGTAACAAAGCTATTTTCTTCTTGAAAATTGTACAGAATCTCTATTAGCTGTATAAAGTATTGAGTACAATCAGTTGGATATTTTTCCTGCATAACAAATAACCATTTTAATCAAGTTAATTAATCATTTTTAATCATTTAAAATTTTAATATTTAAATAAAAGATAATTTGCGTGTAATGTATACATCTAATGGAAAATAAGTATTTCGTTTATTCCTGAAAAAAGTAGAATACTAGGATAAAATGGGTGACTTTTAGTGAATTTTTTTCCGGAGTTAGGCGTAGTGCAAAAAATGTGCCATCCTTTGAGAACAATTCCAGAGCGAAATGCTCCGTCCTTTGGGTCACAGCAGTTCCAGAAAGCCGCCGTCCACAAAGTGCTAATAAAAATAATTAAGTACTTCATAAATGCATATTACATTTTTACAAATTACAAATTAAGTATTGAGCTATGATACAAAATATTGCATCATTTCAATCATGTTCTAAGAAGATCATGCAATTTAAGACTATACCCTGTTATAAAATTAGATTCAGTTGAGGCTCTGCAATACAGAAAACAAATAATACAGTTTTAATGAATGTACATTTTTCAGTAATATTTCTAAGAACCCTGGTTATAACCAGGGTGTGCACACACTTGTCAAATTTTTAAATTTTCTGATTCAATTCAGAGCATTGTTTGCAAATGAATTCAAATGACCGATTAATGTTTAATTAGCTACAAAAAATGCAAAATTACTAAATATATAAAAGACTGCAAATTTTTAGATCATGAAAAACATGTGTATTCAACATGCTTAGCCTGTATGAGAGAGTGTTTACTCAAAAATAGTTGGTTCTGCTATAGTACTAAATCTTTTTTTTTTATTTTGTTAATCTAAAGAAGCATGAAATAAGATTCTAATATTTTGACACTAAAATTTTAAAGAACTTCAAAAAATTTGACAAGAAAATTACTTTTTTTTTTTTGTAAAATTCTATAATTATACCTGTTATTATTTTTCGATCAATATCCAACTGAGGTAACACTTTAAAATCTATATAAATTAAAAATTAGAACAAGTGATTATAGATATCCCTGACAAATTTAACTGAATATAGCAAAAATAAAAAATACGAGAAATTCAATATTTTCTGGAATTAAAATTAAATGTTTGATACATTAGTTATTCTTTTCAAAAACAATATATTATATTTTCCTTTCTCGATCCATCACACGGCTTGTTTCTGTTCGAACTCAATTACAGCCTGAAAAACAAAAATAAAAGTAGTTTTTATCCACCGCAATCCATCTAAAGAAATGAGGGGTGGAAAAATAAAATCAAGAAGTTCCAGAGGATTTGAAAACTTAAATAAAAATCAAGCACTTTCAAGGACTGTGAAAAATCTTGGAAACAATATTTACAAAAAAGGGTGGATTAGACCCTGAGGCACATTTTTAGACTGGTCAGTAACATATGTACTGAAAACAAGTAATCACCAACTTGGCAATGCCAGGGTTTGACCCCGAGGCCAAAGCGTGGTAGGTCAGTATGATAGCATTGAACTAAAGATGTCTCAAGCTCAAGGCATTTAATACTGCCTTATGAGCGTTTGCTGCAGTACTCCCCAGTGAGTTTCGTCGTAATCGAACAAAATTGTCACTGGGTTGCAGATGAGGCGATGAGCTCCTAAGTTGTTGTTACAAGCGGCCTCGTAGTGAGTCACAAGGCCCGATGACATACAGTGAGTCGACATCAGTGAATCTCTGAAGATCGAGAAAGTGTGGTAGTGCCATTTTATAGAGTACAGAAAGTACACTTATGCAATACATATACAGGGTGTCCCAGAAACTTTTACCTCGGCTTTTATTCCTTAAATATTGATCTTAGACATATATAATAAATTACAAAGTTGCATAAAAAAGGTACAGAATTTTATGAAATCGATAACAATTTTCAGGGAATTAAATTTTAAGAAATACATAATTTAATTTTTTATACGGCTCCCATACAAAAGCATTTCCAATGAGTAAAATGTGCCCAATAGATTAATAAGGTGATGTACAAAATTTCAGCATTTTATCATACAAAGTTCCAAAGATATGTTTAAAAAAAGTTGGTGAGGGATTAAACACAAATTAAAATGTAAATGTTTACAGCAAGAGTGCAAATGATGCAATGCAGAAATGCATCATAGGCTTGTTATCAGATGAATGCAGCTTTGTATTGAAATGGGTGGAAAATATTTTGAACAAGTTTTGTAATCTTTGTGTAAAGTGATTATTTCTACACAGTGTAGATACTTCTATACCAATAAATAGCAAAATTATTATTTATTTATGTAATCATTGTTTTCTTTCATAATTTGTGCATGACCCCTGAAACATGATCTGCTGACATGATTTTTCCCCTCTGAGAACCCATGTTGATGCATCAAAAAGTTGTATAAGTCAGCATTTTTGCCTTTTCACATCTCTGGGACTTTTTATGATAAAATACTGAAATTTTGTACATCACCTTATTAATGTATGGGGCAAATTTTACTCATTGGAAATTTTTTTTTGTATGGGGGCCATATAAAAATTTAAATTTTGTATTTCTTAAAATTTAATTCACTTGAAAATTGTGATCGATTTCATAAAATTCTGTACCTTTTTTTACGAAACTTTGTAATTTATTATATATGTCTAAGATCAATATTTAAGGAATAAAAGCTGAGGTCAATGTTTTTAGGACACCCTGTATAATACTCAGGAAGATGAATAACTGGAAATAATTGAGTGAAGGATGCTTTGTGTTCGTGTCCAAGGTCACCAATGTAGCTAAAAAGTGAAATCACCAATTTGGCAGTGCCGGGGTTTGATTCCGGGGCCAAAGCGTGGTAGGCCAGTACCATAGCGTTGAGCTAAAGACGTCTCCAGCTCAAGGCAATTAATACTGCCTTATGAGAGTTCGCTACACATAGTTAAAGTCATGCATAATACCAAATAAGTTACCAAATAATGAAACAGTCATTGTCAGTCTGTAACAGTATAGAACTAAAATATATGAGAAATAAAAAAATACCTGGGGTACTATTTCTGGTGTGCCTGCCGTGATGTGTTCATAATTGGATGGACACTTCTGGCTGAGGGGCAGGAGAGAGCACTGCAGCAGCAATTCACGGGAGTAGGTATGTTTTTCAGGGTTTTTGGAGACTGGTGGGGGGATGGGAGCAGGGACGGGCTAAAAAGAAAGTGACTAGTCAGTCAGTACAAGAAAGAGACATTGCAGACTTTTAAAGTAACAGGTAAGTTGATTAGAAAATGAAAAAGCAAATGCAAAATAAAACGTCATGCTAATACTGCAACATGCAACAGGTTAGTTTGAATGCCACAGAAATTGACTCTTTTATAATGCCTTTCAAAACTTATGAAATATTAAAGAAAGTAACCAGTAAGTACAATAAGGGTTACTTACTTTCTATTTATTGCTCATGAAATACAAAAGAAAGTAACCAATAAGTGCAATAAGCATTACTCATGGGTGAGAAAAATAGATAGGTGTGTGTCATTTTGATAGCAAATAGAAACTCAAATGTTGGCAGCATTAAAACTTATGTTGAAATGACACAAATTTTTAAGCAGATTTTTACCACAAAAATGTAATACAAATTATGTAAAATTAACTGTGAAATACAAGAATATTAAAATGAACTGTTAATTGCAGTGTGAATGCTTAGCATATACAATGTACATGAGAACTAACTAACATGTACAAAGTACATCGAAAATGAGTCAAAGTACTTTGCTCATTTGAGAGACGGCGACTTTAGGAAATCATGTTGGTAATCCAATGTAAAATTTCAAATCTAACATGCCCCCCTCCCCTTGTTCTGTTACCTATTTTATACTTTTAAGAATGTTCTAAGAAGTGTCAAGCTACTTCATGCTAATTTGGCCTGTAATGCAATATCTATTTTAATACCTATCGAATTGTGAAACATATAATATTAAACTTTTAAATTAAAGACAACCAAAATAGGTTTAAAAAGTCATTTAATAAAACTCCTTTCCTCAACGTACATAAATTTTGAGCATCACCATGCTTCTTCATCAGTGGCAATTCGCCACTGATGAAGGGGCATGGTGATGTCCAAATGCCTTTCAAAACTTATGATGCCTTTATAATGGTCTTTAATTTAAAAGTATATTAAAATTGATGTGTATCCATTCTATTCATTTATATAATACTAAGCCTAATTTTAAAGTTCAGAACCTTAAACATGCATATTAATGTTTCAATAACATTAATGTCTCCATTAATGTTTCAATAACATAGCATAGTAAATTACACTTTAATGTGCAAATTACACTTTATTAATTATAAAATTAAATGCACATTTCAAATAGATTTTAACATCAATACACAATTCAGATTTGGAAATCTGAAATGCTTTTATTACTCTGGGAAAATACCTTCAGAATCACAGCACTCTGTGCAAATACTGACAATAGGAATGCATACCCCAATTGAAAATCTCTTCTTTTTTCTTTTTTTTACAGAAATATGGAATATTTTAAATAATAAGAGTGAATTTAGAACAGTTATGGGAATCAACACACTTTAAGGAATTTTGTTTTAAATTAAGCACAATCTTCAAAATTAATAAAAGTGGCATAATAGGTTTCAAAGTTGTCATCATATGGTAAGAATTGAGGAAGGAAACATCTGGTAAAACACCAAAAAATGTCTCAAAATTACAGTAAAAGTACAAATACATGAATATGGATAGAAAAATGCTTTTGTAACTCTACTGCCTCGACAATAAGGGGGAAATAGCATATTTTAAAGACAATAATCCTTCATCTTCATGTAAACTGAAAAAATATGAAAGAACTGTTTAATTAACTTGAGATTTTGTCAGAAATAAGATGGATTTAAGGGATGTTTAAATATTACATGGGAATTTAATCTATACACGCAAAATCGCATATTTTTACAAATATATTAATAATAAATATTTTACAAAAATATTAATTAATAATGAAACATATTGCAAGGAAAGGTATGTTGTGCATTTTTTAATTCACATAATTTGAAACTAAACATGGATGGAAAAGGATGTTTCAATATTACACAAGAATGTAATCTACACCCGCGAAATCGAGCTTATTCGAAGTAGTAGCCATCAATAAAGTTACAATGATGCAACTTAGTATTGGTACTAGGTTCATATATGGCAGAAACAAAATTGCGGATGCAAGTTTGATCGAAATTCTCTTTAGCAGAGAATTTTTATTGAAAAATCCCTAACTTTAGAGAATTTTCAAAAAATGAGAAAAACCAGAAGATTTTCATCTAAAATTGAGAAACAGGGAGAAACCATAAAAAAATGGGAATTTCCCTGAAAAACCAGTACAGTTGGCAGATATGCAGATTAATTAAAAAAATATCACAAACATGTCCTACATGTCACAGTATCACACCAAAAAAAGAATACACCAACTAATTGATTTGCTTTTCAGAGTACTATGTGCTTGGAATTTTACAGTTTTAAAAGGGATAGAATTAATCTTTACATTTAAATCCATTTCACAACAAAACAGATAAATAAAAAATACACAGTGATTCCTAAAATATGCGATTTAAAAAAACTGTTTGGATCCCTTTATTACTTTCCTTATATACATAGTATAATGTATAAGGAAAGTATTGTTTGGGTTGAAAATTTGAATTACAGTTTACAGCATGTTTCAAGCATCCCTGAACAAGAATCAGATGTTTTTGAGGTGATGTCTCTCTCTGTGAGTGTATGTGCGTGTCAGTGAGTCTGTAGAGACGATATCTCATGAATGAATCAAGCGATCTGAACAAAATTTGGTACAAAAATCACAATAAGTGAATACTGGAAGCCTATTGTTTTTACATGCAAACAAATGTTCGGAACTCTCCAAAATTTTGAATTGAAATTTACAAAAAAAATCACATAAAATTTAAAAAAAATATTAACTATTATGTTATTAACACTTTTCATATGTAATATTATGCGATAAATTTATTATTATCATTCTCATAGATCTAGCTCATTCCATTCTCGAGTGAATTCCACTTTGGATAATAGCTTTGTAATTTGATGCCATTAGTCGTTTATCTACCATAAAACTAACTTGTTTCTCCATAAACAATGCTTGGTGGAATATTGCCAACTTGGAAAGTTTTTTAAATGTTGCCAAATTGACAAAACTGTTGCCAAATTGATAAAAATGTTATCAAATTGATAAAAATGTCACCAAATTTATAAAAATAATGCCAAATAGGATGCAATATTTTGCAAACTTTTAATTCTGTCATATGATGGGCATACCTTTTATTATATAAAGAATGCTCTTTTAAATATCGCCAACTTGGTGATATTTTGCCATTGACGAAAACATCAAAATTGCAATAATGATGCCTAATTGATGAATTTATTATTAAAATATTTAAATATATGGACTATATTGCTTATTGAGGATGCTATCCATATTGATAAATGTTAATTTAGAGTTGCGTAAAATATAAGTTAATTGAGTACGAAATTGTTTTAGATGTTGTCATCCAGATGTACAATTTACCGCTTCAAATGTACAATTTAATGTTACAAACACTGTGCCATGGATCTTATCATCACTTTTTTACAGTTAAAGAAGTAAATTCATTGCATTATATAAGGAAAGTCATGTGCTGCCCACATCAGATTTTTTCTGAATACTAAAAGGGTGCAAAATGTTTAAAATCACCACAACATATAAGATCGTACAGGTATAAAAGCCTCGAGGTCACAGGTATCCTCATCAGGAAGAATCTCATCGGAAGACGAACTCATAGAAGATGACTGCCTCGAGAATCCGTGATCAACCGCAGAAATCGAACCGGACACATTTCCTTTCACGGAGGTCTGCTTTTTCAGGATGAATCTAGATTGCAAAGAGGAAAATCTGTAATGCTATGTAGAATTTCAAAAAGAGGGCCATTAAGAAATTTTTTTCATGGCAGTGGCATATAAATATATTTCTTTGTGCAAACTATATTAAGTTTAAACTTTAAAATTAAAGACAACCAAAATTAGGTTTGAAAGCCCTTTAATAAAATGTGTCTTCCTTGAAGAACAAAAATTACATAGCCAAAGTGCTTTCGGGCATCACAATGCCCTTCATAAGTGGCGACACTTCGCAACTGATGAAAGGCATAATGATGCCCGAAAGTGTTTTGGCTGTGTAATTTTTATACACTGAAGAAGGGAGATTTTATTAAAGGACTTTTAAATCTAATTTTGGTTGTCTTTAATTTAAAAGTTTAATTAAAGTTGACGTGTATCCATACTTTGTCATATTGTTATCATAAGAAATTTGCTACATATGGATTTTCTTCAGTAACTTTCAGTTTCTTTGTGGAAATTATTTAAATTTTAAATACAAATAGTATAATAGATCTTATTTAAACTACAGATTTTATAAGTTAATGAAGTTTATTTTAGTGAAATGCAGATCTCATTCCAAATGCACCAAAAAATTAACCTATATTTCAGAATACTTATTTTAAATTAAAAATATTTTTAAAATGAATCAAACCCAAGCTCTAATATATGATACTTCAATTTTAGGAACTTAGTTTTTTGCTTAATTAACATTTCTCATATAGAGTAATAAATGTTTAAAAATAAAATCCTAATCGGAAGAAAACTGTGTTAAAAAAATACATATATATATATATATATATATATATATATATATATATATATATATATAGAGGTATAAGCTTAGCCTTAACATTTTGACAAAATGAGATAAGTGTTACAATCAAAATTTAAATATAAGCATTTTAAGCAAAAAAGGTAAATAAGCGCCACAGTTAAATTTCGGCATTTAGATACACAATTTCATACAAATAAAAAAATATGATTACTCCAACATTCCATAATTCCACTGTATCATATTAAGCAACTATAAAGCAGCACTGCAATCAAAGGCATATTAGAAGCAACAGGAATAAAGTTAACACACAGGTAGAGAAAATGAGAATTAAATCACACAGTATTAATTACATTTCAGATTCAACAAAAATTTTATGACATCACTTTTGAAATACTCAAATAATCATATATATATAACGATCTAGGAACGTCTGAATTTATACAACTGAAAGTTTTGCCTAGCAGTAAGCATACAACACTTCCTTGAAGAAAGCAGGTATATGTCAGTTCAGTGACTATGATTTCTTTAAGGGCATTATAAGCTCTCTTCTACAGTCCAAAAAAACAATATGAGCCCTTAACTACTAAGAATGAACTGCAGTTCGTTCTTAGCAGTTGTTAAAGTCACATGCTGCTCTTTTGGCATGAAGAGGGCTTATAATGCCCTTGAAGCAATTATAGTCACTTAACTGACAAATTCCTGTTTTCTTTGAGGAAGTATTGTGTCTTATTTTAAGATTATAATAATAATAAACATTAGTTTATTATTATTATTATTATTATTATTATCTTAAAATCATTTGTTATATGGCAAAACCATTCATTTATTTCAAATTTAATCTAATCTGAGATATAGAAAAGATATTTCAATGGAAATGCTGATTTTTTCAAAACACTATATATAAGTCCCTTTTAAAAAGTATCTTTTATAAATAATCTTAAAATAACATACGATATTTACTCAAAAAAGCAGGCATGGGTAGTTAAATGACTATAATTGCTTCAAGGGCATATTTTATTGGAATATTTCTAATGCGTATATATACACAGTGCGTCAAAGAATTTTTAAAACTGGCACTAGATGTCAGCGTACAGAGGCTCCATCAGTGTAATCGCGCATATGTGATAAACCTTGACTGTCTGCTGGCACATTTACAAAAGTTCGACGCAGTTGCTAAACTAATTCAAAAGATACAGTCGTTCATTACAGAAGTAAAATCTTTTCATGTTGAATTATTGAGATGGAACAAAGGGCTATAATTAAATTTAACGCAAAACTTAGTAAAAGTGCCTCGGAGATGTACCAATGGATGAAACAAGTTTAAGGCGAGTTTTGTAAAGTAGATCAAATGTTTTCCTGTGACACAAACATCTTTTGGACAGAAGAGATATGCTAGAAAATGATAAACATACAGGAAGACAAAGTTCATCTAGGACACCTGAGATTATTGAAAAAGTGAGGGATTTCATGGCAAACAATCACTATGCATCACTAAGAATGATGGAAGAATCTTTAAACATGAACAAAGAAACAATTCAAACCATCCTGCATGAAGATTTAGTCAAAACAAAAGTCTGTGCTAAATTTGGTCCACACACTTTAACCAATGAATAAAAATCAAGAAGTGCACATTGCAGAAACATCATTTCAGCCGCTGAAAATGATCCAAACTTCTTGAAATCGATTGTTACAGGTGATGAAATATGATGTTTTCAGTATGATCCAGAAACAAAGCGATAAAATGTGGAATGGAAGTCAAAAAATTCACCACAAGCCAAAGAAACAATAAAGTTCTATCCAAAATCAAAACAATGCTCATTACATTCTTCGATAGTAAGAGTATTATTCACAAAGAATTTGTTCCAACTGGACAAATAATCACTGCTGAGTATTATTTAAATGGTTTGAAGTGTTTGATGGCCAAAATTTATCGCATTCATCCAGAATATCGAGATGAAAACAGTTGGTGTTTGTGCATGATAATGCACACAGTCACACCTCACTTATTGTTCGTAGATTTTTAGCAAAAAATAACATCTGTGTGTTGAATCATCCACCGTATTCACCTGATTTTGCACCCTGCGACTTCTTTTTATTCCCAAAACTTAAAATGAATTTAAAAGGGTGTTATTTTAATCATATTTCGACCATACAAACAGCTTCAATGCATGCTTTGGAGGCCATTCCGCAAAGTAAACTGAAACAGGCATTCAAAGCATTATTAAATCGCTGTAACAAGTGTATTGAAGCCAGAGGGACTTATTTTAAATAAACAACCAAAACAAATCATAATTTCTTGTTTCAATTTCATTTTACAGACCCAGTCTTAAAAATTCTTTGACGCACTGTGTATTATAAAAATTAAAGAATATCCAGAATATCCAATGAACTAAAAACGAGATATTATAAAACACCTATTGTGTGTATATATATATATATATATATATATATATATATATATATATATATATATATATATATATATATATATCGGATTGTATGGCTGTCCTGATGAGTGTGCAATTTCAAATTAACCACCAATTTTTATGTTGTAAGCATACAGTCTAATGACATGGTCTAGTCACCATTATTAGTTTCAACCTATAGTTCTACTTGTCTTGAACTTTTATTTTGAGCTAATTGTTATTGGTTTTTCTTTTATTTGCCATGTTTGCTCTTTCATTTATTTTTTATAGATATAATTGTATATTTATTAATGATTTTTGTATACATTTATACTCATGTCCTTTTTGATTGTATGTTATATCATTATATTATTTATACCCCTCATCCCCCTTTTACCTTTATAGCGATAAGTTACCTACTAATTTTATGCTATTAGTCTTGGTCTATAGTTACTTAGGTTAATACCTATTGGTAACGGATGTGCTAGAGATGGGTTTTTTGTACTTAAAGTAGTTTATGCATAATTTTTACTTTGAAATTTCAATTTTTAAAAATGAATTTTTTATTTATATATATATATATACATATATACACACATACGCACACAATGAAAATATATATATATATCTGTGTGTGTGTGTGTGTGTATTATTGATGGAAATAGTCCAGGGAAGAGACCTTTTACATGTTACTAAAATCAACTTTGTTATCTAACACTCACAAAATATACTTGTGTAAGTGTTACATAGGCCGAGCTCCCTATCGTTGACCTGCTCTCACAAAATCTCAATGCCGTCTGCATAGTTTTTCACAAGTATAAATTACATTTACATCGGAGGGGGTGGGGATATGAGGCATGAGGCACATGCTGTCTTTGCATCTTAGGATTTAAAAATGTGATTGGAAAAGCAGTTTCATATGAGAAAGTTTACACAGAGGTTAAGATTAGTGACCATATATGGTATAGTCGACGAAAAGAGGAAGTATTGGCAGACTTTGTTAATATTAGTGGAGTGGGATGGAATTTAATGTAGTTGCAATATGTGCTAAACATGAAATATGAATTTGGAATAATAATTGTGAAAGAAAAGGGCACGTTATTGGGAAAGGCTTAAAATTTCTGTATCATATCTCCCCCCCCCCCTCCAAAAACAAAAGACTTGGGCACAGACACAGTTCATGCCCAACGCTTTTCAAAGTATAATATATTTCAATATAAAATTAAAAGAAAAATAAAAAATAAAATTTATAATATAAAAAGCAGTAAAAATATAACTATTTACAAACCTGTGAACTGTAAAACAATAATATGAAGATTCTTTCCCCAATTACAAATAATTCTCACAGACAAATGATACAGTATGATAATATTTCAATAAATTATTTTTTTTATTATTCTATGTTGTGTAAGTGTGATGAATTAGTTTATGTTTTATATAAAACAAATTTAGAGTTCCTTGATCAGGGGAACTCACACACACCATTCACTCTTCTCACAGTGTTATGAAGTTTGTGTTTATGTTTGTGTTGATGTGCTTGATGGGATCCAATAAGTTTATAAAATGCCTAATAATAACACAATTTTCAAGAAATTCAACAATTAAATATTAATTCCAAGATTATATGTGATTACAGATGATTTAAAGTACTTAAATGAATTTACAGATGTACTTCATACAATATCCTACAATATGCATAAACTTTCTCATATGAAACTGCTTTCCCAATCACATTTTTAAAGCTTAAGATGCAACAATAGCATGTGCACCATGCCTCATATCCTTCCCCTCCGATGTAAACGTAATTTGTACTTGGGAAAACTATACAGAGAGTGTTGAGATTTTGAGAGAGCAGGTCAATGATATAGAGCTCGGCCTATGTAACCAAGTATATTTTATGAGTGTCAGATAATAAAGTTGATCTTAGTAACGTGTAAAGGATCTTTTTCCTGGACTATTTCCACCAATGGTACAAGTCGACAGGATGTGTGCCATGCTGTGAGAAACGCATTAAAAACTGATTTGAACCATCGACGAATCTGTTAGAATAAATGAAAAAGAAACTTTTATCTCAAAATGTGTTGTGGCTTGCAGCCATCAGAAGAGATTTGGAAAGGGGAAACGCTATGAGTGCTGAGTTAACAAAAAGACCCGGGGCAGTGACCTACTTTCGCCTTGGACCGAACAAGACTGAAAGAAAGTGACGATATTTTCAGAATAATTGGAAGCAGCAAATTCAGAAAACAAACTATGGATATTTAAAGAGTGTAGATTAGGGATTAAGGACTTAAAATGAAGGAACAAGTGATGATGACAGAGAATACAGATATGCCTGTATTGCAAAAGTTTGAGAATATGAAAGATCGACATTTCAAGGAAAAGAGGAAGTGTTCGCAGACTTTGTTAATATTAGTGGAGTGGGATAGAATTTAGTGTAGTTGCAATATGTGCTGGACATGAAATAGGAATTTGGAATAATAATTAAGAAAGAAAAGGGCGTGTTATTGGGAAAGGAATAAAATTTATGTATCATATATATATATATATATATATATATATATATATATATATATATATATATATATATACATTCATTTTCATTTAATTTTGTGATCTTTATTTTTGAAGACGCACTACAACTATGTAAAAAAGGGAAAAAAGTTACAGCTAAGCATCCAAGAAATATATATTTCATACCTTTGATTATTGTTGATCGAACTTGCAGATTTTGAATGGAATAACATGGTAGATTCCTAATTTGAAAGACACTATATTAACAAACACCAATATCAATAAGTATTGCAAACCAAAAAAGAAACACAAGTTTTAGCTATTTAAAATAAAAATAATTTAAAACAGCTAACATTAAAGTAATTGTGTGTGAATTGTGCATAAAAAATATTTAATACATTTTTAAATTATTGATATGATCATAAAAAAAAAAACCTGCAAACGACAGATTTTCTTACTGAGAACTTTTAATTTATTTCTTTAATTGCGTACAATATTCATAACATTTTGCATATAAAATAGATACATATTTAAAACTGCACCTAATTTGTTGGTAACACTTTGGATAAGTTTACTTAGATTTAAAAATAGCAATAATTTGAGAGAACAGCTTATATTCCGTATTAGCAAGAATAACTTTATTATGTTTCTAATAAAGCAACTACTTGATCAACTTAATAGTATCGTCATTAAACTTAAAGATATAATATGCCATTTTCCACGCCATTTTCCACAGTACAATTTCTTTGACAAAAATAAATAAATAAATAAAATAAAAATAATGAACGTAATTAAAAATTTAAAAAGACATAGCAGAAAACTTCTAGGAAATGCACTGGTTTCGCTTTGTATGCAGCAATTCTTTTAAATTGGTGTTTGAACTCATGAAGAGACCATTTATTTTCAGAAAGTTCAATTATGAAGTATCTTTTATGTAAGATCTGGTTTTGAAACCTAAAACTTTCTGAAGGGTGTTCATTCAGAATTTTATAAAAAGTGGTCCGAAAGCAGTCAAGTTCCCTCAGCTATTTTTGTTAATACTTCCTTCATTTGCCTTTATTCAAATACCTATACTGGATTTCATGAACTGATAATGGGCCTTCAATATATAAATCATGGTGTCAGGATTGACCTAGCCAGGTTCATTAATCCACGACAGCAGGTTGTGAAATCCCACCTGAAATCCCACCCAACTAAATATAATATATAAAAAATAAAAAATAAATAAATACTAAACTAGGAACTTAATAATATTTCAAACCTAATATATATACTCTTTATACTATAATTTTAAGTGATCTTAACTAAAAGGTATTTGAATTAAAAAGTAAATTGTTATTCTAATATATCTTAATGATTTTTATCCTAATGGGTTTTTTTTAATAAGAACTCTGATTTAATCTTGTGTTTACTTTAAAAGTAATTAAGGCTGAGCAATCAAATTAAGAAGTAAATATTCATAATTATTGTTCTCTAGTAAATTGCTCAGACTATTAATGTCATTCTAGCTTGAAAAGGTGAAAATAAACTCTAAAACTTTAATTTAAATAATTGTTTAACTGCATAACAGGACCTTATAATAACTTTAAATGCACCTTTTCTGAATATGTACTTTCAGCTCCCAGGGTTCAATCACATGTCGACCAATGTGTTCAAATCTGTGAGCAGAGTAAACCTCACATTTACAAAGAATGTGAGCGGCAGTTTCTTCGCTGTATTTGCAGCCCCTGCAAAGCGAATCTTGGGAAATGCCAGTAATGTTAAGGTGTCTTTTGAGGGTGCAGTGCCCAGTAACGAGCCCAACAGCACTCCTGATCCCTCGGAACTTGGTCACAGATAGGGGGTCGAATTTTATATCGAAGGTAACTAAGAATTTTTACAAGAAATTGGGTATCAACAAGCATGCTACGACTAGTTACAATCCTCAAGCAGATGGAGTTTGTGAGCATTTGAACTCTACTGTAATAAAGACTCTCAGTACCTTAATTTCCAGCACACAAGATGACTGGGATAGGTATTTGCACTTTGCCTTTATGGCACATAGAGTAGCAAAGAACAGTGCGATAGGAGAGTCGCCTGCCTTTCTTTTGTTTGGTAGAGACATAACCTTATCTGAGGATTTATTATCGAATATTAAAACACCAGCCTTTGTTTCTGTACATGATTACTCAGATGATTTGGTCATTCGCATGAAAAATTCCTTTGAAATAACCAATCAAAATTTAGTTAGGGTAGCTGAACAAGAAAGTTATCAACATAAACATGCTGTTCATAAAAACATTATCTAGTTGGTGGGTGATCTAGTTTCCCTGTACACTCCAGTCGTCAGTAAAGAACAAGCTCAAAAATTGACTAATTTCAATAGGGGACCATATAGAGTGATATCACAGAGAACAAATGTAAATTTTGTGATTACAAATACTCAGGCTCCTTTTGACACACAAACGGTTCATGTCAACAGGCTCACTCGTATCACAGATAAAAAGCAGGCTCTTAAGTCAACAGATGCTGCAAGCCAGGAACTTAATGACTCTAGTGTCACCGATTCAGCTAGCAAATTGCCTAGCGTTTCCAACAGTCCTGAGCAAAGATACATGTTGAGACCTAGAATTCAATTGGATTGAAAATTTCCATAGTATTTTTGATTTTGTGATTTTGTTCATCCATTTTTTCATGTTTTCAGCCATCCAGTTTTTCATGGTTCCATTTTTTCATGTTATGCCTCTTAGGAAGGTTTTTATAATTTCTTTCGAAACGAATGCAAACATCGCAATTCACGTTTCCCATGAACGTGTAGTTCATATTCTAATTTCTCTTGTGAGCAACTCACTTCATTCTCGGAAGTGAATTGCGACCTTTTTCCAACATGCGAATCATGCAAATCGAGTGCACAATGCGTATGCAAGTAATTTGCATATTTGAGGGCGTTTCCGGAAACAAAATTGTTTCAGAACAATCCCATCATGTATATATTGTGAACTCATTCAAAGGCACTTCAGTCGACGAGTCGAAGACTTCGGAATAGTCGAAGTCAGACTTCATAACAGATCAATCTAAGACATAGTCGAATGCTGTTAGACGGACAAATGATCGAGACTAGCAGGATGCTGATCAATGTAGATTTAAATCATATTTAGTAGACGAATTATGTCTGAATGACCATGCAATTAAAGGTCATTATACTTACTTTCCAATAGTTTGTGAAGTCATGTAAAGTGCTTTTACGGTATCAGTTTTATTTGGAAAATGCTTATCAAAATAAACCGTTTACACTAAATGTGACACCAGTTCAGGTGGCTTCGCAAGTGCACGTAAAAAGATTAGATAATGTAGTTAATTTTATTGCCTTGATAATCTGAAATGCCTTTGAGATGATCCGGAAAGTAATGAAAAAGAATCTTTTGAGCATGTTTGCTGATACTGTACATACTCCTGCTTTACCATAAAAATGTTACCAAACAATGTAATATTGTTTTGGTAATGGATTCTTCATTCACTAATAAAAGTGATTTGATTTTCTAATACGACTCCGTCTTTTTTTTCAACAATGAAAATTTATTGTTTACTCTGCTACGCAGTTACGATTTCAACATTCAACTGCACAATGAAGCTATCTCTTCCATAATGCATATAGCATATATGGACGTCAATGACAACACAGTCTCCAAACGTCCCGGCGTCATAAACACAAGTATTAGGTTACTGATCGTTTTAACATCTGTGGGTGCATGGTAAATACTTTTGGCCCGCTTAGCTTTGTGAGAGAAACCTTTTAGGCTTAGAGTGTGGATGCTTCGTCAGATGCTTGTGGACTCTTGGCATGTTAGAATTGAATTGGCGCCACCAAAAAGAGCTGCTAGTTTGAAACTTTGTGCCAAAAGTGAGAGCGCTCCTGACTCGCGATGATGATCGAGAAGGTGGCGGACATGATTTTTTTTGCGATTCTTTTTGCTTTGTGGGGGAATCCCATGAAACATGCCCAAACTTGCTTTTTTAAAACCGAGACATAGCTCTCGGACGCTTTTTTCAGCGAAAACTCATACTGGTTCTCATAGTTTCTGGATGAAATAGAAACTAGTCATCTGGTTTCTTCGGAGAGAAGGATGAACTCCACAATAATCTTTTTCATTTGGTTTGAATTTTGAGCCCATGCTCCCTTTTATGCCAGGTTTTCTCCATTCTTTCACCAGGCTCCGCAGACACTGATTTGACAAGCCCGTTCCCATCTTCCGATGATCTATGCCTCTGCCGTCCGGTCGCCAATGTCACGTCCAGCATGACAGGTGAAGTAAAGATCCATGCCATGCCCTGTCCAGCCTTAATTTAAAGAGTTATTGCTACAACCGCCAACGACTGGTCATAAAAGCCCCTCTCGGTATGCCTCACTCGTTCTCTGCAAGGGGGGTAACTCCTCTCATTTACTAAAGTAACTCTGGGAGATCTGTCCACGAAGGAGCACCTTCAGAATTTTCCTGGACTGCCTATAAAATTTGACTTTAACTAATCTGTCTCACCTCATAAAGGGAGAAACAATAAATTAAAATTTGTAATTTCATGCAGGGAGTAATGCCCTAGTTAAATATATTTTTTTCCTTCACCTCTTAAAGGGAGAAACCAATCTTTAATGAGGATTATCTCTGAGGAATGCAATTTTTATAATATTTAGTTTGCTGCCTCAGAGGTTGTTTTCAATTAGTTTTTATTTTTCATTTTTGTTATACACTTTTTGTCTACAAATAACTTTCTTTATTTTTTTTTCCATGTTTTACTCTTACCAAGCATTATTCTCCAATTTTCATGTTACCTGGGTGTAATTCGACTGTAATTTCTCCAAATTTTATTTGAAGTTAAGTTTAATAAATGTTCACTTTTAATTCGAACTTATCTCTTTTTATTTGTGTTAAATAATTTTTAATAACTCAATTTTTAGTTTTTCAGCTTATGGTCACAGCCTAATTTTATTAAACATTATGTAAGTTTATTCCTTTTTTATTCTTACAATATGCTGATGTCTAAAAAGGCACAGCACAAGACTTGCAATTTTAAAAAGGTTCTAGTGAAATTCCCTAATTACTTTTATTAATTACATTCTATACTTTAGCAAAACTTGATATAATTGGGGCAAAAATCCCAATCAATATTCTGAAAAAATTATCTTTTAACATATTCAAATTTTTAATACTGCATTTTCATTTATTATCATGGAAAACTGCATTTGTATGCAATCCTCAGTAAATTTCATTAAATTATGTTAAATATTTCCCACTTTTACAATCTGCTTGCATCGCCTAAAATTATCGTAATTATTCCATGTTTTATAGGAAAAAGCTACTTTTTAAATGTATTATTAATTAAAGGATAATAAATTTTCTAAATAAAATTATTAAAAAATAATTTGTCAAGAACATAAATTAGAATTTGTTTCACTTGCATCAAAAATTACATCTGTAAAAATTTAATTCATTAATATATGATATGTGTAAATGAAGATTAAGATTTTTTAAATAATAAAAATTTAAGAAAATATAGCAGTTTTAACCATAAAAACAAATTTTGGGACTACATTTTTTTTTTTTAAATAGACAAAAAATTTTCAATTTTCCATTTCTCAGGATACACTAAATCAAACCCCATCAGGGCTGCCTATATAAATTGAGGATACCCTCTATATTTGATATTCTCCTACTTGTTATAATTTGTTTTCACCTTCTTAAAAAATCAGGGTAAGTACGCTTTCCCTTAAAAAAAATTTCAAGGACTTTCAAGTACCATGTAATTATTTTTCAAGGAAGTCAATCAATGTCTCATTATGAAGTTGTATGTATTTCTAGGAGGAAAAATAAATAGAAAACTAATATTATTGTTTATTGTTAAAGCCGTTGAGGAAATTTTTAGAAAAAACGATGCTGTATAGAAAATTGTGGGGAACAGCGGAACCGCTAGAGAAATTTCTAGGAAAAGCAGAACTTCTTGGGGAAAACCAATCTGTCACGGATCAGCAGAACATTTTCAAACCTGCCTTTTTAAAGCAGTTTCAATGACATAACCAAGAAAATGAGAATTTTCAAGTATTTCAAGGCCTTGAAAATGGTCATTTAAAATTCAAGTACTTTCCCGATTTTCAAGCACCCGTATGCACCCTGAAAAATGGAACACTGGTGCCACCCTCATGCAAGACTCTCCATTCGGGTGGTGTCCATCCTCTCTATGAGCGGCCTTGACCCACTAGGAACCACCTATTTCATGATAATATTCAGAAGCAAGATTAGTGTTTGCATCAAGAACTATACTAACTAAAGTTAAAGGAGCTAAAAGTTGTCCAAAGGAAATTGAAAAGAATATAGTTACATTGCGAAAATAGATTTTTACTTTTAATTTTTAAATATAAATGTTATTATTTATCCTCTGAAAAGGGATAAGAAGTTACATTATTCAGATCTGATTCATACAAGATCTGTATTGACTTGTTTCATAATTTCATAAATACATGCATACAATTTCTTGCACAGTAAAATGAAAAAAAAATCTTGTTTGAAGAATCACATTCCTGCACTTACTATCAAAACTGTGTCTTTGGTTAGTTTGTTATTATTTTTTAATATTATTGCAAAATTGTAGCATATCATTTAGATTTTAAGCTTTTACAGTGATTTACCAAGGCTGCCGACCCAGAACTGAATTTTCAGAATACAGATTGATTTTAAATTTATGCCATACGTCTTGATCGATTTTCAATGTACGCCATATGTGTTGCAGATTGATACACACATTTCTACTACTCCAGTTACTCAAACGGCCACTGTAAACCCTTGGGTCAGTCGAGTGGTCTGGGTCTTCAACATATTTCTACTACTGGGTGTTCAATTTTGATGACTTTAGGTTTCATAAGATAAATACATAAAATCTATAAATGACAATTTTAATTTTGATGCCTTTAAGTTTAATAAGATAATATATTTAAAAGTTATTTTTATTTAAATCAAAAGAAAATATTTATCCATGTTTAATATTTATTAAAGATGGACATATACAGAGTGGTTAGAATTAAAGTATCCCTGTTCAGAGCGCTGTAGAGAAAAAACTAGTGATCATAAGAATGCCAAATCTGTGTGATATGCATTTCAGAACATGGGAAAATGAATGATTGATGAAAAAAAAATTGTTCGAAAAATGATCGAAATGGGGAGAGATGGCCCTGTGAACAACAGTTCCTAGTAAAAACATAAATCAATGAAACGGCTTGGTATTCATGATGCATATGAATTAAGAATTGCAAGTGGCATAACGTGCGATAGATACTGACAATAGTTATAAATACCCAAATGTCAATTTAACTAATGCATCTAGAACATGTTACACATGGAATGCTTGTTTGCAGTGCTCGAAATCTCTTTCTTTATTCTCCCCATGTTCTGAAATGCATCCCAAACCGGTTTGGTGTTCTTATGACCATTGGTTTTTCTCTACAGTGCTCTAAACAGGGATACTTTAATTCCAACCACCTGGTACTATCCACAAATGCTCAAATACTAAAAATTATTTGAGATCTCGAATATAGTGTTACTTGAAAGATCTTGAATAAAGAAATTTACATGTCCCAAATATCATAAACATTAACAGAAGGTTCTGGAATATGTCAGGATACTCCAGAAAAAATTTGAAAATATCTAGAAGAAAGTTTGTTTTCAACAACTCAAAACAATTTCTTTTTTTTCGAATATTGGAAAAAGAACAATAGGTGTCGTTGCTTGCAGAAATTAAGAAGTAATTAATTATGTCGCCATAAACAGATTTTTAATACTATAGCGACTCACCAGCACCTATAGTTTAATTTGTAAAACTATAAAAGCTTAGATTTTAGCATGTTTGAATGCTTGTTTTCTTAAATAAAAATCTGCAGCATTTACAATAATTTAATTATCATAGGACAGAGTACCTAAACTAAAATGTTACTGTAAAATAATTAAAATATGAAATAAAAAGTTTAAATTTCTAAATTAATGTGATTTTATTGCACTTTCACTTTTTGTTTTAATTTATTGATTTATTTACTAACAATTAATAAATAATATTTAATAAATGTAAATATTATTAAAATTATTATTAATTTGTAATAACTATTTGGAGTATTTGAATACTCACGATCTGTTTAATATTCAAATTCAAAGAAAGTGTTATCTGCCCATTTCTAATATTTATCTAATGTCAGAATGAGTGCACTCGTCCTTAAAAAAATTTCAAGCACTTTTCATGGACTTTCCAAGTACCATATAATTTTTTTCAAGGACGTCAAACAATCTCTCATTATGAAGTTGCATGTTATTGCTTATTGTCAAAACCATTGAGAAAAGTAAAAAATAAAACTATGCTGCTTTGAAAATTTGGGGGAACAGCAAAATTGCTAGAGAAATTTCCTGGAAAAGCAGAACTTCTTGGTAAAAAAACCCAATGTAGCAGAACGTGGAACATTTTCACCTCTGCCTTTTTAAAGCACTTTCAAGGACTTAACCAAGAAAATTGAAATTTTCAAGTACTTTCAAGATCTTGAAAATGGTCATCTAAAATTCAAGTACTTTCCCAATTTTCAAGAACTTGTATGCACCCTGTAATGTTCTCATTAAGGAAAACAAAAAGATATTTTTACAGATAAACATTATAAACATAAATTAAAATCGCCCTTACTTTTTCTAGCACATTGAAGCGACTGTCGAAGAACTCTAGCAGTACATGTTTTGCAGTCTAAAAATAAAAGCAATTATAGTCAGCTCTCAATACAAAGACAAAAAAGAGAAGTTTAAAATATTTCTCTACCTTCAGGAGTTCTGGTTTGGTTCCGGACAGGGTGATGACATCCTGACCCACCTGAACCGATACACACATATCCCTGGCAGATGCATCCCCCATGCTCAAACTGTGTGTTAAACTCCTCTTGGACATGAACTGGTTGTTATTGTCAAGCAGTGAATTACCATATTCAAATTGGTTCTTGCTGTCCAATTCCGGCATATTTACATTGTCCTGAAAGAGATGTTTAAATTAAAAATATCACAGTAAAATCTGGTAAAAGTGACCACCTTGGTACTACAGGGTAAGTACACTTTCCCTAAAAAAAATTTTCAAGCACTTTTCAAGGACTTTCGAGTACTGTGCAATTATTTTTCAAGAACATCATTTCTTCCATATTATGAAGTTGTATGCATTTCTGGGAGGAAAAATCATAGCAAACTAACATTATTGTTTAATGTTGGAGCCATTGAGGAAATTTTGGGGGAAAAACAATGTTGTTTAGGAAAATTTCAGCCACAGCATAACTGCTAGGGAAATTCCAATGAAAGCAGAACTTCTCGGAAAAAAAACACAATGCTGTGAATCTACAGAACACTTTCAACCCTATCCTTTTCAAGCACTTTCAAGGACTTAACCAAAAAAATAGGAATTTTCCAGTGCTTTCAAGACCTTGAAAATGTTAATCTAAAATTTCAAGTACTTTCCCAATTTTCCAGTATGCGTATGACTAGGGTTCCTATTTCAGCACGAACCCGCGAGATTCTCGCGAAATCCATAAAAAATATAGTGTAAAAATTTAGACTGCGCGAGAATTTCTCTCTCTCCAGTTCTGGCCTAAAATTATTTTTTCCTTCAAATTGGATACCGAGAAATCCGATGACCGATCAGGATCGGGCATCAGAGATCGGGCCGATTGCTTCGCAACCGCAAATTGCGATCAGTTGCCTCGTTGTTGCGAATCGCGGGCTGATTGCCGAGCGGTCGCGGACCGTGATTTCGTAGCTACGTGTGAATCGCAGTCAATCGCGATTGGGGCACACTAAAAGTACTACGTGTTTCTAATTAGAGAGACATTTTATAGAAAACTATAAGTGTCCCCCCAGCTTGCGCGGGTCGCAAATTCGATCAAATAAAATGTTGCTTTTTTTTTTATAGGATTCTTTCACGGATTTGAATTATGCTCTTTCTGTTGGAAATAATCAATACATCGCGATTCACGTTCCCGTGAACGGGCGTTTATGCAAATTTAATATGAACGACTCTTCCCGTTCACCGGCGTGAACCGTGACTTTTTTCAACATGAGGTTTCATGCAAATCAGTTCTCAATGCGTACGCATCTGATTTGCATATCCGGGGGCGTTTCCGGAACTTCCATTCTCGGATATATAGGGCAGAGGTTTCTTGAAGCAACCACACGTCTTGAGACGATCGAGTTAAGACGATCGAGTTAAGACGATCGAGACGCAGTCCGACGAGACAGACTTGAGATGATGGTCTGATGCAGGCAGACAGAAATGTTTTTGACAGAAGCACTGTGGAATATCGTTTGACGACGGTTAATAGTCGAAACGGATGCAGATGTGGTCAGTTTGGACCAGCATGTATTGAACGTTAAATTTACTTACAAACGTTCGGAAGCCGCTTTAAATATTTTCTGATGTTCTATCCTTTGGTTTCCCTTTGCCAAGTGTGATACCTTCGATGGTGGCTGAAATACACGCAAGTGATAGAGGTAGTATAGTAACTAACTACCAATGAGGCAAGTAGAACGGAGTTGCTGACGCGGGACAACTACGTCACCTGGTGTACCGACATCTCATTCGTCCTCAAGGGAGAAGGATGTTTCGGACATGTAGATGGAAGTGTTAAGCCTTTAGAAGAAGATGCAAGTCGTCGCGACTACGATGATTTTTATCGCCGGAAAGACCGAGCATTAGCCATCATTTACCAGAGCTTATCCTTGGAATACAAGGAGTTGATAAACGTCACCGACGAACCTAGTCAAGTATGGAATACCTTGAAAGAACATTTTCAAGCGCCTTCCAGAGCCAACCTGGTGAGATTACTAGACAAATTCTTTGACATCCGGCCGGAGCCAGACGAGCCTGTTGACATTTTTTGCTCAAGACTGCGGAAGGCCGTGACGAGGCTTAAAGACACGAAACACCCCATTGAAGACCTATATGTTGCATTCCAGTCGATTCGGTACCTTCCGGAAGAATTCCGCGGCATTGTTCAATTGATTTATAGATGGAATGACTCGGACTTCAAGCTCAGCAAAATACAAGCAGAGCTTGCAGCGGAGGAGAGCCGGCTTCGGCAGCAAGCGAACGACTTTTCCAAAACTGTGAGTTTAAATTCTGCATATCTTACTTCTAAGAAATGTGTAAATAGTGTAAAAGTGTCTAAATTTAAATTTCCAAATGTATCTCATAAAGTGTCTAATGTAAATACTTCTAGTAATATTGTAAATAGTTCTAAAAGTAAAAATAAGTGTTTTAAGTGTAACAAACTAGGTCATACTAAATTTAATTGTCCTAGAAATAATGGTTCTAGTATTGTGGAATTTCTTGGGTCTCCACAGATTGAGGCTAATACTGTAATCGATCCTAGCGATAGACTCAGCTGGGTAGTAGACACTGCTGCTACGCGACATTTCTGTAATAACATTAAGTTATTTTCAAAATTTAATGAGTGCAAAGGCACTTCAATGTCGCTAACAGTAGGGGATGTCGAAAGTCCAGTTGAGGCTATCGGGACGGTGGAAATGTATGTCCAATTTAAGGATAAGCAAAGTATTATCAAATTGGAAAATGTTATGTATTCTCCTAAACTTAGGAGAAATTTATTAGCTGCATCTGTTCTTGAGGAACAAAATTTTAGTTTTAATGGAGCTAATGGGGTTCTATGGTTTTTTACACCTAAAGGGGAGAAATTCTTTTATGCAAAAAGAAAGGATGGGTTGTATTTTTTAAAACCTAAGTATAGTACCCAGGAACAACATAACTTAGAAACCCGTCAATCTAAAGATAGGGATCGAGATGGAGACAAGAAACACAAAAAGGATAAGAAATCCAAGGATAGGGATCCTAGTGCTTCCAGAAAACACCTAAAGTAAGAATAGCACCTAATCTTAAAGAAACTAAATTTAAATCTGACAAAACAAAAACTAAGCAGAATAAAAACGTGAATAGTTCAATATCTAAGCCTAGCAGTTCAGTAACTGAACTTAATAGTACAAACTGTCTTTGGCATAAACGATATTGCCACATAAACGCTGAATATCTCCTCCAAACCAGCAAAGTTTCTGCTGTAAACGGACTTCCTAGGCTTAAATACAAAAAGTTAAATTGTAAATCGTGTAAATTGGCTAAGTCTAGGAGAGTATCGTATAAACCCACCGGTAGGATAAGGTCCACTAAACCATTGCAATTGTTACACATGGATGTGTGTGGTCCCTTACCCACAGCCTCATATGGTGGGAACAAGTATGTCTTAACTATAACAGATGATTATAGTAGAAAAGTTTTTGTTTACCTCATGAAACAGAAGTCAGAAGTATTTTCACATTTTAAAGAGTTTCAGGCCAGAGAAGAAAGGCAGTTAGGTACTAAAATTCTATGTATCCGGACGGATAATGGAATGGAATTCTGCCATGATAAGTTCAAAAATTACCTGAAGGATATCGGTATTAAGGCTGAGAGGACTAACACATATACCCCACAGCAAAATGGAGTATCAGAGCGATTTAATTTAACCGCATTTGACTGTGTTAGAGCCATGTTGAACGACAGCCAATTGCATGATAGATTCTGGGCGGAAGCAATATTGTGTTTTGCATACACTAAAAATCGAATATGTCACAAATTTAAGACAAAAACTCCACATGAACTCTACAGTGGTAGAAAACCTTCAGTCAAACATCTTAGAACCTTTGGTTGTAGAGCATATGTAGGCAAACCCAGTCAGCTCAGAAAAAAGTTAGACATGAAAGCTACAGAAGGGGTGATGGTAGGCTATGCTACTAAAACTAAAGGCTATAGGATATTTTTGTCAGGAGAGAAACGAACAATTGAGACCTGCAATGTGAGGTTTGATGAGGGTGATGTAGTGGAAGGCATCCTGGACCCAATTTGTCCCAGAAATATCTCCTTAGGGATATCAAGAGATAACCTTTCAGAATATTCCGACGGGGAATATCCGAGAGAGCAGTCTGATGGGGGGGGGCAGGAGAGAGTGAAGACACTGGTGGCGATCCGTCTGAATCCAGTGAGGAAACGGACTCTCCTGCTGACTCCAGTATGACTCCTTGCTCGAATATTGCTTGGCAGCGAAAGACGGTTCCAAGACCCGATGGGAGTAGAACCGATGTGTATTATTACGCTCAAGGAGATAATAAAAGGCTGAAGTCGCACAATGATGTTAAGAAATATTGTGAGAAAAGGAATATACAGTTTGATCAGCAACTGTTTAATTTTCGGGAAAATAAAGGTCTTAAAAGGGTCAGAGGCAGACCAGAAGCAAGCAATATTGAAATAAATATACCAAAAGGGTACAACGCTGCTATTAGATCCTCCCAGTCCGAAAAATGGTGTAAAGCTATGGATGAAGAAATGGCCGTAATGCAAGAGAGGGGTGTCTAGGAACTAGTTCCTGCATCCACCTCACAAAAGCATATACGCAGTAGATGGGTCTACACTATTAAGAAAGACGAGAATGGGAAAATCAAGAGGTTTAAAGCTCGTTTGGTAGCCCAGGGGTATGGTCAGCAAAAGGGAGAATCATACGATGAAGTTTTTAGCCCTGTTGTTAACTTCAACTTAATTAGAGCATTCTTCTCAATTTTCGTATGCATGCTTGGCTGAATGCATTTCCAATTAGATATCAAATCTGCCTATCTCTATGCTAAATTGAGTCGAAAGGTATATATGAAACAGACTCAAGGTTATGTCAATCAGGAACAGCCTGATTATGTTTGTTTGTTGAAGAAAGCCATTTACGGTCTTCATCAAAGTGGAAGAGAATGGTTTAATGAACTTGACACCAAATTAAAAGAATTAAATTTTTTAAAACTTCAATGGTGTAATTGTGCATATATTTACAATAGCAAAGTTCTTATGCTAGTCTATGTGGATGACATAATTCTCTTCTCAAAGTATCAAAGGGACATAGACCACATTGTTTCATTACTTAGCATAGAATTTGATATCAAGGTATTAGGAAAAATTAGAAAACTGTTAGGCGTGGAATTTAAAGAGTGTGACAATAAATTTTTTATACATCAAAGTCAGTATATAGATAAAGTATGTCAAATGTTTCAACAGTATAAATATCCAGTTAATTCACTTCCCATTTCTAAAGGGAATATTCTAAGTAAAATAGATTGTCCAAAGACAAGTGAAGAAATAAAGCAAATGCAAAGTTTTCCTTACAGGAGCTTAATTGGGTGTTTGGCTTTTATATCTAGTAGGACTAGACCTGATATTTGTTACGCCATCAATATATTATCTCAATTTCAAGAAAACCCTGGACTTAAGCATTGGGATGCATTGTTAAGACTTTTAGGATATGTTGAAAAGACTAAAAACTATATGTTGAATTTATCTAACATTCAGGAGTTAAAATTGAATTGTTATTCAGATTCTGACTTTGCTGCAAACAGAGATGACCGTGTTTCACTTGGAGGCATGATACTCTTTATTGACAATGTACCTATTTCTTGGCGTACCTTTAAACATACGTGTGTCAGCTTGTCAACTATGGAAGCTGAATACGTATCACTAACTGAAGCCGCTAAGGAAATGGTATGGGTACAAAACATAATTGAAGAATGTCATTTACTTGGGTTAAATTTTAATAAAAGTAACAGTGTTATGTTTTAGCGACAACCAAGCAGCCATTAATTTTTCTAACTCTCCAATTGAAAACAATAGAACTAAGCATATTGATGTTAGATATCATTTCCTAAGAAATTTAATAGTCAATGAATCTTTTAATGTTAAATTTGTAAATAGTAAAGATAACTTAGCAGATCACTTTACTAAACCAATGACTAAGGAAATAATACTTAAATTTTGTAATAAAATTTTTAAAAACTAAATCAAACTTTTTGAGATTAAATGTTTAGTCTAAAGAAAATTTTAAATACTAAATTGAATTTACAACTTGGGAATTTTTTTAAAGATGTCATATATATACATTATTGTTTATCTTAAACCTCATTGATATAAGATAGTATATCTTGAGTATAAATTTTTGTGATATTGAATCTTTTTCACTTTACACCTTTGTATATACATCCATTTTCCATGACCCGCATGATGCTAAATAATAGCTTATGTGTATAAAATTTTGTATTTTTCAACTTGGTAAAAAGTATGTGTTGAAAGTTTTGATAAAGGACTTTTATTATCTAATTTTGTATTTTTAAATATTTGGTATATTTTTAAATATTTGGTATATCAATGCAGTCTAATAGTATTAATTATGTATACTTATATTGTGTTAATAGACTAAATTTTTTAAGCTTTTTGAATTATAGTGTTTATACTCAAATTTAAGGTAAACTTAAATTCTATGCTTATACAAAATCTTAATCTTTTAAAGTTGACTTGTTTAATATGATAATGTGCTTATACTTTGGATACTTATAATTAAATTTAAACTAAAATTTAAATTTTTGAATGCTGATACTTAAGCATTGAAGTTGTGTTGTATATAAATTTCTACTTGATGTGAAATGTTGTTGTTACAATATTGTCGACAATACTTAACTATTTTTCAGATGCTATAAGTACTTATGCATTTTATTTTAAATTTAATAATGATATAATACTTTAAATTTTTCCTTCATTAATGTTTGATAGGATACTGGGGGCCTTGGTGTTTATTGATATACCTTGGTTTCTCAGAGTAAGTTTTCTTTTTGCATATGCATTGAGACTTAAGGATTTGCATGAGGGGGGCGTTTCCGGAACTGTCCATTCTCGGATATATAGGGCAGAGGTTTCTTGAAGCAACCAGACGTCTTGAGACGATCGAGATCGAGACGATCGAGTTAAGACGATCGAGACGCAGTCCGACGAGACAGACTTGAGATGATGGTCTGATGCAGGCAGACAGAAATGTTTTTGACAGAAGCACTGTGGAATATCGTTTGACGACGGTTAATAGTCGAAACGGATGCAGATGTGGTCAGTTTGGACCAGCATGTATTGAACGTTAAATTTACTTACAAACGTTCGGAAGCCGCTTTAAATATTTTTCTGATGTTCTATCCTTTGGTTTCCCTTTGCCAAGTGTGATACCTTCGATGGTGGATGAAATACATGCAAGTGATAGAGGTAGTATAGTAACTAACTACCAATGCTTTAAGGAATCTCTGTCTAGTCATTTACAACTGCAAACCTTTTTGTACATAGTATATTTTGATGTTTTACGGCATGGAAAATTACCGGGTACGTGTAATATGCAGAGTTGTGTTTTTCACCAAATAAAGTGAACGAAGTTTTTCTTTAAAACTGGACTTGTGTACTTTCATGACCCAGCCAACACTTATTGACTCTGACAGTGCGTGCTTTGCTATCTTCAAATTTTTTTAATTTTCCAATATCAGACACTTTCCACGTACTTCCCGCATTTTTTGTGTTTTGCTCAAGAAATTTTCTTCTTTCCGCAGACGAAAATCCTTTTCCCGATACACAGTATGTCTACAGGTTACAAAAATCCTGAAAATGCTGTGAAATTGGCCATATATGCCCCAAAAATGTCACAAAATTTGAACAAAGCAATAAATTTTTTATCAGAGACATTCCTTTCTTACATGATCTGAAAATCTGTTTCTCCGCGATTGTGAAAACGGCGTTCGCATATGGCGATTCCCACATTTTCTGAGGAGAGATGACCAATGAATAACTTTTTGCCATTTTCACAATATATTTGCATCGACTGAATTTTTTTGTAATTATGTCGTTTAATATACAAATAATAAAAACCAAACCATTTTTCTACCGTATTATTAATAAAATGAAAGGTTATTTTGCAGCAGCATCACAAAAATCTGTATTTGTACACTGTCGTCGGCATACCTCGTTTAATTTGAAAAATATTTCCCACTTTTCCAATCTGTTTGCATCGACTACAGTGTTTGTAATTGTTTCACATTTTATACAGAAAAATTATTTTACAAACGTATTATTTATGAATTAAAGGGCTATTTTGAAAACAAAAAGAAAAAAGTCGAGTCAAACAAAATGGCTAAAATCACATGACTAGCTTGAGATTCAACAAAAGAACGATGCAACCCTTATGTTCTGCAAATTTTGTAAAAAATACAAAAAAAAAAAATCCATTTTCAAACATAAAGTCAAATTTATTACCTAATTCTATTTGCCTAGTGAAATAGTTTTTGTCGATATTTGCCTTCGGCGATCAAAAATCGTTAAAGTTTTTAATTGCTATTGCTGCATGAAAATTGATCACAAAATGATTTTAAAAATCAAAATATAAAGTAAATACAGTCGGCTCTCGACTTTTGCAGTTTACAAACAAAAAAATCGTAAATTCGCATGTGAGTCATTTTACATAAAATAACCCATGTAGACGTTTTTATGTCAGCAAATAAAATCATAATGTAAGCATGGGAGAAGTCAGGAATTTGAGTATTTTTGCTAACAAGTGGGGGGGGAGGTATAAAATTACCAAAAATGTGCTTACTTAATACTTAAACGACTCCTAATTAATTTTTAAAAAGAATGTTAAAAGAATGTTAGTTTTAAGAATTAAAAAATTTAAATGTCGAAGAATATGAGTTATAGTCAATGCTTTCTTTTTTATTACTTTCTAAATTAGCACGGTAAAAAAAAAAAATGAAATTTTAAGTGTCTCTCCTTATGACAGAAAATCTCTCCCAAAATTTTTTGGAAGGAGAGAAATTCTCCCCCTCTCTTCCTGACTTAGTGGGAACCCTGCGTATGAGCCTGAAAAATCTGGTAAAAGTGGCCACCTTGGTACAGTAACCGTCTCAATAAAGTGACCACGTAGTCTGTTTATCATAATAATTTCAGTAAAATGATTTGTTTAGTCTAGAATTCAGACAGCCTTCGTATTGTGATCCAATTTCTTGCTTCCACGGGTGGTCTCATTAGGCAGGTTTGTATGAGAAAGATTACAAGATAACAAAAGCGAGAGGGAATAGCATTTTTTCTTTCTTTAATTAAACCATTGTATTATTCACCTCTAGCTTAACAGATAGCAATGGCTGAGACAATGATATGAAGGAAATACCTAATGCTACCTGTTGTCTCCAAGTGAATAATACAATGATTGAGAAATAAAAGTCCCTTCCACCCCACATCTCCTTTACAAGACATTTTATAATCCGTGATCTGGATATAATTTAACAAGAAAGATCAATCATGCATGAAGCATTGATTATGAAACACTTTCCAACTCAAATGCACAATGCGATACATTCAGCGGTGATATTTTTCCAATTATCACAGAACTATGATCCTTTATTTTACTTGAAAACTTAAAACTTCATCGAAGAAAATGAACTTTATTCAAATGATGTCATCAAAATATAAATCGTTGGGTTCTCTACTTAAAAGCAGTGAATATTTCATTCATACACTTTTACTCCAGACTCCAGAGTTAAATAATTTTGTGTGAAAAAAATTCAGCAATTCTTATACAACTCATTTACTTACAAGTGATTGTAAAATTACTTGTTTCCATTCTGCATCCATTAAAATTAAGTTTCGTTGCAGAAATAATCAACGTTTGATAAACATTTAGACTCAAAAGTATTGTAATTGAATTGGTGCAAAAAATATGCAAAAATAAAGTAGTTTTAGAACGAACACAACACTCAATATAAATTTAAAAGAACTTTAAAAATCATGAATTTTACTCGGGGAAAAAAAAGATAGATGCCCTATTGTATTTTGAAATGGGTCATGTGATCTCTTCATATAATATGGGTGTCATTATTATTTTAATTTTTACTTAAAAACTACCAAACCTATTTTGTTAAATTTTTTTTATATATTTTATGGGATAATTTGAATATTTCCTAAAATTTTCGAAGCAATTTGTGAATTTTAGCTTCGCGTAAAAAATGTTTAAAAAATGAGGTCTCATAGGGTTCAATGTACTTCATTTTTTCAACCCGAATTCAATCCAAAACTAATTGGGTGATACTATTCCTTTACATTCCCATTTGTCCCACAGACCGTCTCAACAACATACTAAAATTTCATTTTGATAAAGTCATTTTTACGGCAGTTATCGTGTGAACGGAGAGATAGACAGACAGAATGAAAAAAGTCATAAACACTTTTCAACTGCGTTGTAAAGTGTTAAAAAGCATAAATCTAAATCCAGACATGAATCCATACATTTAGTACACTCAAACATGCTTTTGTGCGGTCTTTTTTGTGCGATTTTTTAATTGTGCGATTTTTTTTATGCGGTATATGAACATTTCAATCAAATTGGAACATGACAGCAGATAAAATCTATGCAGGACTCCAACTTTACCATAAATTAGAATGTCATTTTCTTGCAACCGATGCCAATTCTGAAAGAATTCCAAAAGGAGCTTCAATCTTGAATATCTGGCTACCGAGACATATACAAGCATCTAGTGAAACAACGGTCGCCGCAAAAACTGATCACCGACTACATGGTAACTGAAAAAAAGTCAACTCTAAACGAGTGCGAGGTAGTATCTTCAAGTGACGAAAGCGATTTTGAACCAGTTTACCACAAGAAAGTTTGCGTATTGTCAGACTACGAAGAATAATGGTTATACGTTTTGAAAAGTTTTGTATGTGTAAAATAAGTACATATGTAAATAAAATATTTAAAAATTTTCGCATGTGTATTTTCTAAATCAGATTCCAAAAGGTTTGGCGAGATTCCAAGTAGCTGCCAAGCCTCGTGTCTTGATTTCGTTTAAAAAAGCAATTCCTAGTTATTTCGTAAGGTTTTGAGTTATTTTCTACGTGAGACTTTTTTTATGCAGTCCCTATTCACCGCATAAAAAAAATACTTTTTAATTGTGTTAAGAAAACTATTTTTTATAGCTACTCGTGAAGTTTTGTGCGATTTTTTTTTATGCGGTCCCTATCCACCGCACAAAAATAGGTTTGAGTGTAATAATTCAGACATAGATAAAAGATTTTTTATAATAACTAGATAGTTATGTTGAAACAGATATTGAAACATAATTTGCAGTGTAGCATGGATGCGTAACACTAGAGACACCCTGCCATGGCAAATGTGTAAAAAATCAATGGAAATGCACAGTGAAAAGGGAACTAAGTAAGGAAGAGTGCAAAAGATAAAATATTACAATGTTACATACATAATACAGCAAGAATAAAAAACACATATAATCTACTGATAAAAATTGCTACTCATAAACAAAATATTCTATTTGCACTTTTTTAAACAGGTAAAAACTAATGAACCTACCCGTATTGGGGACACATTCCTTTTAATAGTATCTTCAAGCAGATATTTGGCATGACTGAAAAATATTATTATAAGTTAAATTAGATGAAAATAAAGGGCATCAAATAATGTAAACCGAATAGTTATAGTAAAATAACTTGGACTTTGTGGTTATTTCTCTCATATTCTTAATTTCATAATATATTTATCCTTTTCTTTTCCTTTCTCAGTTCTTCAATTCCTTATACTTTCCGATAAATATTATAGTGCAGATAAAAAGAAACTCATAAATTACCAATTTAAAGATTATGTGACTAACATAAATTACCCAAAAGGAGGGATTGCAACTTTTTCCCATTTAGTGGGGAGTATAGGAGAATTTTTGTTGAAACTGTTGAAATCTTGGTGGTGCAAGGTAAAAAGCCCGAAAACGTTAATTGTCGAGAAGCCAAAACCACGCATGGATTTCAGGGAACCACGGTCTTGAAAAATCTTACTGGAGTGGAAATTCGGGTATTATTTATTCATTAAAGAATATGTGTATAGTATATGTATACAGGGTGTCCTAAAAAGATTGAAACGTGCTTTAATTCTTTACCTGCTAGAGATAAGAGAGCAATGTAAATTGCAACAATGTTGAAAGTAAGGTAGGAAATAAAACTTTGTTAATGAAATAGTCCTCCCATTCATTTTCAAAAAGTGACACTTTTTTAATTTTTATACGACCCCCTTAGACAAATTTGGTTAATCAAAAAATTTTTGTATTTAATGCAACAAGATCATTAAAAAACCGCATATCTGTATCTTTAAAATTGAGTGAGTTATATTTAATTGAAAACTGAACATTGTGAATAGGGACCCTATATCAAATTAGAAATGTAAATTTGTGACATATCACAAAAAAGATGAAACTGGATGATAATACATAGGATGCCCAACAGCATAATGAGTACCACCGCTTTAAATGATTTTCGTCTGTGTAATGCTTTATTTAGATGCATTTATGATAAAAAATTTTGACACATATGAACGTATTTTTGATCTAAACAATTTCCATCGTAAATTTGTTAATCATCCCTATTTTCACTGATGAAACAACCTTTCACATGGTACGGAAAAGTTGCATAAGACAGATTTTTTCCTTTATCATAATTCAGTTGATTTTAGAGATACAGATATGTGGTTTTCCCGATTTTCAAGCACCCTGTATTACATATACCTAACAAAAGTCCATTGTTATAATTTTGAAGGTCAGGATCGCATGATCTTAATGATAAATTCGGTAATCTTGGCAATAAATATGGAGAAATATTGCCAACTTGGCAGCTTTCAGAAAGTTTTGAAAACCTTTCAAATTTTGTAGATTGGATAAGAACTTGATGAGGTATGTGCTTTTTACATAATTTGCTAAAGAAAAGTGAATCAGTAGTTGTCCTATTTCTACAGTAATTATACAAATTCCAAATTAATAGGAAGAAAAATTTTGAATTGTAGAATTATTTTTTTTTTTTTTTCAATTCCATGAAAAAGCATTTTTTAAACAAACTGAAATATCCCTTGCTTCATTTTGAGCCATAAAAATATGTAGTTTAACATTTTCCCAATGTTCACAAGCGGAATTTTTCTATTATATCAAAAATCATCTAATATAAATAACTTTTTTTGGAAAAAAGTTTCATTTTGCATCCTTATGTTTCCTTATTGCCATGTTGGTTCATAAAATACTTGCATTTTAAATATAAAATCAAAAATAATTTATTTTAAATAAACAACTCCAAAATTAAAGTTAATTTTACTTTGAATTGTATAAAAGGACAATGGTTGCTAGATAAAAAATCTGGGACATTACGTTAACTGTTTAAATTTTGAACATTTTATACACATTTTTAAATATTTACACAAAAAAAAATTGTTCATACCTTATTGAATCTTCATCTGGACCTGTAATCTGAACTAATCTATCCCGAGCACCAGCATTCACTAAATTACAAAAAAAGTAAAAAAAATAATAAATAAAAAATAAAATATATATAATTAATAAATTTTTATATATAAATATATAAATTATAAATATATATTACAAATATATAAATTATAAATATATATAATATATACACATAAAAATTTTTCATCTAATACGATTCAAAGAACAGAATAATTACAGAGAATAATTTTAAATACATCAAAAAGATGAACATAAATCCTAGGAAATAGAAAAGATGTATGAGACAAGCAGGATACTTGATTAATAGCATGATGAGCTAAGATTTAAGTGTAATAAAAACATGAAAATTCACAGATAATTGGGAAATTTCCAACTGTAAAAACAATATATATAAAATTGTCTATTTAAGCAAAAAGAATAGATAAAATTGCCTAAAAAATGACAAAATAAATATAAACTAATCACTGGAGTGATAAAAATTTAGAGCTTACAGTTTAAAGGGACTATGAATAACTAAAAGAACTTGAACAACTTCCTTGTATAAAGCAGCCATATGTCAGTTAGGTGACATATGACCGCTATTCATGTACTATTTTATTTTCTATCTTTTTACTTTCTCTGCAATACATGATAATGTATAGGGGAAGTATTGGAATCATACGAAAAATCACAACTTGAGTTTTCGACGGATCTACACATTATGGGACCTCTAGAATACGAAAAAACTATTTTTAGCGTGACATCTGTGTGTGTGTGTCTGTGCAATGTATGTATCCACTCTAACCCAAAAACTAATGGATCGAATTTCATAAAATTTGGTAGGTAAGTTACTTGTGTGTGACCCTGGTGCTGATTAATTTCTGGTATGATTCGAGATAAAAGAACCCGCTTTCTTTTGCAAAATGGCCCACAAAAATTGCCTGTATCCACACTAGCTGAAAAACTAATAGATCAAATTTTATAAAATTTGGTAGATAAGTCACTTGTGGGTTACCATGGTGCTGATTAGATTTTGGTATGATTTAGAAAAAATAACCTGTATATTTTGTGAAATGGCCCACAAAAATCTTCAAAATCTAAAATAAGAACTAAGTATGCTCATACATATCAATTAAATACTTGTTTAATACATAATTTTTAATGATGAACCCCATTACACTAAGACTAGCCATTGAGATATTTTAGATTTTTTGTATTTTCGCTATGCTAGTTTTGAAAATATGTCCAGTTGCCAAATGAGAACAAAAAGTGAATCAAAAATGCCAATTCAGTGTAATTTTAAATAATTATGGGTGTTATTCTGTGTAATTAAACTCAATTATTGAAGAAATAAAGAGAACATGAATATGAGTCTGAAGGGAAAGTCGTGTGCTGGTCACATCAGATTTTTTCCTTTACTAGGATTTGACTTGACTATTTTTCCTCCCAATAAACTCTTTCATTTTTTACCAATAATTTAACAGTTCATACATATCTTCTCTGCTTTTTAATCTCCTTTCAATGTGTAAAATTTTATTCTTAGTGCCAGCTCCCCTTGTCTTTATCGTTCCATGATGATATGCTTATGGGTGCTGTTCAGGTGCCAATTTAGTCTGTCTGAGAATTTTTCACTGTGTGTATCCGAGTTCTTTTAAATTGTTCATCACTTACCTCTTCGCAGTTTGCTCTCAGCTTCTAAGGGCACATACTGTTTCTAACTGTTCTGCTTTGGCCTGAAGAAGAGGACTTATAATGCTCTTGAAACAATTGTTGTCACCTAACTGGCATATGACTGCTTCATACAAGGCAGTTGTGTAAGTTGTTATCTTACAAGCAGCAGTTTATTTTAGTGTTGTGAATAACTAGTTATCTATGCAACTTGATGTTTCCCTTGCTATAAACTTGGCAATTACGAATATGAAAATCAGAACACTCATTTTTGGCTATGGGTAAGCATTGCAAAAAAGTTTAAAGCAAAATTATATGACAAAAGACTCACTCAAAAGGACTATTGACTAACATTTTGAGAAATGTATTGAATAATGTTTTTGATTCAATGACTCAAAGATGTTTCAAACTCAAAATATTTTGTATCAACTGTTAAATTAAATAGGAAAATATTACAAAATTAAGTATTTAAGGTGGAGTATAAGTATAGTGCATATTAGACCCAGGGTTAGGTCATACTCAGCTTTCTTTAATAATAATAATCTTTCTTAATAATAATAATGAATCAGACTGGGTAGGTTTGTATTGAGTTTTAGTAGTGATCAGACGGCTCAATGTGTATGTAAGTAATCTGTATATCAGGGAATGTTTCCAATTACGATTATGTTCCGGAAAGGTCTCATCTTCAGATATAAATACTGGGTTCATCTTAAAGCAGTTGTCTCTTCTTGTCTTTCTTGTTTCATTCTAGTCTTGACTCCTGATGTAGTCTGTATGGCCTTGTCAGTTTGATCTTGTTATAGATCTTTATCTTTTTCATCTTACTTACAGTAGGCATTTAATTCGCGGATGGTGAAGTGCAGTAATGGATCAAAATGAAATAATGTCAAGTTGCACGCTAATTATAAAGTTAGTTAAGAACTTGCTTATTTTGATCCGAACTAACGAAGTTTTCGCTTGTGTCATACATTGATTGATTCTTCAAAAACATCTTCACTAAGTGGGATACTGAATGAGGTGGTTTCAAGAAAGTGCATGCCATGTTTAGGTAAAGTAGTTATTTTTACCTAATGTTCATTTTACAGAACTGCTTAAATGACCCAGTATTCAAACGCAATTTCTTTGAGCTTTTTAAGCCCACAATCTATATATAATGTTTATGCTTTACCAAAGTGAATTTTACCAAGTGTTGTAAGCTGGTAATGGATTTCTAATTAATTCAATGAAATAATTATACTTTTACTACTTGACTCTTCTCTTCATGGATAAAGGAAAATCTGCACACTACTCTGAAAGAAGAGCTAAATTTTCTAATGCTAAATTGAAACGCTAAATTGAAAACACTAAATTTTCATATTTATCCAGTGGGATGTACATACTATTCATTTAAGACTTAAATAAAACTTAAAAAGATAAATATGATTTACAATTTCAAAAATTGAAAAATGATGAATAAATGGTGCTTGAGTAAAGAACAATTTGCAATGCCAACTTAACCATCGTTACATAATCATGTTATTAAATATTTCTAGAAAAAGTATTGAAATCTCTCATAAAACACCACTTCATGGTAAAAACAAAAACCCACCAAGTACAAGAACTTCTTTCCAAAGCAGTTATGAAATCTCAAAATGGTTTGTGCCATATCTCTGCAACATTAAAGCTGCACACTAAGGTCTGAAGGATTGATTTTGGCCATTATTTAGGCCTAAAGGATCCTAACCATGGAGAACAGGAAAGAATGGCAAAAAATAGGTTACTGCAGTAATGTAAAGTTTGGTGTTTCTGAAAAGTTTCACACAAACAGAAAATGATTGGCAAAAGTGATGTTGCAGGAAAAGTTGCATACATGCAGATAGATAATGGCAAAAAATGTCTCAAATGTTGTTAAAGTTGAACAGTGCACAACAGAGATATTGGAAAATATGTTTTAGGAACAGAAGTTTGAATTATGTGAAAGGGTGCACAAACACATACATACACACAGAAAGAGAGGATGGCAAAAACTGTTACAACAACATAAGTTTAATGATTGTGAAGGGTTTCATACAGAGAGTAATTTAGAAGAAAATGTTACAAAAACAGAAAGGTGAATTATATTAAAGGTTGCATGTACGTGCACACACACAACACAACGCACACAAAGAATGATAAAAGCTGTTACAGCAACACAAGCTTGATATTTGTAAAAGGTTGCACATGGAGAGTGGTTGGCAAAAAAAATAAATAAATAAATAAAGTTGCAGAAACAGAAACCTGTAAAAGGTTGCACATTTGCAGAATGATAATTGCAAAAATGTTATAGCAACAATTTTTTTTATTTTCACGAAAGATTGTATGCACACAGAAAGAATGACAGAGAATGGTAAAAAATGCTGCAGCAACATTTGATTTTTGTGAAAGGTTGCACACATACAGATAATGGTAAAAAATGTTACAGTAACAGTTGATTTTTATGAAAGGTTGCATGCATGCAAAGAGAACAGCAAATAATAATATGTTGCAAGAATAGAAGTTTGAATTATGTGGAATGCTTGTTTTAAAATATGAAATATAACTTAGTCTGTGGATGGTATTTATTTCTTACAGATCCATGACAAATACAAAAAGTTATTAAAATAAAATATCTCTAAAATTCATTTTAGAGAGTAAAACTGGATTTCAATAAATAGAAACTAAACCTTTTTATGCAACACATTAATGAGATATTACTTTGTAAATAATATAATTAAATATTTTTATCAATACACTAATGCAATATTATTTTTAAAAAATGATTGTTACACTAAAAGTAATTAAGCAAAGCCATGAAAAATGAGAGATAACACAAATCAAAATTAAAATGACAAGTACTTTGAAATGATTGTTACAAGAAGTCTGTTACTGAATTTGTAGTAAGAGCTATCCCATTCTAGCTAGCTGAGTTACAGTGTTTATCAGACAATCAGTTATATCATAACCTAATTACAGTAATGAGTTAGTGTTTATCAGTACCATGCTGGGTTAGTGCGTTGAGCACATCTAAAAGCCTGAATACATGCAGAAATGCATATACTTCACCTCGCTGAAAAGAAATGACTGTGTCACTCAGCTCCTCAATCATGTGCACCCTGCGTCCCTTGATACCCATCACTTTAAAGAAAACATCAAAATGCACATCAGAACAATAAGAGTCTTCAAACTCAATTCATTTAACCTTAAGTTACAGCTGCGCTGTGTTCTACTTTCAATAAGCAAGTACATGTCCTACATCTATATATTTGTGCTTTTTATATTTTATAAAAAAAAAATGAAAGTGTGTAATCTATGCAATTACCATATATACTCTCATATAAGTCGACTTCGTATATAAGTCAACTTCGCGTATAAGTCTACCCCCCTACTTTCAGAGAAAAAAATCGGAAAAAATCCAAAACTTGTGTATAAATCAACCCCAAAAAGAGAAAAAAAATTTTCAATAAATTATTCAAAAACATTTGAAAACGAATATATATATATATATATATATATATATAATACTAAAATGAAATTTCCACAAAAAACTTCATCGGAACCCTTTAAAGTCCGATTCCAAACAAGTAGGTTCTCGTGTGACAAGCTCCAGACATTCTTTTACTTCCAGCATGTAGCGTCTTCAAAACGGACGGGAGACTATGCATTCCTGTCTCTCAAGCATCCTTGACCCACTGCACAATCAAAACAATATCAGACTGCCGCCCATTATTTGAGCCAATATTTTTCGTTAACCTCCCAACACCGTTGTTATTAGATACTCTCTTCAATAAATTAAACAAAAAAAACTTTCAACTTAAAATCCTGCATTATAGTTTTAAACAATCCGTGTAATAAAATTATTTCTGAAAAGAGGCATTTTTTGAGTAATCCGAGAAGAATCCGGAATTGAGAAATCCAGCTGTAATCTGAGAAGCGAGAGATAAACATCAAATGAAAATATATGCATATTTTTTTATGACGCGATACACTGGTAGTCAGGAACATAGGGAGGGCAGTGACTCACAGGAAAATTTTGAGGTGTAGAGAAATTCAGAGTGCGCTATTAAGTAATTACTACCGCATCGAAGAAGGATTGATTGCTTTGCGAGAAAAAAGAACTTTTAGACTTACAATTATTTTTTTTTAGACTCCGCGCATAAGTCGACCCTCCCTAAAAGTTTTTTCTTTTGTCACAAATTTCTCAACTTATATGTGAGTATATACGGTACATACTTTACAGGGTGAGTACACACACTTTCCTTAAAAAAAATTCAAGGACTTCTAAGTACGATGTAATTATTTTTCAAGGACATCATTTCTTCCATATTATGAAGTTGTATGTGCTTCTGGGAGGAAATATCATAGCAAACTAACATTATTGTTTAATGTTGAAGCCGTTGAAGAAATTTTTGGGAAAAAACAATGTTGTTTAGAAAAATTTCAGCAACAGCGTAACTGCTAGGGAAATTTCCAGAGAAAGCAGAACTTCTCAGAAAAAACACAATGCTGTGAATCTGCAGAACACTTTCTATCCTGACTTTTTCAAGCACATTCAAGGACTTAACCAAGAAAATGGGAATTTTCAAGTACTTTCAATTCCTTGAAAATGTTAATCTAAAATTCAAGTCCCAATTTTTAAGCACTCGTATGCATCCTGATTTTAATTTACTGCCACTAAAATACATCCGCTGATAGATGACACAGTATTTTAAAAAATTTACCACCTAAAAATACTGACAATATATATAAAAATGTGTCATTTTAAGTAGCTTTGTCACCTTTTGTAATAACAAGTTTGTGATTTTCTTTTAAATGAGAAGACATTTACATTGAAGACATTTACATCAACATTTATACCTTAGTGGTCTGATTGAAACCTTAAAATTGACGAATAAAAATTTTATAGCAAGAATAAAACATTCAATGCATTATTCATTTTTAATTTTTCAAGTATATTTATATTATTTAGATACTTTTACTTAAAAGGGCAGAATCAAGTTTATTACCTTTCTATCATTTTTCATATCATGTCAACTGTATACAAAATTATCTTACAGTGCATTCATTTCATATAAGTACAAAAACAATGCATTTTATGCATGTATTTATTGATATGAATTTCATAAACGCTCTATAAAGTTACTCTGATTATAATTATTTTAAAGTTAAACACAGGTGTAGACATGAAAATAAGATAATTACATGAGTAATTTATAATTGTAATACTTTAAATCAGCATTCTAATTCCAGCCCACCCTAACTAAACGTAGGTTAGGTAAGTAAATGTATTCATATTGTTATTGGTTCAAAAAAACTACCCATGGTCTTGAATTGGATATCAGCAGACAAGAGTGAAACAGGCAGAACATTTTCACTAATACTTTTCCCTTACTGTCAATATTAATCTTTCACTAAATTACCGTTTGTGCGTTTGTTGAGTATATCCTTACAAATTAGTTTTGACTAATGAAAAATACATTTAAAATGAATTAATTCTTGACAAAATTATTCCACAATAGTTCAGAAAAGTTCCTCCAAAACTCAACACGAAAATACATCCTCACCTTTTCCCGAATCACAATTTCTGATCACAATCTCGTCTTTTAGGTAATTCTTTCCAGCAATTCTAAAAATCAAAATACACATAATTCACTTAAGAATTATATAGATATAACTTTCATTCAAATGCAACATTCTTTGAGTTATAGAAATGGAATACCTACTGAAGGTATCCCAGGGTGAGTACACTTTCCCGTAAAAAAAAATTCAAGCACTTTTCAAGGGACTTTCAAGTACCATGTAATTTTATTTCAAGGATGTCAATCAACTCCTCATTATGAAGTTGTATGCATTTCTGAGAGGAAAAATAAATAGCAAACTAATGTTATTGTTTATTGTTGAAGCCGTTGAGGAAATTTTTGGGAGAAAACGGCGTTGTTTAGAAAATTTTAGGAAACAGTGGAATACTAGAGAAATTTCCAAGAAAAGCAGAACTTTTTAGAAAAACACAATGCCTAGGATTCGCAGAATATTTTCATCCCTGTCTTTTTCAAACTCTTTCAAGGACTTAACCAAAAAAATGGGAATTTTCAGTACTTTCAAAACCTTGAAAATAGTTATTTAAAATTCAAGTACTTTCTCGATTTTCAAGCACCTGTATGCACCCTGGCATCTGGTCTTCAAAACAAATTGTATCATTCACAATAATGATTTTGAACACATGTGTCAAATTTTTCAGAAATCTTGGCTCAAACAAACTCTTAAAAAAGGATTATGTATACTTCATGAAATTTAATTACTGAGTGAATAATATAAAAGTAATTCAAGATCACATTGACTTGATTTAGTCATTTTTTTAATCCAGATATTGAACGATTATTTAGCTATTCACAGTAGAACAAATGCATCTATACTGAACAACAGTTCCAATGAATTTCAAAAATTATAAATTTCTGTGTACTGCAAATTAAAAATGAGTTGGGATTTCTGTTTTCTCTTTGAATCAGTTAGCCATTATTTATGGAGAAAGAAAATAAAAAAAAGTTAGATTCACACAATAAAACTATACTTGTTGACAAACCCCATAGCAAAAATGCAGCGACATTGTCACAGAATGAAAATAACACCTCGCAGAAAGATTTTAGTGCTGTGATGAAGTCGATGCATCACAGTGCATGAAATACCCCCCAAAAAATGTGTCCCATTTTAAAGCATGCACCCTGAGAGATGTGCAAAAATGTTCCCAGTTTTCATGGCAAAAAATAATGGATTCCTGACAAACGGCTTGTCACACAAGGAGAAAGTCCATGTGCTGAAGAGTGCCATTCTTCATGTTAGACACCACAAAAAGAAACGGATCGCGATAGTGTTATGGTCAAAGTTCAAGTATCGGACATTTACGATTAAAGTAAGTTTGTACTTGGGATCGTTTGTTTAGTGCCAAATGCAATTACATTTGAGTTTCTGCAGATTGTATCTTAGCTGACCGGAATATGCTCATTTTCTGTATCACCGGAAATTAGTATAACCCGGAAGCGTCATAACAGACTGCCGATAATGGCACTTGAGAATCTTCAGCTATGAGAAGCTGGCTGGAGTTTACCTATGATAGGTTGGTGTTTACCTATGATAGGCTGGTGATGAGCCATGTTTAGTCGAGCTTGTTTGGATAGCTCTTGTAATATTTGTAGCTGGTGTCAAGCTATGTTATGTTAATAGCGGATGTGTCATGGTTATGCTCAGTATTAGAGCGATGTTCTTCTCGTGTATTTTCTGTAAGCTGCATCAAAGTCAACTATGCATGCTATTATCATTTCTGTTTGATTTTATTTTGTGAGTAATGAATTTAATTTTTATTTTTACTCACTGAAACTTCTTTTGCATCACTATGTGTCACACCCACTGTATACTCATCAGTCGCCATGTTTAAATTGACCTACCTCAACAGAAATTGGCTGTCACGTCAGTGGCTCAAATCGATTCTACAGCTATGGTGGAGCCCCGTTTGCAAATGTGTTAGCTAAATAACTGGTTTCTGCAAGCAGGGAAAATAGCGCTGATGATGGCGCTTTATAAGGACTCATAATGCCCTTGAGACAATTATGACTTAATTTTTTTATACTTGCTTTCTTCAAAGAAGTACCAGAAAGTTGCTTATTTAAGCTGTGTATAATTTGACATTATGCACAATGTCACTAGGTGTCATGTCATTTTAGTGAATAACAATAAATTTCTGTAATTTAAAAAAGAAAAATCTCTGTTACTTTGTAGGTTTTGAAAATTTCCCAGATGATCTCAAAAATTCTCCAGGAGCTAGAGTAACACTGGGTACTGATGTTAAGGACTGATTTTGCATATTTATTAGTGCATTGGGTGATATAGATCCAGATATGGCCTGTCTTTCATTTGCATCCTGAAACAAAAAAACATGCATAAAAGAGCCATTCTAGCACTATTACTAAAACTCTTTATTATTTAACAATATAAAAAAAAACAGGTACTTACGTATTATCGCAACCATGACAAAACGTAATTGATGTATCGTCCAATAAAGGTCCCGATCGATTCCAAGGACAACATGCAACAAAGTGATCTGTATGAGGACCCACGTTCGAGCGGGCTCGAACTGGTTGGGGGACGTACGCACCGCTGGGACTGTGTCGTCAGACAGGCCGGCTTCGCCGGACCAAGTCACAGAGCATACTAGACTCGCTTCTGGGTTTTTCTCAACCAGTTCGAGCCTGTTCGAACGTGGGTCCTCATACAGATCACTTGGCTGCATGTTGTCACGGTCCTTGCGCCGTGCGACGGTCCCAGAAGCGAGTCTAGTATGCTCTGTGACTTGGTCCGGCGAAGCCGGCCTGTCTGACGAAACAGTCCCAGTGGTGCGTACGTCCCCAACCAGTTCGAGCCCGCTCGAACGTGGGTCCTCATACAGATTACTTTGTTGCATGTTGTCCTTGGAATCGATCGGGACCTTTATTGGACGATACATCAATTACGTTTTGTCATGGTTGCGATAATACGTAAGTACCAAAAAACATTCACTCTTCATTAAATTGAGAAAATTGCTACATTGGATATAGGGACAAATAGTAGTCTTAAATATATAACTAGGAATCAAACAATTGCATTTTAATAATATGAACGGAAAACTTTTCAACACAAAAATTAGTCACTGTGTATTTGCCTGGTAAAGAAAAATCAAAATATGTGAATATTAGTATTTTTGTTCAAAGTTTATATGCTACACTACTGTTAAAACAAATTTCTCAATACATTTTCCCTTATAATTCTCTCACCTGGTTACTTACTAAATTAAAATATTTTTTATTTGAAATATGTCTCATTTGAGCAAGTAATCTAAGTAGTATGCTAAAACAAATTATTGCATCATACAAATACAACCTTGGCACCACCTAATGAATTAATGAAAACACAAAATGTGAAACATACTTGAAACATTTAACATAGATGCAAGTTCAAAATCCTAATAATCCATTTTTTGTTTTGTTTTTTAAATCTCAGAAAATTAAAATATTTGTTTTAAATTGAATAATGATCCTTATTCTGACAGATCATCTCTAATTATCATGATTTTAAGCTAATATTTGCTTTATTTTGTTTTTTGATGACATTTCTATTGGTTACCATTTAATTTATAAACCTTTTTCTTTTATTGTAATTTGTATTTTATAATTAAATTATATTTTAAATGCCTCGTATTTAAAAATGTAAAAACGTAAATTAATTTATATGTTAATTTTTCCTGGTGGTTATGGTCTATATTTAAACACATATTAGCACCTTGTTTTCACTTCGCCACTGATGAAGGGCACAATGGTGCCCAAAAGCACTATGGCCGTGTGATTTTATACGTTGTAAAAAGGAGATTTTAATAAAAGACTTTTAAACCTAATTTTTGGTTTTCTGTGATTTTAAAAAGCTAATATTTGATTTAAAAAATACTTCACAAAATTCATGCATGCTGCCAATTACAACAGATCATGCAAAAAATTTAAATCATATATTTGAGTTGAATAGGGAGTAAAAATTGCATGTCTGTGTACCTCATACATTAATGGGAAATAATTTGATTGAAATATGCACCATTTCCTCTTGATTACTTCATCACAATGTGGCAAAAACCTTCTTATGTGGAAAAACGTAAATCATAGAAAAAAGCCCTGAATATTTGAATTTTAAATATAAAAACTTGAAACAAAATTAAATAACTCATCAGATGTGCAACACTACAATCAATAAGTCTGTAATCTGTTCTGAAATATAAAATATTTTAAAATTTACCATTATAAATAAAAATACTAACTAAAAAACAACTTGAAAACACAACTAAAAAAAAATTTGCAACTTACTTAAAATAGAAGTCTGTACATAAATTTTTAATAAGTGTGAACATGCAACACTTTTAAAGTGTGCATTCAAGAAAATAATTTACCCAAAGCTACAAACTAAATTGCTTACACAAGATGAGCTGTAGAACTAAATTATTTATTATTCTGAAAGCTCCCAAATCACTGCACTGTCTTTTTGCTCTAATGCTACTTACTTAACTATGCAATTGTAAGTTATTTAAATTAATGCAATTTAAAACAGAAGTCTGTGTGTATATTTTTAATGAGTGCAAACATACAACACTTAAAGTGGGCAATAAAAGACAAAAATAATTTAACTAGAACTATGGAACTAAACTGCTTATCCATGCTAAACTGGCAAACTAACCTGTTCGGTTTTATTTAGATGTGGAACTAAATTATTTATGAAAGCTCTCAAATGCCTACACTGTCATTTTCAAGTTCAAACAATTTTATTTCAATAGTTCTCACACATGTTTATTATTATTATATATTTTTTTAATTAGACTTCATATTTCCCATTTCACTTCTATCCCTCAAAATGTTAACTTAAATTTCAAAGAAATGCTAAAATCAATATATAATAGCAGCAAATCTTGTGCACTAATGTGCAAAAAGTTACACATCCAAGGTCTTACAAGGTCTTACAAGGTGGTTACATACACGTGATATTCTATTACACTATTATGTGTTGTTGTTGTTGAGACCCAGACCGTCCGACCTACCAGAAAGGTGTAAGGTAACTGTATGGACGGCCGGGAAGTGCCACCCAATTTAGACCGGAACCCAGTGGGGGAGGCATCCACAGGGACCGTACCCTCCTTCCCCTACCACCAACCTCTCGGAAGGACTTACGGACCCACATGTTTAACGTGATCGTACTCCGCATGAACACGGCGGCATTTGTGGTAGCGTGCAAATCTAGCGCGCAAACCACGGGGATACCGCACCCGAGATGGCCAACAGCACGCGGTGTTCCGAGGTTACACTATTATGTGTGGCTCCGGCCTTCCTTTTTGCTGCTCCATGTCTTCAAACGAGTCAGTCGGCCTGGGCTTTCGACTATTATATGTGGTTATTGCACGTCCAAGGCATTTCGTAGAGGACCAAAAAAGATATTTTTTTCTGTACAAAAACTCAGTTTTGCTTGGTGTCTTATCCTCGATCTATGAAGGTCGTTATCTATGTACTTAATTATTTAAAATGTATCTGAATACCTGCTTGCCTTTGTATTTCGAATTATTGTGTATCTATGTTTTACTTTTCTCATTTTGAAATTTCCAGTGGTTATATGGTAATTGATATTATGCAAATTGTGAGTTGGACTGTATGTATATACCTCTATTGTACTCAGGGTGAGTACACTTTGCTTTAAAAAAATTTCAAGCACTTTTCAACGACTTTCAAGTACCATGCAATTACTTTTCAAGGACATCATTTCTTCCATATTATGAAGTTGTATGCGTTTTTGGGAGGAAAAATCATAAAAAACTAACATTATTGTTTAATGTTGATGCCGTTGAGGAAATTTTTGGGGAAAAAACAATGTTGTTTTGGAAAATTTCAGCGATAGCGTAACTGCTAAGGATATTTCCAGAGAAAGCAGAACTTCTCTGAAAAAGGACAATGTTGTGAATCTGCAAAACATTTTCAACCCTACCTTTCTCGAGCACTTTCAAGGACTTAACCATGAAAATGGGAATTTGCAAGTACTTCCAAGGCCTTGAAAATGTTAATTTAAAATTTAAGTACTTTCCCAATTTTCAAGCACATGTATTATGCAACCTGTGTACTATAAATTACCATATGCCTCTGATGAAGGGTGTACATGTGTCTGAAAGCACTAAAGCAAACATGTTTCGTATTCAAACATCCTAAGAATAAATTTTGCTTTAAATTTTTAATATTTGTGATTGCATAAGTGAACTTATACAAGGGATATTATACAAATAACTCCAGTGGTGACAAACTGCATTACATTTACAAACTCATCTAAGAATCATACATTCTTTTTAGATTGAATAATTTTATTAATTTTCTATTCTATTTAGTCTCTAAAACATTTACAATTTATACTGCCATGCTATGAATGAAAATCATAGTCTCATTTGTTGTGCTAAAAGTAGCTAGAAATGAATTAAGACTGTCTATCAAACTCCATTGTCTATTTGTAGTGGTTGCTACTAAACTACAGAAGCATAAAAAACATAAACTACACCAAATTAATAATTATGTTATCATATAAATTTTAACTATTAATCTTAGAATGGTAACTAACAAAGCAGTGTATATCTGCCTCATATATCCATTCTAAATTACTTATATTATAAGAGAAAATAATAATAATCCAAATTATTTTAGTAACAATTTTTATAAATAAAAATTTATGTTTTATAGCTATGTTTATTGATAAATTTGAAGCCAATTTTTAAAGACATAATCTGCATCTATCTATTATAAATTACTTAAATTATAAAAAAAATAACGATTCAAATTATTTTAGTAACAATTAATTTCTATAAATAAAAATTTCTCTTTTATAACTATATTTATTGATAAATTTGAAGACAAGTTTTAAAGGAATAAGCTGATAAGAGTGATGCCTTAAATCGAGGTACACTAATGCTAAAAGTTTGGGAGGAAAATTTAGCACATAGGTACTAAATAATTTTGATTTGTTAATTAAATTTTACATCAATAAATTTAAAGAATTTAAGTTATGCTTCTAACATTTTAATTGTAAAATCTACTTTCAAAATAAAACATTAACATCAAGCATGAATAGCAGGTCTTTTAATTCATAAGTACCTCAATATTTTTTTTTCAAACATTGCTTTAGTGATAATCAGATGATCTAAAAATTTGTAAAATATCCTAAAACAAAACTAACCTCTAGTTGGGAGTATCTTGAGTTGAAATAATTACTGGTATTTTCATTCATTTTCCAATGTGTGGTTCTCAACTCAATAATTTCAAGAAGCTTCAGGCGAGACAAAACATCCAACTTATCTTCGCGGCAAGCATTGCGCAGCGTACAGAAAAAACGATCTAATGCATCTAAAAAAACATGTTTCATATTAAAACAACAAAATGAGACAAAATGTTTTTTAAGATTACATCTTAATATACTAGCCAGCAAGTTAGAAGCTTTGTGAAAACTCCAATATCCAATATTCAAGAAAAAGGTAACTGTACTGTCAGTTTAAAAAATCTGATGTGGGCAGCACATGACTTTCCCTGCAGACTCATATTCATGTTCTCTTTATTTTTTAATTATTTATTACATTGAGTTTAATTGCACAACATAACATCCATAATTATTTAAAATTATACTCTGAATCTGCACTTTTAATTCAATTTTCGTTCTCATTTGGTAGCTGGGCTTATTTCAAAATTGGTGTAGTGAAAATGCGAAAAAAACTAAAATATCTCAAGAAAGGCTAGTTCTAGTGTAATGGGGTTGGTCTTATTCTTTTGATCATTAAAAATTACGTATAAAACAAGCATTTAATTGATATATTTGAGAATATGTAGTTTTTTATTTTAGATTTTGATGATTTTTACAGGCCATCTCGCAAAAAAAGGCAGGCTCCTTTTTTCCAAATCATACCAAAATCTAATCGGCACCAAGGTAACCCACAAATGACTTATGTACCAAATTTTGTAAAATTTGATCTATTAGTATTTCAGCTAGAATGGATACAGGTAATTTTTGCTGGCCATTTCGCAAGAAAAGGCGGGTTATTTCATCCCAAATCGTATCAAAAACTAATCAGCACCAGGGTCAAACACAAGTGACTTACCTATCAAATTTTATGAAATTTGGTCCATTAGTTTTTGAGTTACAGTGGATAGATACATTGCACAGACAGACACACAGACATCACGCTAAAAATAGTTTTGTCGTATTCTAGTAGTCTCAAAACGTGCAGATCTGTCGAAAACTCGAGTTGCTATTTTCAGCATGATTACAATACTTTATACATTACCATGTATTGCAGGGAAAGTAAGAAATGAGAATATGTAGCATAAAGTAAAGAACAAACAAAAATATTCCCATACTCCTAACATAGCCATCAGTATTGCTAAACTATTTTCATTCTCATTAGAACTCAACAACTACAGAATCTAAAATAAAAAATTCCCTGATAATATCTTCAAAAATTCCCTGATATGTTCTTTTACTTTTACTGTCTATCTACTTTTACTGAACACTTTAACGAGCATAAAGAAATGAATAATATTGAAAGTGCTCATCTCAATAGAGATAATAAAACAGAGTGTGTGTTTGATGGAAAACGCTTCAGGGAGAATCCACTCCTCAAAACTTTATTAATTAAAAATTTATTATTAAGTTTGGTGGGAGATTTTTTGTGCTAATTAGTCATTTTCTGAAAACAGGAATTGTTTGAAGCAATTATGAACTTAAATGGAAAATCTACCACCATGGTTTATTTTTCACAAGCTTTTTCTGAACAATGAAAAGTATTAAGAAATCAAAATGGTTATTTAATTATTAGCATTGCATGAGGAAGATTCTATCTTATATCATGTTGCTCGGCAATGCAATTAAATTAAATGTGTTTGTTAATGTTTATTATTATTTTTTCGATTTGAATAATAAATAAATGGATATAAAAATACATCTCATAAATGAATGGTTTGATTTTTCTTTTATTTATATTAATTGCGGACTGCATACATCACTTTCATTTATTTTGGCAAACAGTTTTCATACATATATATTGCATTTAGCTAATAAACTCATATATTGCGTTTAGCCAATAAATTTATTTAGCAGATTGTTGAAACAGAAAAAGAGTAGAATGGGCATATCTTTTAGCACAATTTTAATGTTTTCATTTAGTATATACAAACGAGATCAGGATGTTTTATTCAGATCTGCAAATTCAGAGCTACGAATTTGGCGGGATATCGCTAACTTGGCAACTTTCCTTAAACATTGCCAAACTGACGGGAATGTCGCCAAATTGTTAAAAATTACACAAATCAATGAAATTTATTTTGTTTTGTTAAAAGAGAGTACTGAAATGATGTTTCATTAGCATTTGTCTATCAGTCCAACCATCCTACTTAGTAACACATTTAGCGAATTTTTAAAATGTCACCAAATTGATAAAAATATTTGTAAATCCATAAAAATAGCATAAAAAATTCCATAGAGATAGCATAAAAATATCTTAAAATTGATAAAATTGCGCTACATAAATGAAATGAATTGTATTTTTTAGGGGATAGTATTGTCATGTTTTGTCAATTTGTCACCAAGTGAAACTGTCAGTTCTACAAGGTCCCATTTGGAGGTAAATTTAATGATTTTTTAAAATGTCGCCAAATCTTCCATAGAGATAGCATTATTCAGACGATATATTTTCCGCCAATTTATTTGAAGGAAATAGTATCATGTCACTTAGCAATGGATTTAAATCTAATGTGTTTATGTGGTAGACAATTTTTATTAAATCTTTTCTTCTTAATTTTTATTAAATTTTGAATAATGAAGATACTATATATATAAAATAAATTTCATTGCCATTGCATTTTTGACTGGATAATATCAATTATGGTCTTCAGGTTTAAACATTATTATTATTGATATTTTCGGGGATTATTGATTCAGAGATTATTGATATTTTCAAGTTATTATGCCATTGTTTTATTGCAGCAAAAATTGTTAACACTCATATATTGTACGAGTAATCTTCTACAAATGCACAGGTATATCTTCTAATCTACGAGAATATAAGTTGTACAGGTATATTGGTATATATTTTGATATGTATGGGCATATATTGGAATCAAGTATGGCTGTCTGATATGAAGATTACCTGGATTATCAATATTTTCAATTTATTACATCATCTGTTTTATTTTGGCAAATATTTTTGAGATTCATATTTTAATATGGGTAATCTTCCACTAACAAATGGGCATATCTTCTAATCTACGACATTATAAGTGGTACAGGTATATCTGCCATGCCGTGTTTTATTTTGCAGCTAAATCTGCGTATTCTTAAAAATTTTACGTTTTTTCTTCACAATTTCTAAGATGTCATTTTTATTAATTTTTCCCTTTTATTTTCAAAATTCTTAATTGTTTTCTTTTTTTTGTTGTTTAAGCTTCATTTTCCCATCATTTGGCATTTAAATAACGTGTTTTAACTCCTTTTAGGCCAGTGGCATCTCTTTCTGGCAAACAATTTTCAAACATCGCTTGAAAGACCGCCATTTTTGTATCCCGTCTCTCCTTTGTCCTGCGGTCGCCATCTTGCTTTTTTCAAGTAATTTTTTTGCTGCCCCACGTGGTCGTTATTTTACGTACATGGACGGGAATACGTTATTTTACGTACATGGCACTCACAGGGCATCGGTTTCCTAGCACTCCGGTTTAGAGCTGCGGTTGGCATTTTGGTGATGTTTTCGCCCTCGTTACGACAGAGCGCGTGGTGTGGTTTTTCCCACACCTTGGCGCGAAATGCTCCCGGAAAAGGGTTGCTCAGGAGTTCTTTTTGGAGCAGGAGGACTCGAGGAAGAAGTGGTGAAAAGAGGAGAATGGATGCGGGAAGGCTCCCGGGCCTGCCGCCAAGAAATGGCGTGGTGTCTCGAAAGAAAAGGAAACACAACTGAAGGCCACGGCTCCCTCTTATGTGGGGATTTCTGCATTTACAAATCAGAGTTCCCAGTGAGCAGGGGGTCTGTTAGGTTGATGAGTCATCTTAAACATCATTTTTTGGGGGACCTACTGAACTCACCTTTAGGCCTCCTGAGATGTCAGCAGGACGTCCTGTTGGGGATATCCCCTCGTACAATAAGAACACCCTTCCTCCATTTGGTATTACAGAGAATTTCTACAGATGTGTTATGGCAGTAAAGTCCGTGTTGGCCACCCCTGGTACCAGGTTTTTGAATTTCCTCTTTTTTACTATAAGAGCTCAGTTAAATCTTGTGACCTGAAGACTTTCTATCTTTTGATTAACTTCCTTTTTATCATTTCATGTTAAACCTGTAAAGTCAGAAAAGATGTTGGAATTTTCAGGGAATCCAATTTGGATCTCCCTGCACCTGTGAGGCAAATTGTTAAGGGGTGGGTAATTTCTGCTTAAATAAACTAGCTTCTTTTAAAATTTAAGGCTTGCCGCTGTGTTCATTTCAACATCCAGTTCTCTAACGTCCACATTTTCTTACCTGGGGGATTGTATAAATTGTTGGATTTAAATTTATGTATCTGAAATCACAACACAAATTTCCTATGTAAAAATAAAGTTCAAAATGTTGTACTAACCACTACATAAAACTAATATTAATTATAAAATAAAGTTAAGAATTTTTTGGTCAAAGATGTAATGTGAATGTATTTTAATATAATTAGTTTAAAAATCTAGAGATTTTTTAAAGTAAGATTTAATTTAAGACGTAATGTAATTTCCTTGTGAGCCAAAAATGGCATCACTTAATGTTTAAATGTAAGGTTTCTTTGTTGTGCAGAAACAGCATAACATATCTTCCCATATAATTTTAGCACTTTCATTTTGGCATGTATTGGAATCAATTACTGCCTTCAGGTTTAAAGATTACGGGTTTATTGATATTTTTAATTTATACATGTAATCTACTAATACAGATTATATCTTCTAATATTCATGTATATAAGTAGTATGGGTCCCATACAATTTTAACACTTTTATTTTGTATATATATTAATTCAATTCCATATTTTTTGTAAATTTGCTTACAAGGCCAGGATGTTTTATTCTTCAGATTTGCCCATGAAGATAATTTCGTATAGCAAGAACAGAGATTCTTAAACTTCTTTTTAGGAGTATTAAATTAAATATTTTAACAAAATATTTTGATTAAAAATATCATTTAGTATACTATAGGAATTTGCACGATTGTGAATTTTAAGTTTTTTTATATTATATACTCCATATGAAGAATGGGTATGCTGCTAGTTAAGAATAAATAATTGAAATTAAATATTTTCAGCATTGAAAAGTATAATAATAAAAGTATAGTATTTACATACAAGAATTATATAAGAATAGTATTATTACAAGAATATTAATCCTTCAAGCATTAAAATTCTAGATAAGTTATGAAACTCAGCTATTCTGTAAAATCCAGTCAAGAATTTATATAGTTAAATATCACTTATAGCAATAAAATTATGTATAAGCAGAAACAGTATTTTTATAATCTGCTTTTCCTGTCATATAAAATATCTTGACAACTTTTCAAAACAATTAAAATGAGAGGGATCACTGAGAAACAATGAATATTTTAAACTCTCTTTATATTGAGGTGTCCAATTGACTGTCTCCCGTCACATGAAACACAAATAAGGAATTCTATACATGAGAATTGTTGTGATTTAGAAGAAAGCTGTGATTACCAAGAAAAAAATTCCAATTTTCCTGAATTTCCTTCCAATTTCCCTGATTTTACAGTTTTTTAAAGGAATTCCCCGATATTTTCCAGATTTTTCAAGAATATTGATATTCCCTGATGTTTTCCTGAACTCTAGGTTCTCTAGCCATCCTGTAGTTATATTGTTTGAAGATAAAGGAAGTTTAGAAACACAGTAATAGCTTACAAGCTATACATAGCTCACATTATGTTCTAGTCACTAACCAATTACCTGGCTAATAAATTTCAAATTTGGCTAGCAAACTTTTACTGATTAGTAGTGAGGTTAAGCATATATATTTCTAAAGTAAATTGTTCAAGGAAGTGGTGATTAGAAGTAGTAAGAGCAGACAATAAAATATTCCATTAGGTAAATTTAAATCATTTGGAGAAGCACAGCATTTAATACAAAGTGTTTCAAATTATAGCATCACTATTCAAGTTAACCTGCAAAAAATTATGAAATGCCTGTAAACTTTGTGACTAACCAAATCAAGGGGAAGAAATTTGAATGACAAAAATTTAGCTTATATATAACTGACAGAGAAATGTGGTACTGTGAATAAGAGACAATTACACTTCACATTAATGCCAACCAAATGATATGCAATTATGAAATGAATGAGAGTTAATGGCAAAATTGTGTGATTCTGCCCATTTAATAAAATACAGTGATGCAAAAAATAATTTTGATTGTCATTGGCAAACAAATGTATTCCACAATCACATACCATCCAGTAATGTAATTTTCTCCCATTCACAGCAGCATATTACCTTAACAGTCATTTCTTAAACTATTTTATTTTTTGTTAAAATCTCTTCTTAATCTAGTTGGTATAACCATTGAGTTTAGTTGCCTTTCTGAAAATTACTTTAAACATAGATACCTTAATTACAATACATTACTTCAGCATTGACTATTCTATTTTGTTTATACAGGGTGTTTCTAAAGTCGTGCAACCCACATTTCGTTTGATATTTCCCAATACAAAAAAGACAAAAATATTAAATATTCACAGTAAATAGTTTAATGTCTGCATAACATCGTAAGTTACAACAAATGCTGAAAATGACAACCATTTGCTGCCAAGCACAGCTCTACTCGACGACAGGTATTTATAGCCACATGATGCAGCATATCGATGGGAATGGATGCAGTGATGTTGCGGATGTTGTCCTTTAAGGCTTCGATTGTCCTTGGATTGTTTGCGGATACACGTTCTTTGAGATAAGACCATAGAAAGAAATCAGGGGCAGTTAAATCTGGGAATCTGAGTGGCCATAGTCCACGTGAGATGACCCTATCACTAAACACTGATTCAACAACTGCAAGGGATTTTCTTGAGGTGTGTGCAGTGGCACCGTCTTGTTGAAAATATCCAAACTGGCATTCTTCGTCCGTTAACTGCTCAAAAAATTCCTCAAAAATGGTAATGTAAACATCAGAGTTCACAGTGTTCTCAAAGAAAATGGGACACTTAATGCTCCACAATAAATACACGCTCTAGTAAACTGAGCGCCATTTTAGAACTATGTGAACTGACTCTGTACTAACAAAACCATCTATTGTGCATTATATGATGTATAAATAGCGCGAAATTCAAACATCTATCTTTATATTTATGAGAGATATCAACCGAAATGTGGGTTACGTGACTTTAGAAACACCCTGTATAATATTTATAATGTATATTGTAGTGTTAAAAAGTGAAAGTGATATTTTTTTACATCATCACTAAATGTGACTAGCAATCAACAGATTGGCTGTTAAGAAAACTGTAGTCCAATAGCCAGTGGTTAATAAACTACAGAAATATAATTCAATCTGTAATAACAAATGCATAACTAAAACTTAGAAAAATGTTTAAATGGCAGGAAAGCTATCAACCTTTGTGTAAACTGTCTAGTTCCTCGCCATGTTTTTTAAGCCGAGAGCACATCAAGGCGATATCAGCTCTTCCAACTTCATCCAAGTCACAATTGCTGATTCTAACATTTAACATCTCAAGTTCGGCAAGCAGATCTTAAAAAGAAATACAGAATATAAGTATAAACATTGAACAAATTTTACTTTGAGTACTACAACAGACAGTTAATTTTTAAATAGCTAAGTCAGATTCAATTAATTGGATGCTACAATGCAATTTTAAGATACTTGTTTAAACATATCAGTACTAAATAGCCTGTAACTGCACTGACAACAAGAATGCATGCTAAATGCCACAATTTTGAAATCTCTGTAATGGCAAAGACATACCATACAGCTGGTGCTGAATTTATAGAATCTTAATATTTCATACATTAAATACTAAAGGCCTAACAACTTTTAATGTCTAAAAACCAGGGGACTTTTTTTTCAGATCATAAAAACCAATGCATTGATTATCAACTTTTTAGAACAAAATATGATAGTACATTTTATACATAGAACTTTTAATGGGAAAATATTCTGCAATGGTTAATTATATATGTTTAGATATAAATAATGTCCTATATGAAATAAAACATCATAGAAATTAATACTACATTAATTTAATAAAAAAGGAAAACTTCAATGCCCTTCTAACAAATATCTCCTAACTTCTTCTACCATATATCACAGTGGATTTTGATGAATTTCTCTTTTCTAACAATGAAGCCGAGTCTAGAGAATATTATGATGCAAGTTTTATAACTCTACAGAAATGCATGAAAAAATTAGAATTAAAAACTTGTTTATATCCAACTATTAAGACTGCCTATAATTCAAAAACAGCTCAATGTATTTACATATTATTTCCACTAATTTGTTACGCTTAATAAAAAAGATGGTTTATGGCTAAAAATATTTAAAATTTTGCACTAAGTTATTAGATATAAGTTAAAATTCAAAAATATGTTTCCAAGCTATGTACCTCAAACACATGGTTGATTTTAATAAAAAAATTTTCAATTAATAAGACTCAATCAAGAAACTGCTTTTGGTTTGAGTTTTATCCAGCTACACATAACAGTAACAAAGAGAATTAGCATACCTTTTTGCAATTTATAACTCAAAAGTAGTTTAATGGATTTACATTTTTTTTTCACTGAATTATAAAGCTTATAGGGAATAAAATTATGGTTAAAATATTTCACATTTTATATCATATTCATTTTATTTCAGTACTAAAAAATGCACTCAGCATTGCTTGAGAATTAAAGTAGGAATCAATTGAATTCATTCATTCAATTTTTCAAAAGACATAGTCACCCACCATGTGAGAGTAAGATGTCCTAAATACCCCTTAACAAGCTGCATGAGTGAACATGTAGCTATTCCACTCCCGCTTTGAAAATGCATAATATTCCTCGAACTTACAGTTAGGGTGCTGAACACTTTAAGAACTATGCCCTAATGCCCTAATATGACTGCATATTACGTCTAAATAAACACGACAAGAGGTAGACAAAACTCCAAAATTTTCAGTAGCCAACAGATTTATTTTTAGGATAATTTTATCAGAAGCCAACACTTTGGGACAGACACGATACTAAAACCAGTGGTTGATTCAATCATGCAACACGTCCCAGTCAAACTAAGCAGAAGCTACGCACTCTGAAAATTGAAACTAAATTAATAATATGAAAAGGGTTTACATGCAAATTGTCATTCATCTTTAAAAATATACTAATTGTGTCAATTTATTTTTCTTAAAATATCGATCAATAGTTTTTTTGGATCACACAATCCTTGATTGCGGAATCACTTAAAGATTTCGTCAAATCGCTTAAGTTTTTCACTAAAAGTTTTTTACAGTTTGTGTTTAAGGACATTCATTCCGCTGAACCCTCATTCATAGTTTGATACACTTGAAACATGTAGTGTTGACACAATACTAACCTTTCTTTAATCTGAAAAGTTTCCTTTTAGAATCAACAATTTTTTCAGCAGTTCATTTAATGGAAGACCTTTTCCGAGTACTTTGAATTCAAACCTATACCATTTGCTTAATAGTATATATATGTTTCTTAAATAATATCAAAATGTTTTGAAAAATGAGTGACAAGAGCTCTAATCTCACTGTTGCCATAATTTTACAACATTTTTTCAGATGTCCAAGAATACATATCAAAACCACTATTTGAACTTTGTACTTTTCATGTTTTTTAATAATTTCCAGTTTAAATGGTACTAAAAATCCATACATAGGTTTGTCATTTTCTACAGCAATACTTCCAGCCAAACTTTGTAAAAATTTTTTTTGCTGAAACTTTGATGATACACTATGATCATTTTTTGGTTAGCCATTATACTCTTGGATCATTACAAACCACACTTGAATCAGTTATCTGCCCACCCTCGCTTATTTTTTCAACATCACTTTCATATGGTGTTACATTTACATTACGGTACAAACATTCACATTCAACATGAGAAAGAACACATATCAGTTGGTGTCTGGACTGGTTCTATGCCTAAAAAATCATGGCTGTCTGTCAATTTATAACGGTTATCCAAACAGATTCGAGAACAATAAGTAGGAGCATATTGAGAAAATTTGACCTTGTCACCACTTGGCAGACTGCTCCTATGTCCTTTTCCTAACAACTTTTATCATTGCACATCACTACACACTACATGGACAAGGTTTTTTAATTCATTTTTTTTTTCTTTTTTTATTAGAATACAAAGAAATCACACAATAATTATGCGAAAAATTGGAATTATTAAATTACTCTTAGATTTTCAAATGTTACAATACAATAAATTTTATACTTTTATGTGTTGATGAATTTTTAATTGTTTTTTGTTTGTTTCACATAAAAAAAATTTCTACATATTTGGTTTAAAGCTCATTGAAAAAATTGTTCTTGGATCTTTCTTATGGTGCAAAGATGGAAACTCTACAATAATATCTTCGATTGCCAAGGAACCGATTTGTGCAAAAATTGCTCAAAATGAAGCTTCAGCATTCAATAACAAAAAAAAAACTAATTTGAATTTTCAAAAATTCTTGACAAGATGTTTCCTTTCAGAAGTCAAGGTACCTCTATGCCAAATTTCATGGTTGTGAGTTACTTAAGATTTTCCGCTACATGACTGACAAACACAGACAGACATCTTTCTTAATTATTACAGATTATCCTAGGTAATGCTATGTATTTCCACTGAATGAATGACAATATATATAATTGTTCATAAATTACATTATTTTTCTCAAAATATTAATCTTCCATTATAGAATTAACAGTGGCTAATCTAGATCTCTTTAAAAAAGGCAGTTGAAAAGTTTGTTCGAAACTGTGTCTATATATTCAGACTTATCTGTCAATTTCTCAGAAGTTTGAATGGAAAGTGCGATTACAAATTGAGAGTAAGTTTTCGTTACCCAGCTAAAAATTATCTCACATTCATTACTGTGTGGAATTATGAAAATAAAAACATAAATTTTAATGACATGTACTTTTTTGTAGTTGTATATTTAACAATATTGCTTTTATCACCATTGAGAAATTAAAACAAAACAGTACAGAAAATTTCAATTACTGCACTTTCATCATCCAATGATTAATATCAAAAGATAATTTCAATGCAAAGTTCTAAAACTAAATAATAGTGTTCTTCAACTAACTTAAAATCACTGCTGTCAGCATCTGGTGGATGAAAAGGATGATTTTTCAGACAACACTGTAACACCACAAATTCTCGAGAAGAAACATGTATGAGCAATTTAGTAAACGAATATCATTAAAATGTTTATAAATAAGAGGTTTTGATGTCATTTCTTAAAGTTCATCCATTCATTTCCCTTATTTAAGTTTTCAACTGGTTAATTAGGAGATTAAAACTCTTTAATGCATCACTGAAGGACAGTAACTGAGTACTCCAGTGTTGAATTGTCCACATGTATTCCATCGGTACATGTGGACAATTTTCTTATTTTTAAAATTCAAACTTAAACAGTCAAAATCTTGAAGGACACATAGATGATTCAGTGAGTAAGAACATGTGTATAAACTATTAAATTTACTACTTTTTCTAATCTAGATTAGCACACCTTTATTAAAAAATTATATCTGAACTGTTCACATGTGCCTCACTGTTCTTCACTAACTATTTAAGCTTACTTTAAAATGAAAGACAACCAAAAAATAGGCTTAAAAGTCTTTTATTAAAATCGCCTTTACACAATGTATAAAATCACACGCCCATAGCACTTTAAGGCACTATTATGCCCTTCATCAGTGATAACTTCGCCATTGATGAAGAGCACAATAGTACCCAAAAGTGCTATGGTCATGTGATTTTATATGTCGTAAAAAGAAGATTTTAATAAAAGACTTTTAAACCTATTTTTTGGTTGTCTTTCATTTTACAGTATTAATTAGTTGACGTGTTCCCATACAATTTCATTTAAGCTTATCTTAAAATATACTTGAATTACAGATGGTCCCTAATCATGAAAACATACTCATAAGTCTAAAATATTTCTAAAAACATGAGTGACGTAAAGATCAAAGAACTGAAAAGTAAAGAAAAATTAAAGGTTATTCCGCAATTAAGAAGTTTACAATAAATGCAATATATTACCAGCTCGAGCTTTAGGACTAAGACAATCTTTAACATCCCTTGAAAATTCTAAGCTAGTTGAAGACTTTAAGGGACGAGGTTTCTTCAAAGGCTCTCTAATATTTCGAACTGTTTTAACACTCATAATTGGTATCACTATAAGTAAGAAAAGGTAAATTTAAATTTCTATAAAATATCCTATACATATAGAATAAATGTAATTACAATACATTGCATTTAAATAATGGCAATGCCAATTCATCCCGATGGTGAAGCCAATTGACAGAGGGCATAGCTATGTTGCAGTGATTCAAACAGATCGCTTTACGCTGGGCGAACCCTCTTATCTGGTTTTAGTGAGCTTCATTGCAATAGAAGAGTATTTATAAGATAATGAGCTCAAGTTCTATATTGATGTACACCTGGTCTATACATGCAAAATAGCACTTAAGATATTTTACAAAAATATTAATAAAAAAATTACTAGAAAGAAATGAACATTCTGCTTCTTTTAATTTAAATAATTTGAAACTAAACATAGATGGAAATAGATGCACCTGGAAGTTACAATATTACATGAAAATGCTGAAACATGGGAAATACTTTCAATTGCTAATAAATTTTACTGCAATTAGATACTTTTTTTTCAAGAAGAAATGACAAAAAAGTTATGCAATATTATTATATTTAATATATGGTACTGGTGAGTGAAAAACAATTTTCTCGAGTAAACTCTGAGCTGAAATTTCTTATTCTGTGAACAACATCTATGATTGAGGTATCTTTGGTAAAATTGTAGCATTATGAAAAATATAAACACTTTAAACAAATATCTCTGAACCTAATATATAAAAATATAAACAATTTTAACTTGTTTTGTCGGATATATGGATCTATGTGTAAATATATAAAATAATTTCAATATTTTAACAGATCTCTTAGCTTGTAAAATTGTGAGTCAAATTGGCTCTTACAACTCAAAAGTATGAGTCAAATTTTCAAACTTGAAAGTCATTTTTTGCTACCTTTAAACATTTGTAATTTTAATTTTAAAATGGTAAAAAAAACTGATGTCTTGTTCATACCACACACATTTATACTGAAAACAACAATGCAATGAATTTAAATTCTAGAATTGATGAACAATTTTAACTTTTGTTAATGTTATTGCACGATAACTATTGTCCTTTTAAAATATTAAAATTGATGAACAATTTTAACTTATATTAAAATTATTGTACTATACATAATTATTACACTTTTAAACATAGATATACAACACTTTTAAACACAAGCGATTTTTTAAACATAGGTCACAAGCTGGTGGAATATTGCCAGACATTGAAAACTTGTGTGACGAAATGAAAAGAAAAGAATTCATGAAGGTGATTTTGAGAATCATTTTTGACTCGCTCACAGTGTTTAAATAGTAAGTCAATTTAGTTAAAAAATTACTGATTAATGAAACAACTGCAAAGTTTTTGCTTCATTTTGCTTACTTTCACTCAAAATGCCTTCTATAAAATATAGATATAAATAGTAAGCAACAAAAATATTCAGAACAAAATAAAGTTTCTAAATAAATAATTTGTTTTTACAAAGCTCTTATAGATTTTTAGGAATTGTCTTGTCAAATTTAAGAAGATTGAGATCATTTTTGTTCAAGTTTGTAATATATATATCTTGAAAACTAAAAACACTAGCTTTGAACTATAAGAAGTAATTTGTAGTCCTTTAAAAATCGTACAAGAATATATAATTGGATATCGGATCAGGTTCTTAGTTCTTAAAATATAGTGGTTATGATTTCAATATTTTAAATTATTTTAAAAGGGGCGGGGGTCTAATTTCAATATTCTAATAGTTTTAAAATATGGTTCTAATTTCGATATTTTAATATTCTGAGATGTTCTACAAAATAAGATAAAAAATAAAATAAATCCCCCATAAAATCTGATGATAAAGGAAAAATAGTTACTATTTGAGGAGGATTTAGCTCTGGGATATAAATAGTATTGACTTTATACAAAAACAGATTTTATTACAGTGCAAGGAATAATGACTGTTCATAGATTGTAAGAAAAAATATTATTCAAGCAAAACCATTTCGACTGTAAGAGAACATATGATACACCTTAAAAAAAGATGTTATTCAAGCAAAACCATTTCGGCTATATTAGACTGGAGCCACTATTGTTTTTTTAAATATATTGTTAGTAAAATCAGTAGTAACCCTAAATGGGATATGGCCTTTTATTTATTTTTTATATTGACTACATTTAATGTCAAATACATACATAAAAAAACAAAAAGTTTCATAACATTCTAATTTTAAAAATACAGAGATCAAAATTCAAAACCAATACTTCTTATGGGAAACAAACATTTTCAGTCCTTGAAAAAATAAAACAAAACAATGAAAGCACAGCTGCATTTTGTTTTCCTACCCAGACTGACTAACCTACCCAAAGATGTATGATGGTCCCTGTAGGGACCTAACAAAGGTAACACTCACAGGGACCGTACATACCCCCTAACCCATTCCTTGAATAGACTTCCTTATGAAGGCTACCTCAGTTCAGTTTCTGACAGTGAAAGCATTGACCAACTTGTTTACATGCCCTTTGCCTCTCAACTTTAACTTTGATTCTAAAAAGGTAGGTCACATCATAATTTCTTTCAATTGGGGGCAATTTTAACAACTGTAGTGACAGATTTATCTTCTTTGTTTTAGAAACATGTACTAATTGGGTCATGCTGATCGAGTCAAATCCTAAAAACTCAGGCTCGATTTAATTTACCTTATTTCAGTGAAGATAGGGAGGCAACAAATAGCAGTTTTAGAGATTTCTCATCATTGAACACGTAACTCTTGAATTCTATTTTCTTTTTGAGCAGGAAACTCTGAACAGTGCGGTAATCTCACCAGAGAATACAATAACTCGAAAAAAGTCAACAGTTTTCATGAATTTACAATTACATTTTTTTATTTAGATTTTAGTACTTGAAGAAATGTTGGTCGACCAAAGTGAAAAAATTGGAACAACATTCCTTTTTAGGGGCATCCACAACATCATCAGTAGTGATTTCTGTATCTGGTGCAGGAACATCCAGGTCTGGGTTGGTGGTTTTTTATTGCACAAGAGCCATACTTCACTTTACACAGATTTAGCAAGTTTCAAACCAAAAACTGGCTGGTCAGAAAGTCATGAAAATATTTGCAAAGTCACCATGGCTTCAAAAAGCAGGAAAATGAAAAGTTTTTTTTAAAAGTATGACTTTTCTTACTGAAAAATAGGAGGAATATGAGCCCTGTAATTGAAATAATTTGACAGAACTGGATGCTTTTAAATGAATAAAACCACAGAATAGAAATCAGTAGCATCACCAAATAAATATTGGGGGGTTGGGGGGTGGGGTTTGATAACCAAATATTTGCTCATTTCTCTAAACTTCAATGGGTTTCTGGGGAATATGACTCCCCAAGAGCCTCCTCTAAATGAGCCGCTGATAGAAATATGAAATTGTCAGCGAATAGTTTATGAAAATAATGTAGACAATCTCTCCAATTTCAGCAACTTTTTAAATTGTAATATTTCACTTTCCCTTTTCTCAGCTTTATCACTGTTAAAATTTCACTTAAACCAAATTTGAAATGAAAAATTTGAAGTAGTATGTAAAGTGAAAATGATGCAACTTGGTGCTAGTGTTAAGTTCATGCATGGAGGAAACAAGATAGTAGTGGTAAGTTCGAATGAAATTCCCTTTGATAGAGAATTTTTATTCAAAAATCCCCAACTTTAGAGAATTTTTGAAAAATATGACAAAAACTGGGAGATTTCAATTAAAATTCAGGAAACTAGGAGCCTCCGGGTTTTTCCAGGTAGCAGAGTCGGCAGTTACGTTAACCTTTAAAAAAATAATGTTTTTAACTGGTCGATTTTGTCCATCTCTAATCATTGAAAATTTCATTTATGCTTTACAATGGAAAATCTAACAGCCACAATTCCCTAGTGCAGTTTGCAGAATTTTACTGATAGTCCAACTCAGGATGTGGATCAATAAATAGCACGTTTTTGGTTCTTCCATTTCATTTCAAACTCTTCTATAAAGACTTCTCAATAAGAGCAAAAACCATCTATGACTTTTTGTTTGCTTCATAGTCAAATGGAAACAATTTGATGTTTTCGAAGCAACATGGCTTTGCAGATTTTCAAATGACAAGTGGCTACAAGGCCTATTAGCCTTTCCTTTGATCTTTTTTTCCACCATGACAAAATTGCACATGGAAATACAAAGTTTTATTCAGATACAATTTGTAGAATAGCCTAGTATCATCTTTTATAATAAACAACAGTTTTTTCTTCTACTTTTTAGCTATTTACTGATGGTTGCTCTTACCCCAGAAACAGTCCTTATATGTCATACCGCTGTCAGAATGATCAATCCACCCATTTAATGCAGTAAAGTTCTCAACTATGAAATACTGGAGCAAGGTGAATTGTTTTTCTCTTTGAACAAACACAAGCTAATTGATAAGTTACTTGCTCTTGCCTACTGGAGCAAAAGCTGGGTGAAGCACCACTGCTTCTTATCACACTAAGCGTCCAGTGGGCACCGAGCAGCGGGTTACAATTCCATTCAGTTTCCATCGCTAATCTGGTAAAGAACTTCTCTGACATCCAATCAGCTTTTTCGGTTACTGTAATTTAGTAGATCAGTATTTTTACTTCAATTAAAAACATATTCATAGATAAAAATGAGCAGCATAAAATTTTATTATATGCTAGAAATGAAAGTGATTGATTGGTGTATAATAAAAGGGTTAATGAGTGATAAATATGAAAGTCCTAAGATGAGATTAAATTGTGTGAGAGTGATTGGTGGTTTTGAATGGAAGTATCAAAAGTTCTAGTGTTGATAAGAATGATATTTGTAGGAATGTGACAAAGGGTACATGGCTTGATAAAAATTCAAAAAGGAAGAGTAATTTACATAAAGGTTAATTCATTGTTTTTTAGAAATTTTGTTAAAGTATAATATTTTTTCTAAGTATCATCTCTTTTAAAATTTTATAAATAAAAAAAAAAGTATCACTTTTTGAAATATTGACAAAGTATAATAATTTATTTTGTTTTTGTAATTTTGGCAAAGTATCATTCTTTTAAAATTTTCTAAGTCTTGAGATTTTTGCAAAATCCCAAAAATTATCTAATATTATTAAAAAGTATTTTAATTATAAAGTATTGAGTTTCTGAAATTGTTTTAAAATCACAAAAATGTTTTAAGTACCGTGTATATTGTATGTTTTCTAAAATTTTCAAATTTTTTTATTCTGCAATTTTATTAATTTATGCTATTATTTTTAAATTCACAAAAATTTTATTTTATAACTTTTTATTTAAGTGTTTTACACTTTTATTCTAATTGAATTATACTATCATTTAGATTCAAAATTCTAGTTCAGAAAATTGTAGAATACACTACTTTGGTAGGAGGAGCTTATTTTAAAACACTGGAAAATACATCATTTTGGTGGGGAGGAGCCAATTTCAAAACACAAAAACATGTCCCAACTTGGCACAATTTTGTACTCCGAAAAAAATGAGTGGTGAACTATTCTATCGATCTATCCAAAAGCTTTTTCGGGATTACTCAACAGAAAAGTTTTCATGGCTTTCTACTTTTTAGAAAATTTACAACAATTAGCAGCAAACTTTTGAATCTCTTCACAATCCTTAATAATGGTGGCTAATATAGATGCTGGTACATCTAGATTCTGTACTAAAGAAGTTTAGAACCAGGGTTTTTATAAAGATATGACAAAAATATCCATTTTTCTGGCGACAGAAAACCACTTATGTTTTATCTATGTTCCATTTTTTCGCACTTCACCTACACACCTTGAAAATTACAAATGTTTTGAAGATTGATTCAATCCTCAAATGAATTTAAACCAAATGGGAATAGAACCGAACTACAACTGACTTCTGGTAACCTTTTTCAAAATCATATTCCCTATACACCCTTCTTTATCACACATGCTTCATTGTTGAGTGTTGTTGGAATCTTAAACATAGGTGTTCTAAGAAGAAAACCAATGTGAGTGACAAGCTGTGAACACAGAACACATGTTCCGATGGTCACCAGGCTAGTACATCTTTTGTTTGGAATGTCGTAACATTCCAAATAAATTCAGGAATCTTAACATTTATTAAATAGCTGAAATCATTCGATACATCGGGGAGTATTCAATATTAAGTTCTATATATTCCTATCGTGACAAAAAAAAAAATTCGTTCAATCGAGGAATTCGTTAAATCAATTATGACTGTATAAAAAATGTGATGTATACCTACAGATTATAACATTTCGATCAAAGGACATAAAACCGCGATATTAAATTTTTCGCGTTATCAGCTTCGAAGAAAAACGCATACATTTTAATTTGTTTATTGATGAAAAACAGCCGCAAATTTTAATCCATATAAATACACAATTCAGCATTTAATCAAATAATTCAACCACATGTACTCACAAGAAGCAAAGTTTATTGATTAAAAATAAGTGAAACTTGTTTATAAAATAGTGTCAGCTTCCAAAACTTAATACTGCACAATATATGAAATGGAGATCAGAGCTAAAATATCACCATACTGTAAATTAATGCACTGTATAAAAAACTGAGCAATTAAAAAAGTTCATGACGTACGAAAGTAGAGCAGAAATAGAGCAAAATCTTGATAAATTTGACTGAACAGTCGAATTTACATAAAAATCGATTTTATAAAAAAGAAGAGAGAGAAAATTAATATATTCTTTCTTTTTTTTTTAATATTATTCTATAGGACATGATGTTAGTTTTGAAACTTTTTATATAATAATTTACAACATATAACACAAGTAAAATAATGCTCTGAGTAAAATGGTTGGTTTCGTCTGCCTGGAAATTGAAACACATACGACGCGACGCGACTCAGATTCTTCAAAAGGAAATCGGTTCGCCCGCAGAAGCTAACGGAATATTTTCCAGTGGACGGAATAATATTTATGATAAGTATCGATTCTAACACCAAAATACAGAAAATGGCTTTATTTTCTTTCAAAATTATTAAAAAGATAATCAATATAGTTAATAAATAGCGAAACTACATTTTACAGAGAACGTGTTTTCTTCTTCAAAATATGATAAAGTACTTTATTAATTCAAAAAAGCTAGTTCGGTGTCAAGCTGACCTCCTCGGGTTGCAGCAAATCAAATCCAAAAAATCTGATTGGGGATTATATCAGGGGACTGGTCCACCAGGTTGGGGCTTGGGCGTGGGGCTAACATCTCCACCTCGGAAAAAATTCTTGTTACAAAACCTGGTAGACTATTTTCCAAAACGGACTGATCTTTGGAAACGACCGCGGAAAGGAAAAGGATTTTTGGATTGCGAGTTGGAATGTGTGTAGTCACGATCGAAATGATTTTTATCCAAATGTGTTTGTACAAAAACTAAAATAAAAGTTTTTCAAACATTTATATTTACATATAGCTAAATTCAACACAGTAATCTCATGTACTCTATTAAAATTTACTTAAATTTTTTTCAAACTTAAATACGCCCGGCCCGACTTTTTAAATACTGAGCCCGACCCGACTCACAGACAATTCGGATCTGCGCTAATGAACCAGACCACAGCAGACTTCAAAATGAATATGTTATCATAGAACAATATAAAATCAATCGAACAGCTGCTGTCAAATAGTAAACAAATCCTAACCAATCAAGTTTAGCCACACAAAGATTTCTTCTTTCCCACACCATTTGCACCCCCATCGCCTCATACAGTGTGGGAAAAGAGGAGAATCCCTTGCTCTCGAGAACTCCATGCGTTGACGGATTAGTGGAAATCGATGCTCGATTTCGAGCGGGAGCACTAAGAGAACTGAGAGATGTCCTGCATATATGATTTCGGTGACTGCATTGCAAGAAATTAGATGGAAGGGCAGCAATATTGTGGATTTCAGGGAGGCCACAATGTTTTATAGTGGAGGAGATAGACATGAATATGGCACAGGATTTATAGTTGATAAAATTGTGAAGCAAAACATTTTGAACTTTGACCCAGTGAATGAAAGAATTTGCTTCTAATATTCAATATTACAATAATTTGCGCTTATGCACCAACAGAGAATTCTGATATGGAGGAAAAGGAGAAATTTTATGAACAACTGGAGAGGACATGTAATAAAGCACCGAAAGGTGATGGAGATTGCAAAATTAGGAAGGGAGGAGTGTTCTAGACCAGTAATTGGCAGGGAGAGCTTACATGATGAGTCTAATGACAACGGTACTAAACTCATTGACTTTGCGACTAGTAATAACGCGACAATTAGTAGCACATTTTTTCCACATAAAAATATCCAAAAGACAACATGGAAATCTCCAGATGGATACACTGAAAATCAGATAGATCATGTTTTGATAGATCGGAGACATGCATCTGATGTGCTAGATGTAGAGGTGCAGATGTAGATTTTGATCATTTTATGATTAGGGTAAAATATAGACAAAGACTTGTAAACTACAGAAATGAGAAGAGCGAGAAACAGGTTCAGTACAATGCACAATATCTTAGTGGTAAAGGTGTTGAGGGAGAGTTATCAAAGTGCGGGAGAATAGAAGTTGGTAGGGACAGGTTGAGAGCTGGAACTGTAGAAGAAAGATGGAGAAGTATTCAAGACCTGAATGGAGATACAGTGAAAGAGACGTTGGGAGAAAAGCAAAGAGATATAAGAACGGAGTGGTTCGATGAGGATTGCGAAACTGCTGTTAGAGAAAGAAATAAAGCAAGAGAGAGGATGCTGCAGAGGAAGACAAGACATACTGTGAATTATTATAAACAAAAAAGAAGTGAAACAAAAACTCATCAGGAAAAAGAAAAGAGAATGGGAAGGAAACAGACTGAGAGTTATAGAGGAACAACATGAAAGACATGCCACTAGGGATTTTTTTAAGGGAATCAAGGAGGTAAGAAGAGGATTTCAACCTAGAACAAGTATTTACAGAGCAAAGGATGGAGAGTACATTGGTGGAAGGACGGCGATTTTGGAAGATGGCGTGAATATTTTGAGGAATTGTTATGGTTCTGAAGGGAGTTTACAGGAGGAAATTGAGCGATCCGAGGGAATGGATTGTCCAGAAAGAGAAGAGGGTGTTATTAAGAGTCCGGGAGAGGACAACCTTGCCTCAGAACTATTTAAATATCGAGGTGATGTTTTCATGGAAGAGATGCATTATATGATTACAGAAGTATGGGATAATGAAGTAATGCCGAAGAATTGGCAAATGGCAATCATTTGCTCAATTCATAAAAAGGGGGACGTGACGAATTGTAATAATTATCGTGGAATTTCTCTTTTAAATGTTGCGTATAAAATCTTTGCAAAATTGATTAGTATTCGGTTGGAAGAAGACATGGAAAAACTGGTGGGAGATTACCAGTGTGGTTTCAGAAAAAATCGATCTATGGTTGACCATATTTTCTCTTTAAAAACTATACTAGAGAAATGTTATGAATTTAACATTGATATTCATCAACTTTTTATCGATTTTAGACAAGCTTATGATAGTATTGACAGAGCTAAGTTGTTTTTGATTGAGTATTCACCCCAAGGATTGATTCGATTGACTCTCTCCAATACTACAAAAATAAGAATTCAAAACACATTATCAGAAGAATTCAATGTAAAAAAAGGGTTGAGACAGGGAGATCCACTGTCAGCTGGTCTGTTCAACTTGTGTTTGGAATATGTAATCCGAAAAACCAATATTCAACACAGAGGGACAATTTATAACAGAACTTGCCAAATTTTTGCATTTGCAGATGATCTGGTTTTGCTGTGCAGAAACCAAAGGGCACTCAGCGAGTGTTGTTCTGATCTGCTTTTGTTTTCAAGGGAAGTTGGTTTAAGTGTGAATGACTCAAAAACTAAGTATATGGTAAATACTAGAAATAGCGAAAGATTTCAAGGTATTAAACTTTTTGACTGTGAAGGAATAAACTGTGGAAGAGTTAAGGAATTTAAATATTTGGGTTCACTTGTTACTGATAATAATGAGAATAAACTAGAAATTAGAGTAAGAATTTCTGCTGGAAACAGATGTTATTTTGCCTTACAGAAACTATTGAGGCCAAGCTATGTAAATATTAAACTCAAAATACTCATCTATAAAGTGATAATAAGACCAATTGTTCTATACGGATCGGAGACTTGAACTTTAATTAAAAGAGATACCGATCTTTTGGGAATATGGGAGAGAAAAATTCTGCGGCGAATTTTCGGAGCAATATGTGAAAATGGACATTGGAGGAGTAGAATAAATAAAGAGGTTTATGAAAGATATAAAGAGATAGATATTGTTACAACTATAAGAAAAAAAAGAATTCAATGGCTCGGACATATGATGAGGATGGAGGAGAGGAGAGTCACTAGAAGGCTTTTGGAAGGAAACCCAGAAGGGTCGAGATCTCGAGGAAGACCTAGGGTCAGATGGAAGGAGCAGGTAGAGGAGGATTTGAAATTGCTTGGTATTAGCAATTATAAGAGGAAAGCGGCCAATAGAAAGGAATGGTCAAAAATCTTAAAGGAGGTCAAGGCCCTACAAGGGCTGTAGTACCATGATGATGAAATTGGGAATATTCCGCCAAAATTTTGGAAGCGTTATGGACGGAGAAATAAGCTATTCTTATAACAAATAAAGGACTAATGGCGCCCAAATACAAAACTATTACCCAGAGTATGTCCTCGTGAGTGGGACGAGCTAGATCCACAAGAATGATAATAAGAAATTGATCACAATATTACATATGAAAAATGAACATTTTTACAGTAGTGAATACTTTTTTTTTACTTTTATGTGATGAATTTTTTTGAAAAATATGCAATATCTTGAGAAAGGATCATGCTAGTGTTCTAAAGTTTGTGTCAACCGTTTTCTAATGAAACATTACACAAGAGATGACTATTTACGTAACTTTATTGAAGGTTGATATACTGACCTTTTTGATGCTTTTCAAAATTGGGGGGGGGGGGGGGTCTAAACATTCGATTTCGTTTAAAAACAATAGGCTTCCAGAATTCACATATTACAATTTTTGTACCAAATTGCGTTCGAATCGCTCCATTCGTTCATGATATATTGTCTCCACAGTCTCACTGACACACACACAGGCATCACCTCAAAAACACTCACTTCATGTTCAGGGATGCTTGAAACATGCTCTCTTGTCGAAAACTCGAATTCTCGATCCCGTCACAATACTTTCTTTATACATTATACTGTGTATATAAAGAAAGTAAAAATATAACGCACAAGGCTAAAATTGCAACATCCCGGAAAAAGAGCGTTGTTTAGTACATGAGAAGGTTAGGTGGAAGATAAATAAATATTTGAACACATCGCCTCGCCTGATCAATCTCAAGCCATACACTGAAATGCAGAAAACTAGTCTGCAACACATGAAATGCAGTGCACGTGTACATCCTCATGCAGTCTCAATGTATGGCTTGCCTGAGACTGCATAGCATGTGTTAGAGACACTGTACAGCGTGTATACACACATGTGCATATATGAACATGTGCACACCACTGAGCTATAGATGGTTTTCATTGACATCACACTCCCCTAGTAATAGTTGTAATTTGCCATTTTTCTATCGACACCGTCCGCTACAACTAATTTATCAATGTTAATGTGTCAGCTGTTAACATAAGTTCACAGGATGAAATTATCATCTGACAATGCCAACTATACTTGCTTTTCCCATTTTTGTGAATTTTTCATTTCTTACCTTCTCTCAAAATTATATATTGAAGATTTGATAGCATATATACTGCTGCACATTTTTTTTTTATTATTACTTTTTTCAAGGAATTGGATAAGTTGAATTTGAAATTACTCTGTGTATCTTGTGATTGTACTTTTAAGTCCTATCTATGATGTCAAAGTTCATTTATTTAGTTGTGCTACATTTATTTCATGCACCTAAATCATCCATAATGCAGGAATTTTATTAGTAATATACTTAGCTGTAAACTTGCAATGTAATATGGCAGCTGGCTTATTTATATGTAATAAAAGTCAACTGTTTTATTGCTGTATAAGTTCTTAATGAAATATAGAAGAGAAAACATACATAATTATGTATAGTATAATAAGGTTATTCTGTAGAAGTGATCTATTTGTTACACTGCTTTATTTAGGTTGGTTTCTTTGGGTCAAATTTTGGAATCAACTTTTGACCCACTTCTACCGTGCTAATTTTCTTGAAAATTTTTACAGACATACATATTTGGCAATAACAATACATTTCATCAAATTTGAATAAGTCATCTCCCCCCCCCCCCCGAATGGCCTGTAAAAATCCCACTGTCATAAGATTTAATTTTTTCTCACACACACACACACACACACATATATATATATATATATATATATATATATGTAGAGAGAGAGAGAGAGAGAGAGAGAGAGATGAAGCCGCATATTAAGACTTTTTTTAGACATGTTAGACTTTTTTTAATTATCTTACAGCAATGTTATTATATATATAAAGAGAGAGAAGTGATGCCGCATATTGAACAGCTTTTAACTACTCGTATCTTACAACAATGGGATATTATGTACAGTGAAGAAAATTTTCATTGAAACAGTTTGCAAAAAAATGTCGGTTCTATATTTCAAGGATTTGCCAAATTTTAATAGTTTAAAATGTTTCACTGGACTAAACTGTGTACCACATTTCAGATCTCTAAGACATAGGGAAGTATATTAAAAATTCCATCATAGAAGTGGAAACAGACATCCAGACAGATAACCATTGGTCATAAAGAATTCAATAAAAGATTTTAAAAAGGTTTGATTGGATATATGATGAAAAATTTATTACAACAATCACAAAAGACTAAAAAGTATAAATTAAAATATTATATAAATACATGATTTCAGTAAAAAGTAAAAAATAATTTTTAGCTATCACAGTACTCTTGGTCATATGCTAGTCAAGATAAAACCGTGAGGCATCCATAAAGGAATTGCATTTTGACATTAATAGAATTTTAAGTAACGATAGAAGTAATAACATAATGATATAAGAATGACGGACTTTTAAATCAAAATTGTCAAAGAAAAATTTAAATAAATTGAACATAATCATTCTTATATATGTCATATCTATGTCATCACTTTTATTGTTCTTTAAAATTTTGTTAATGTCCAAATACAATTCTTTTATGGGTGTTCCATGGTTTTATTTTGAGTCACATATGACCAAGAATGTTGTGATAACTAAAAATTATTTTTTACTTTTTAGTGCATTTTACTGAAACCATGTAAAAAAAGCTTTAAAGTTTTTTACAATATTTTATTTTAATACACATTTCTATTGAATATATCTATTTGTATTGTTGCACATTAACTAATATGATACATACTCTGAAATAAAATTTTTTGCCCCTGAGAAGAGTGAAAGAAATTTGCTTGTAGTGATCATTTTGTACTGCTACGTGCAGTTGGTCAAATACATTTATAATCTTGGGCCTTCTTTTTTAATATTTTTAAATATATGTTAAAATAGAAAAGTAAATATCTCTTCTGAAAAAAAGTACTTGAAAAAAACCCAGTGCTTAAAAACAGAAACTAGGTAATATTGAATTTTTTTTACATTTGTTATGTAAAATTATATACACAAGTACCTTGCTTTAATTTAATATATATTGTACAAGGAATTTAACAGTTAAAAGTTTAAAATTTGAGTTTACATACATACATACATACCAAAACGTTCGAAATATGAACTGCTTGAAAAAAGCACTTACAAGTGAGATAGAAACTTAAAATTTGGTAACAGTGTAGGTCATATGATGGAAAATAGAAAGAAAATTATTGTGTTGCAATATTTTGTATTTTAGAAGTTGCACACTTTGATATGTTCAATTGGCCGAAATAATGAGAAATACCCTGTCTTTGTGAAATAAGAGATTGGAAATTGGATCACAGGTCAATAGTTTAGAGCAGTGTTTCCCAACCTTTTTGACTAGCGGAGTCCTTTTTAGAACCAATTTCAATAGCGGAGCCCCTTATGCCTACCCCATGCCTTACAAGTTAATGGTGTGTAGGAGTAGTGTTGGGGGGAGAGGCTAGATAGTATGGGATTATAAAGTAAAGTAAAGAGATATCTAAACAATTGCGCAATGTCCATGCAATGAAATTATATTTTAAAAACTTTGAAATTTACCATATCATCTCAAGTTATTCTAAACTACCACTAATACACATGATATTGTTAAAACTTGGCCATACTTAAAAGTTCTTCCAAAGTTCAATAAATCAAACCATTTGCGTTACAACAAATTTTACATTATTGGTGAGAGCAACAATAAGGTTTATACAATGAACTCAGTTCCTCCAATTTAATCATTACATCCAATTCAATTCAAATACACATTCGTTCATTACTTGTTATTCGCAATTTTTATTATTAATTATAGAAAACAATTCCAATTTAATTTTACTAACTATAGTGCAACAGTAGGCCTACATTAAGATATGACATAAAATAACATATAAACGTTTGATAAGACCCCTGTGGTTGCATTTTTTGCACATTTTTCTTATTTTAGGTTAAATGGATGATAATTGAAGGTGAATGTTTGGTTCTGCATTTAAGCAACTTCTATATTTTATTTTGGTACCTGTACAGGCGGAGAATCCTGATTCACAGAGATATGTAGTTGAGAAAGACAGCAATACTAATTTTGCTTAAAATTTTGAATTCATCTTGCAAACGCAGCCAAAACTCCGGTACACTTTGGTTTTGCATCGCAATTTTTAGTTCGCTGTGAGATGTCAAGTCTATGAGGTCCTCCTATTCCGCAGAGTTTAAGTTGGATGGTTTTTTGTTTACGCTGAACACATTCAGTACCCATTTGAAGTCATCAAGCACCTTCTCCTGAGCTGTCGGAAAATAATGTTCAAACGAGTCTGTCAAAGCTACGAGATGTGCCTGAATAATTTTCTGTGTTTTTTCTTCAATCTTGATGTTATTTTTATTCAAGAAGCTTTTTGTAACAGGGAAGCAATCGATATCTTCTTTTTCCACGCACTCCGACCAATACATAAGTTTCCTCTCTAAAGAAGACACTTTGGCGTTTTCATCAAAAACTGTGTTAGTTTTTTCTTGCAATGATAGATTCATTTCATTCATTTTATTAAAAATGTCGGCCAAATGCACCAGTTTGCACACCCAGTCTTTATCGTTTAAAACCATCGCCAATAGATCGTTATGGTTCATCAAAAATGCTGCTACCTCTGCACACAGTTCCATCAAACCTGTCAATGCTTTTCCTCGAGACAACCACCTTACTTCAGTGTGCAGCAGGAGGGACACATGGTGGCTTCCCTTATCTTCACACATTAGTTTGAAGAGCCTGCTTTTAAGGAGTTGCGATTTTATACAGTTTATTATTTTTATGGCATCATTCAACATTATCATAAACTCTGCAGGCATTTTTCTTGAGGCTAGTGCATGTCTATGAAGAATGCAATGGCTGTTACTACATTTCCTTGCCTTATTTTTAATTTTGGCAATAACTCCAGCACTGTGGCCCATCATTGCTTTAGCATCATCAGTGTATATATCCAAACAGTTTTCCCAAGGTATTTCATTTGATGAGAATTCATCCAAAAGATTAAATATTTCATCCCCTGATGTGTTGGTTGGTAGTGGTCTGCAAAGAAGAAGGTCCTCCTGATAGCTTTGTAAGTAAACATAATGAACAAATACCAGTAAAACTGCCAACCAGGCGACGTCAGTCGATTCATCTATTTGCAATGCGAATTTAGTACACCTGATGCGACTGATAAGTGTCTCTTTCACATCATCAGCCATATTGCTGATTCGTCTAGAGCGGCTGCGGAGTCCCTGGGAAATGCACATGGAGCCCTAAGGGCTCCATGGAGCACAGGTTGGGAACCACTGGTTTAGAGAGTCTTGCATTAAAACAGTCGAACTATTTAAAAATTCACAATCTTCGAGGTGTGCTTATTGTAAGACCATTGATTTTCATTGTATTCAGCTTAATTGAAATATGAAAAGCAAAGAATATAATTTTGAATTTTAATTATAGACATTGGTTGATTTGAATTAAAACCATCATTTTAACATTGGCACAGTAAAATTTTAGTTCTTAATTATTATCAGTGTTAAATAGTTGGAATATACAACTTGGGAGGTTTACAGCTTTTTCTATACTTCTTTAGTATCAAGTTGGGTTTGCCACAACTCCCAAGTATAGAACTGCCTATACGTACATTACCTTCACAGAGATGGTAGAAGGAATCCAAATTAAAAAGCTTAAATTTGAAGCTTTTAATATCAATAAAAATTTTAGTAATATGTTTAATGATTTGTGAATAACACCATATATTCCCAAGGTTTGACATGTCTAATTATCTGTTTTGCTCTTTTTCTGCTCCACACATTATGATCATGTACTCAATTTTTTGTTATTTATTTTTTCTTCTTTGCTTTAATTTTTTCTTATTTTACTTCTCTTTCATCATACTAGGTGACACTACCATATTCGGTTATCTTTTAACCATTTTCCATTTGGCTAGCATAGTCTTGCTTTCAAGTTCAGGCATGCTTGCACTGAAGAAGGGAATTCCAAAAATTTCCAAAATGTATGTCTGCTCATTTAAACTTATTTGCATAGCATTTCATGTTGAGATCTGATTCATTATTGATTGTGTTTCAAGTAAAGAAGTTATATGTTATTTGAGTTTCAATATTATTCCCTGTTAAACAATATTGAGTTTCAATATTATTTAACAGGAAATTTTTATTCATTTAGCAAAAGGATCCCATGTTCAAGGTGCAGAAGACGGTGATTTATTGAAGATATCTCGGACATTTTTCAAAAAGCAACCAGGGTAGTCAACAAAAGGGCAACCAGGGTAGTCAACAATTTTCTTCAATGAGTCATAATTTTCATTGATTTAGCATCATTTTTATCCATATGGCAAGATTTTCGTTAATTTGGCAACATTTATAAATGTCGCCAAGTTGGTGACATTCCGATAAATTCGTCGTCAAAATCTCGCCAAGCGTTATGGACGGAGAAATAAGTTATTCTTACAACAGATAAATGACTATTGGCGTTCAAATACAAAAGTATTACTCAAAGCACCTTTTCTCGTGAATGGAACGAGTTAGATCCATGAGAATGATGTCACCCAATTTATCGCATGATGCTACATATGAAAAGTAAACATGTTTCTCAACAGTTAATATTTTCTTTAATTTATGGGATTTTTTTCATAAATTTATTTGAAAAATGTGCAATATCTCGAGAACGGTTCATGCTAGTACTCTAAAATTTATGTCAATCGTCTTCTAAGGGAAAATTACATAAGAAATGTCTATTTACGTAACTTTATTAAAGGTTTTGATTTTTTGATGATTTTTTTAAAATTACACTCGAAAATTTAGGAGGGTTCTGAACATTCGATTGTGTTTTAAAACAATAGGCTTCCAGTATCCACAGATTGTGATTTTTGTACCAAATTTCATTCGAATCGTTCCATTCGTTCGTAAGATATCGTCTTCCCCCCCCCCCCCCCCCCCCCACAGACATCACCTCAAAAATGTTCGATTCGTGATCAGGGTTGCTTGGAACGTGCTATCCCGTCGAAAACTCGAATTCAAATTTTCGACCCCGTCACAATACTTTCCTTATACATTATGTATATAAGGAAAGTAATAAACACATTTCGAACACTTTTAGAAAGATATCCATCTGTGAGATAGGGATACTTTAACTCAACAAATGCTTGTATCGACCAAAAATTTTATGTATCAAAACATTATACAAAAAACTAGAATGAGAAACAATTTTTTTATTTGTATGATTAGAGCATAATGTTTTTTAAATCTAAAATTTTCATAACATCTCTATAGAGAAAATAAATGTGTTTGTGGTACTTTGTTGTTCCCGCGACTTCTGTCACCTTATGATATCTCTATGGACAGCAATTTGGTTTTTAAATGCACAACACATTTACATACATTTGTTGCCAAGTTCAAGTATGTAGTTGTATGATTATCTAAGAAAAGTTAAAAAAAAAAAAAAACACAGTCAGACATGCACATACGACACAAATCAGCTACAGCTAAGGAAAACTTGAGCAACATATATAAGCATAAATAACAATAATACCGCATACAGCTGCTTCGAGCAGAGATCGTTCTAGAATTCGTAAGAATCTAGAATCGTTCTAGAAACAGTAAAAATACTCCCTGACTTACTTTGAAGGAGTATTTTACTTTACAGAGGAGACATTTCTAACAAATGAGCAATTACCCCTAAATTTCCAGATAGTATGAAAACAATTTCAGGGTTACCCAAAAGAAGATATTTCAACTTTTGTTTAAGGAAAGGATTTAAGAAATGCTCTCTGTAAAAACAGAAAATATTTTCACAATTATACAAAATATATGGAGAATACACAAATTTAGTTAGTTTTTTACAGTACTACTGCAAAACGGCCCTTCATTTCATTAATGGTATGTGTGAAAAATAGTTATTTTTTTATATAATACGAAATAATTATAAAAATTTTAGTCGATGCTAACAGATTTCAAAAGTGAGAAAAAGATAATAATTTGTCATCTCTTGCGTGCAGTAGTGGAAATCATCATTTACGAGCATTTCCCAATCTCTATCAGAAGATAACCAGAAGAATGAGAAAACTCCAATCTCAAAATTAGTGTCCGTTTTTAAATTCGTAATATTTTCGGAAAATTAGTGACTGATTTCAGTTCGATTTGAGACTGATGACTTTTGAGGGACCTATAAACATCACAATTGGCGATTTTTTTAATATAAAAGCAATGCATAAAAATACGCCTTACTTAATTTTCAAAGCATATTTTCCTATTTTATAGAGTGAAATATGCACATTGAGGCGTCATCTCGATCTCTGGTTTCGAGGATATGCTGCATCCCCTTCATTAGTGCAAGAATGGTGAACACTTTCACTGACAAAGAGGATCCAGCGTATTTTCGAAACAGCTATATGCTGCATTATTATGTTATTAGTGTTTATATACGTTGCTCAAGTTTTCCTTATCCTTCACACAAAGTGTATTTTACTTATTGACAGCTACAACTAATTTTAGTTCTGGTGAGTCACCTCTCTCAGTTGTAAAAGTCAGTAAGTCAGTCTATTTTTAAAAGTCAGTCTCGGTAAGTCAGTCTATTTTTAAATACAATTTACATTGTTTTCACATTTAAATATTACACCATGTTTGATGACACTTTTCAGTACTTATGTTTCGCAGCAGAGATTACAGATCTGTAAGGAAGTGAAGCTAAACTGATCATTTGATTAGTCAATTATTTTGATAGACTTGTGTTTATGGCTCACTCAGCTGATACTGAATCAATTTTTAAAACACAATATACATTGCTCCATTTAAAAGTGTAGTTAATGATGGCCATATATACACATGACCTTACGATAGATACATCAATATTACATATTTTCATTAACGGAAATACTTTTTAAAGGAATATCTACAATGAAGTGCAAAAAAGGAGAAAAATGAATGTCCTACAGAGATTTCTGACATTAAATCTGAATTTGATTTGAATCATAAATTGGTTAAACAATAGCGAATTTCAAGATAACAAAAAATTTAGTTTTATGCAAATAGACAAGATATTTGCTTGCCTAAGGAAGAAATTAAGCTTATAGGATACATCACATTCTCTGACTCTCAACTTAAAAATGTTTTTAAATACACTCATAACAATTGAGCTAACACAAAATGAAAGACATTTTCCCCACATCTGGTATACTTGTTTCAAAACATTAATCATGATTGTATGATAGGGCAATTAATGCTCTAAGCTTCTTGTAAGTTCCATTTCAAAAATAATAAATAAAAATTATTAGAAGTATTATTTTAATGCTCAAACAAATAATAGTTACATTTGTTTTTATATAATGTTTAAACTCCTAACTGAAATATTTAAATTATTAAATAAAAAATGTGTTGTTATACCGGTATATAATATAATGAACAGGGTGAGTACACTTTCCCTTAAAATTTTTTCAAGAATTTTCAAGTACCATGCAATTGTTTTTCAAGGATGTCAATCAATTTCTAATAATAAAGTTGTATGCATTTCTGGGAGGAAAAATAAATAGCAAACTAGTATTATTGTTTATTGTTAAAGCTGCTGAGAAAATTTTTGGAAAAAACGATGCTGTTTAGAAAATTTTTGAGAACAGCGGAACCGTTAGAGAAATTTCTAGGGAAAGCAGAACTTCTTGGAAAAAACACAATGTCATGGATCCGCGGAACATTTTCAAACCTGCCTTTTTTAAGGACTTAACCAAGAAAATGGAAATTTTCAAGTACTTTGAAATCCTTGAAAATGGTCATTTAAAATTCAAGTACTTTCCTGTTTTTCAAGCATCTGTATGCACCCTGAATAAAATATGTATTCATTACATATATATTTTGAGAAAATCTTAAATATAGCAGAAACCTATTCAAAATGATGCTCTAATTATTAACAGTTACTATGACAGTCATTGGTACTGCTGTATAACATTATTAATAAAATTACATTTTGAGTATTTAATGACCTTACAATTTAAAGAATTTTTATTGAGATTCAGCAAGCAAAGAAAAAAAAGCTGCTTCATATAGTCAAATAAGTATTTATTGAAGTAGACATATAACATATGATATTTATATATTTCTTCTAGTGTTTTCAGAAGAAACTGTTCTATATATTTTGTGAAAATAATTAAAAAACCAATCCAATACAAACATATTATGCAAGTAAGTTGTAAAAACTTCACAGGTCTCTCTGAGGATGTTAATATCTTGGCCTTTTATACTCTGGAGTTCCCCTATGTGAAAAACAAGTTTTAAATTAAATTTTTTGGTAAGAGATTAAATTTGCTTTTTTCATTACATTTTTAAATCTCATTTCACACACATACAAAAAAAAAAAAAAAAATAAAATAAAAATAACATACAATTTGAATTTTTTCACATTCTGTAGTCAGATTTAAAGCAGTACCAGGTTATAGAATGTAGTACACTTTACTTTTCCTTTGAAAAGGTGACGATGGATTCAGATTAAGTTATGAAGTCATGGAAATGACTCCAACCTCTTATCTTGAGACATGTGTTTTACAGATAGAGTTCTCCAGATTCAAGAAGAAACATCTAAGCTTAATATATAACCAATAAAATTAAAGCCACATATCAGCTGAAAAGGTCATCTAATCAAATAAAACCATCCTACAAGACGTACAAATGTTAAAAGGCCAGAGCGCTTTCAGGTATCACTATACCCTTCATCAGTGGCTATATCAAAAATTACCATGGAAACAAGCTCATATGTAGACCAGATTGGCAGACAAATTTGCATAAATCAGCTACGGAATAATGATAACATAAACAGGCTATTGTAGATTAATCAATTACAAAATTACAATAGTAAGTGTTATAAATGGGAGATTTAAAATGCAAACAAATATTAAATACAAATACAAAGAAAAGACAATGAAAAATGTCCAAATTGTAGCCAAGCAAAAATTACAATACACTAAAATGTTACAGATAACTATGTAAAGGTTTGACACGCATAGAGTCGAGAATGAGTCGCCAACCGTAACTTAAAATTTGTACAGGATCAAAATTACAAATGGAATTGCAGAAGATATAAATAAACAGGGATTCATAAAGAAGAATATTATAAAGGTTATTGCAACAAATTAAAAGGAAAGTTTTTTAAAAAAAAGGGCCAAAATTTATCATTAACAATACATTGGGCAAGAGCCGTAGGAAGTTTACCATTCTTGACATTACAAACATGTTCAGCTAATCGAATACCAACAATACGTTTAATACTACTACTACCAATGCAAAACTTGTAGTCATTACCAGGAATTAAAAGTGGTACAACATACACTCCAGCATGGTTTTTAAAGTTATCTCTATCCCTAAACTTATCAGTACGAATGCAATTAAATAAGGTAGTAATATTTGAGTGAGCAGATTTAAATCTAAATTCATGGCAAAATTGAATGAGGGGACGGAAAATCTTTGGATGATACGGAAGACTGGATTTATACAGCATAAGGTCAACAACAGCAACAAGTTTAGTATCTGGTTGTATAAATTTATGGTAAATATGAGCGAAAATTTTATAAATAAACTCAAAGGAATAAGCGGCTTCATGGCCAAGATTAAAGACAAAGTTGATTTCATTAGTTAAAGCCAAAATAGACGAGCAAACTTTAAAAACAGGATTAAAATAAACATTAAAGGAAGCTTTTTTAAGGGATATAGGATAAGATGAATTAGTAGGGCTACAAGAGTTAGTAAAAGTAGGTTTACAGAAAATAGAGGTATAAAAACCAAGGGAGGTCCGGGAAACATGAACATCCAAGAAAGGCAAAAAAAAATTGGATTCATGCTCGACGGTAAAATTAATCGAATGGTAAAAATCATTACCTTTATCCAAAAGATTAAGGAGATCATTTAAATCATGATTCCAAATAATAAACACATCATCAACAAAGTGGCACCAAAGAATAGGTTTAAGCATTAAAAAAGACAAAATCTCGATCTTAATAAAAAAGATCAGATTTTGATCAAATCTCGATCTTGATCAAAATCTCGAGCTCCTATAAAACTTCTTCAGCAAAAATGCCAGATAAAGGGCTACCCATAGGGACACAGAAAGTTGCAAGTAAATAGTGTCACGGAAACCAAATTAATTAGTCTCCCCGACAATGTACAATGCAAAAGTTATTGCATCGATAGAGGGAATTTTGGAAGTTTTTTGGCTATAATATCAATAGCTTTATTAACAGGAATACTAGGAAATAAAGAAATAACGTCAAAACTGTGAAGACTGCTATTTGGAACAAATTTAGTATTAAACGAAATGTTAATGAAATTTTCAGTAGAACTAATAGAAAAACTATGATTATTATAAAACAGTTTAAGGAAATAAGCAAGCTCTTTCTCAAAAAATAAGTAGGGCCATTACATTTTGAAACAATAGGATTCATGGGATGATTAATGTTATGAAGTTTAATTTGTCCAAAAATTTTTAGAAGTTGATGTGAAGCGCAGAAAGCAGCAGATTTAATGTTAGGAGGAAGATCAGTGGATATTTTTAGTTTAATGATCCTAGCATTAATAACAGCAATCGGGAATTTTTTGAACTGATTGCAATCCATCTCAGTAATACACTTCCGCATGGAATTAACATAATCGACTTGATTGGTAAGAACAAGTTGTTTAGTTTTATCAGCTGATAAAATAACTAAGTCGGGATTAGATTTAAGTTTATTAAGTTTCGCGATTTCAATATGCAAAAGAACATCTGAACCAGTATTACTTCTATTTTTACTTTTAAGTTTATTCTCATTTTGAAAATTAGTAATAGATCGATACATAATAAAACAGTTTCTATCCTTATGGCCCTGAGACATGGTTTTTAAAGTTATCTCTATCCCTAAACTTATCAGTATGAATGCAATTGAATAAGGTAGTAATTAATATTTGAGTAAGCAGCAGAAGCAGAGCTAGAAGCAGAACATCTTCTATAGAGGTAATTAAATTGATAAAACTAGAATTAACAGGGGAATAGGCAAATTTTTGGCCTCTCTCAAGGCCAATATGCTGAATGGAGGAGATAGCCTGAATGGTACAGGGTGTTCCTAAAGTCGTGCAACCCACATTTCGGTTGATATCTCTCATAAATATAAAGACAGATGTTTGAATTTTGCGCTATTTATACATTATATAATGCACAATAGATGGTGTTGTTAGTACAGAGTCAGTTCACATAGTTCTAAAATGGTGCTCAGTTTACCGGAGCGTGTATTTATTGTGGAGCATTATTTGAAAACTAATTCTTACTAAACTGTTTGTTCAGCGTTTCGCAAACATTTTGAAACATGAAATGTGCCGAATAAATCATCGATACTTCGTGCAGTAAAAAAATTCAGGGAAACTGGTTCTGTTAATTACCGATGACGAAGTGGTGAGCCTAATCTGATACTGATATGCTGCATCATGTGGCTACAAATACCTGTCGTCGAGTAGAGCTGTGCTTGGCAGCAAATGGTTGCCATTTTCAGCATTTGTTGTAAAGCACGATGTTATGCAGACATTAAACTATTTACTGTGAATATTTCATATTTTTGTCTTTTCTGTATTGGGAAATATCAAACGAAATGTGGGTTGCACGACTTTAGAAACACCCTGTACAATTCACAAACGTAAAAGGAATAGGCTGGGAAAATGGGTTTGGTTTAAGTGCAAGAAGGTCAAGACATGAATATTTAAAAATTGAAAACAGGGTGCTGAGAAGATGGTGGAACATCATTCATGGCAAAAGTATATTTTGATTGGGATTACAACTAGAATTGTGTAAAGGTTTGGATTTATATATTTTACAAGGGTTTTTAAACAGTTCAAAACGGTTAGTCCAACTAGAAAGTTTACTAGCATGCTGAATCTCAAAATTATTGCAGACGTGGATTAGACGAATATGTATATACTCAAAAAATGGATCCATAATGGTTTAATGCAATAATGGTTTGTTACAGCAAATTCGCTGCCTATTCCCACCAAACCATTATGGATTCATTATTTGAGTATATACATATTAGTCTAACCCAAGTCCGCAATAATTTTGAGATTTAGCATGCTAGAAAACTTTCCAGTTGAACTAACCACTCTGAACTGTTTAAAAATCCTCGCAAAATATCTAAATCCAAACCTTTACACAATTCTAATTGTAATCCCAAACAAGTTACTTTTGCCATGAATGATGTGCCGCTATCTTCTCAGCACCCTGATTTTAAATATGATTAGTCCAACTAGAAAGTTTACTAGCATGCTGAATCTCAAAATTATTGCAGACGTGGATTAGACGAATATGTATATATTCAAAAAATGAATCCATAATGGTTTAATGCAATAATGGTTTGTTACAGCAAATTCGCTGCCTATTCCCACCAAACCATTATGGATTCATTTTTTGAGTATATACATATTCGTCTAATCCAAGTCCGCAATAATTTTGAGATTCAGCATGCTAGAAAACTTTCCAGTTGAACTAACCACTCTGAACTGTTTAAAAATCCTGGCAAAATATCTAAATCCAAACCTTTACACAATTCTAATTGTAATCCCAAACAAGTTACTTTTGCCATGAATGATGTTCCGCTATCTTCTCAGCACCCTGATTTTAAATATTCACGTCTTGACTTTTTTGCGCTTAAACCTAACACATTTTCCCAGCTTAAAAAGCCTATTCCTTTTCCGTTTGTGAATTGTACCATTCAGGCTATTTCCTCCAATCAGCGAATTGCCCTTGAGAGAGGCCCAAAATTTGCCTATCCCCTGTTAATTTTAGTTTTATCAATTTAATTCCCCCTTGGAAGATGCCCTGGTTCACGTGGCTCAAGGCCATACATAAGGACAGAAGCCGTTTTATTATGTATCAGTCTAATACTAATTTTCAAAATGAGAATAAACTTAAAAGTAAAAATAGAAAAATTACTGGTTCAGATGTTCCTTTGCATATTGAAATCGCAGAACTTAATAAACTTAAATCTAATCCCGACTTTGTTATTTTATCAGCTGATAAAACTAAACAACTTGCTCTTGCCAATCAAGTCGATTATGTTAATTCCATGAGGAAGTGTATTGTTGAGATGGATTGCAATCAGTTCAAAAAATTCCCGATTGCTGTTATTAATGCTAGGATCATTAAACTGAAAAAATTTACAGATCTTCCTCCTAACATTAAATCTGCTGCTTTCCGCACTTCACATCAACTTTTAAAATTTTTTGGACAAATTAAACTTCATAACATTAATCATCCCATGAATCCTATTGTTTCAAAATGTAATGGTCCTACTTATTTTTTGAGAAAGAGCTTGCTTATTTCCTTAAACTGTTTTATAATAATCATAGTTTTTCTATTAGTTCTACTGAAAATTTCATTAACATTTCGTTTAATACTAAATTTGTTCCAAATAGCAGTCTTCACAGTTTTGACGTTATTTCTTTATTTCCTAGTATTCCTGTTAATAAAGCTATTGATATTATAGCCAAAAAACTTCCAAAATTCCCTCTATCGATGCAATAACTTTTGCATTGTACATTGTCGGGGAGACTAATTAATTTGGTTTCCGTGACACTATTTACTTGCAAACTTTAAGTGCCCCTATGAGTAGCCCTTTATCTGGCATTTTTGCTGAAGCAGTTTTACAGGAGGTAGAGAACAAGATTTTGCCTTTTTTAACGCTCAAACCTATTCTTTGGTGCCACTTTGTTGATGATGTGTTTATTATTTGGGATCATGATTTAAATGATCTCCTTAATCTTTTGGATAAAGTTAATGATTTTTACCCCTCGATTAATTTTACCATTGAGTATGAGCCCAATTTTTCTTTGTCTTTCTTGGATGTTCTTGTTTCTCGGGCCTCCCTTTGTTTTAATACCTCTTTTCCATAAACCCACTTTTACTAACTCTGCTAATATCTCTGCTAATTCAACTCATCCTATATCCTCTAAAAAAGCTGCCTTTAATGCTTATTTTAATCATGCTTTTAACGTTTGCTCATCTATTTCAGTTTTAACTAATGAAATTAACTATATGTTTAATCTTGGCCATGAAGCCACTTATTCCGTTGAGTTTATTTATAAAATTTTTGCTTATATTTGCCGTAAATTTTCACAACCAGATACTAAACTTGTTGCTATTATTGACCTTATGCTGTATAAATCCAGTTTTCCGTATCATCCAAAGATTTTCCGTCCCCTCATTCAATTTTGCCATGAATTTAGATTTAAACCTGCTCACTCAAATATTACTACTTTATTCAATCGCATTCGTACTGATAAGTTTAGGGGGATAGTGATAACTTTAAAAGCCATACTGGGGTGTACGTTTTACCCCTTTTAACTCCTGATAATGACTACAAGTTTTACATTGGTAGTACTAAACGTACTGTTGGTATCCAATTAGCTGAACATGCTTGTGATGTCAAGAATGGTAAACTTTTTACGGCTCTTGCCCAATGTGTTGTCAATGATAACTTTCAGCCCTTTTTTAAAAAAACTTTCCATTTAATTCATTGCAATAACCTTTGTAATATTCTTCTTTATGAATCCCTGTTTATTTATATCTACCATGATTCCATTTGCAATTTTGATCCTGTACAAATTTTAAGTTACGGTTGGTGACTCATTCTCAACTCTATGCATGTCAAACCTCTACAATGGTTATCTGTGATGTTTCAGTTTATTATAATTTATGCTTGGCTACAATTTGGACATTTTTTATTGCCCTTTCTTTGTATTTGTATTTAATACTTGTTTTCATTTTAGATCTCCCGTTTATAACACTTACTATTGTAATTTTGCAACTGATTAATCTTCAATAGCTTGTTTATATTATCATTATTCCATAGATGACTTATACAAATATGTCTGCTAATCTGGTCTACATATGAGCTTGTTTCCATGGTAATTTTTGATATAGCCACTGATGAAGGGTATAGTGATACCCGAAAGCGCTCTGGCCTTTTAACATTTGTACGTCTTGTAGGATGGTTTTATTTGATTAAATAAACTTTTCAGCTATGATATGTGTCTTTAATTTTATTGCTTATATATTGAAGTAGATGTGATACACCTAATAATTATCTCAGCTTAAGTTCTAATTTCCTTGGCTGCAAACCAATAAGCAATGCAGTGGAATCTCATTTCAATAAATGTTATTTAAGTGAATTTTCTAAATTAACATTATACGGTTTTCAAAAGAAATTTCTAATAATAATACTTTCTAATAAAATATTTTCATTTTAACAAATTTCAACTTGGAAAATTTCGAATTAATTTTAAACTGTAAAAGTATCCCCCGCCCCCTCACACCTTTTTTATGTTTTACGAAAACATGAATTAAAAAACATAGTTAAGAAAATTATCCCAAAATGCAAATTTTCAACCCAGCTGAAAAACCTGTTTATCTCACTCTATTTTTCTGAACATCATATACAGATGCATCAAGTGTATTCTGCAGTGACAGCTCAGTACTGATGGGTTATAGTAACACATGTTTAGCCCCTGGCAAAATTTATCCAGGTAGTGATAACTACTTTGAGACAAGCATACAGTAGTGTAAATTCTTACTAGGTAGGTATTCTTACTAGGTATCATTAACTAAGATATTAGAAGAAAGAAAACAAAAGCAAATTTTCCTGAAAGAAAAAGTTGAAATTTTAGAAGCAGTATGATGCAGAAGAAAACATGCGGATGTTGTAAACCAACATGGAATCCATCCCTCTGCTTTAGCTGCCCTTTTATAAGAAAAAGATAAAATTTAGAAGCCCTCTGATCAATCTAATTTGTGTTCTGAAAGGAAAATATTTTATCTGAGAAATTATCAAAACGATTAATGAAGTTGTTTACACATGGTTCAAAGCTGTAAGATATAGAAATATTCTTATTTCTAGTTCAACAATACAGGCTAAAGCAAAATAATTTGCACAGGCCACGAAAATAGAAAAATTTGAAACTAGCTCTGGACAGTTGAGAAAAGTATGGTGTAATATGAGAACAAGTGTGCAGAGATAAAAAAAAAATATTTATTTATATATATATATATATATATATATATATATATATATATATATATTTATATACCTGCCCATATGCTTCTCATACTCAAATTACAAACCATGAAAGTCTTCTGCCTTTCTGCAAAATTTTTAATTGCATCTACCGTTTATCTTGTAACATATGCAATCTATCATATATAGGACAAACTAGTAATCCCATTCATCTACGTATGAATGTACACAGAGATCATGTCAAAAAATATATTCTAAATAATAATTTTCTTCCTACTTCCAATAAAATTGAATATAAACACTTTGCCAAACATGGTTTTGAAAATATTACTATACATATTTTAGATATAAAAACAAAATCAGCAGATAGGATTTATTTTGAAAACTACTATATTAAATCACATTGTACTCTTTTTCCATATGGATTAAATCAAATGTATCTAAATGGTAATGTTGTAAAAAATAATTTTGTAGATAATAAATATTCTATTTTTAATCACCTTTTTTTGAAACCCCATTTAAATGATAGTGAATCAATCAAACTCAAAAGATTTAAACGAGGAAAGGGACATTCCAATCTTAATGATCATAAATCTGAGATTATAACTCTACATAATCAATTTAATAGAACTTTTCAATGGAAATTCATTAGATCCTGGGTTTTTGCAGTAAAGAAAAAACATTTAAATAAGGTTTATGCCATTTTTTTAAAATTAAATCTTGCTAATGAACATTTTAATCATATTTTCTTTGATTTGCTTATTACAAGATCACAGTTTTTAAATTTAAAACTAAATCAGTTTCATTATAATAATACAACTACTAATTCTTATTGTGTTATCTCTTTCAAACATCCTATATATAATTCTATAAATTTTGGACATCTGTTTAACAAGTTTAAACATTTATTGCCTATTGGTGATTTATTTGTTTCAAAGACATTCAAATACAATAAGCCTATTGGTAGGTCTATATTTAATTATAATGAAGTTTCACAATCGCTCTCTATTGATCATTCTTCTCAGTCAATTGTAGATAGTGAATGTATTTGTAAATTAAATAAATTTGCTAAATTTTTAAATCCTGATTTGGGGCACATAGTTACAGGAGATTTAGACCTTGTTAGTGACAATGTGTTAAGAACCATTATGTCATTTGGCACTAAATTTAGGATACCTTCTTGTAATAATTCTTTTAAAGTCTTAAAATCAATTAATCTTGATCTTGATAAATATATATATAAATTAGCTTGTAAATACGCTCTGCCATTAGAGGCATTTAATATGTGGAAATTTACTATATTAGAATCAATTAAAAATGCTATTAGAGATATTAAATTGTCTAGATCTTTATATAATATTGATAATATTAAACATTCCATTAATGATTTACAAAGATCCTTTGTTATCACCTATGTTGATAAAGCCTCTAATAATTATGCTATTATCTGTAAAAAATTTTATATTCAATTTCTGTTAGATTATTTAAAAAATAATAGTCTTTTTAAACCTGATTTACATTCCATCAATAGTATTAAATTGAAAATTATCAATATGTATAATGATTTAAATATTAAATATAAATATCTTAAATTTCCTTATATAGTGCTTATTCCAAAATTTCATAAAAATCCTATTAAATTTAGAACAGTTACTAGTGGCCATAATACTTACTCTACTACTGCGAGTAAATTATTACTAAATTCTTTAAATCTAATAAATAATAGTTTAAGCCAGACTAGCAATAACTACCATATTCTAAATAATAGTAAAGAATTAAAGAATAAATTAACATCTCTTAGAAAAATAATAGGATTTCAAACTTTTGATTTTAAAGATCTTTTTAATAATATTAAGATATCTGATCTATATGATGTAATTTTAGCTCTATATAATGCTTATATTACACCTCTTTCAAATCAAATTAAATTTAAAAATTTTCCTAAACTTCTTCACTTTGTTATTTTCAATAATTATATTTTTCAAGGAAATAAATTATACTTACAAGTCTCAGGAGTTCCACAGGGTGGCTGTAGTAGCAGTATGCTAGCTAATTTATACCTTTATCATTATGAAATGTCATTTACTTCAATAGATTATACTTTTTACAGATATGTTGATGATCTGATTTGCTTAGTACATACAGAAAATTATCTCATAGATATAGATTACTATCCGGACAATTTGGAATTAATACCTAATGAAGCTACTATTAATAAAAATGTTAATTTTTTGGATTTAAATCTTTTTATTGATCCTTCTAATAGAATTGTTACAAATTTATATGATAAAAAAGACTTTTATAATTTTAATATTAATAAAATCTTACCTTTTAATTCCTGTAACTCGATTCAATTGTTTAGAAATATTATACTCAATCAGCTTTTTAGAATTTATAGATTATCTGATAAAAAATTTCATGCTATGCATATCAATAATCTCAAAATTACTAGTAATTTATATAAATATCCCACTTATTTAGTAAATAGTATTGTTAAAAAATTTAAAATAGCTGGATTTTTATAATTCTTTCCATAGTATCATATAATTCTATTCATAGTATCTTATATTAGCCAGTCATCTCCATTTTTTTTTTTTTTTTTTTTTCCCACTTCAGCATTACCTTTATTTGCCCCTCTTTTTAGTAGCTCTTTTTGTATATTAATACTTTTTCTTTACATTTCGCTTCACAGTTTTTCAATTCTTATGAATGGCAACAGTAAATGGTTTTTTATTTTTTCTTTACGAATGGCAACACTGGTCTCTTCTATCAGTGTTCCCTCGATCCCTGTAATGAATCGTCTGTACACATGCTGTGCTTTTTCCAGGTATTCATTTTTTCTTTTTTATTCCATCTTTATGTATGTCGTCCAAGTAGAAATAGTTCATAGATTTAATCTATCTATTTCTTCAGAAACATACATTTTTGAGTTTGCTTCTACAAAAAACTTGGACATGATTAGATTTTTGTAGAGGTTAACAATTCATGATTTAGGCTTAGAGCCTCGTCCACGTGTAAGGCGTTTGTGCTTGATTTCGTTTGTTATACTTATTTCGATTCCATACCTTTGTATTATATTTTTCATTGACTTGTTGATTCGATATTAATTTTTTTATTTTTTCCATATGCTTGAGGATTAATTGATTTTTACATTTGTTTTGTACGCCAGTTAGATAGTTGAATTTAGTTTAAGTTTTTCTTTTTTTGTTTCCATACCTTTTAATTTGGTTGATTTTCTGTAACTTGATAGCTAGTGTTTTGTATTTTTAATCCATTTGATTGATGATTTGCTGTATTATATTTTATTCTGTGGGTGTTTTTAAAAAGTTAGGTTTATCGTGTTACATCTTCTTACTTTTCGTTCATTGGATTTTCAAACTTCTATTATTATTTATATATATATATATATATATTTATATATATATATATATATATATATAAATATATAAAAATATGAAATTGTAAATCCAATGGTAGAATGTAAGTAGTAACACATAATACACTATCTTAAAATTTGCCCACAAAATACAATGAAATAAAAGAAATTCAACCATAAAGAGGAAATTATAAAACGTAATGCAGGTCATAAAGACAAAGACAATCAACAAATTTCAAAGGTGAGGAATGAAAATAGGAAAATAAAAAAAATCAAGCATAAAAGCTTGCACATGGAAGAGCTCTAGGCTTAAGAATAGTCCATTTCGAAAAAATTCTTTTTCAAGTCAATATATCCCTTTGAAATGAACACAAAAATGCTTGTTTCTGAAACACAAGATAGATTTTATCTAAAACTTGTGTTATATGGACGACAAGCATAAAGATTGGAAAAAATAAAGGAAATATAAATACCTTAAAATGCACCTCAAAAGTACAACCATGACAAGCAATATATGACTAGACCAATGTTGCCATACGCAGAAATGAAAAGAAGTGATCTGCTGTTGCCAAAGAGAGTAATAGAAACCGTACTGCGTAAAAGCAATAAAATGAGATATTCTACAGTTAAAGCTGTAAAATAAAAAGATAAGAATATATTATAATGTAAATTCACCGATTTAGCCGGCAATTTAAATGATCAGATCAAAGCAAAATCATCCAGTTTCGAAGTTTTTTCCATTGCCTGTGATGAGAGTACAGTAACTGGGGGCATAGCCCAGTTAGATGTGTTTCTTTATGCTTGTGACACGGGTTTCAACATTTTTGAGGAATTATTGGAACTAGTACCGATGACTGGCATTACGACAGGGCAAAATATTTTTAATTGTGTCTATGAACTATTGCAAAAATACAATCTACCTCTGTCTAAATTGATATCTGTATCAACAGATGGAGCACCTTCAATGACCAGAAAAACCTACGACTTCATGGCACTACTGCGAAAAAATAGGATGGTTCCAAGATTCATCATGCGCATTGCATTGTACATCAAGAAGTATTATGTACGAAGGTAATAAAGATGGAAAATGTGTGGACACCTATAAATATATTATCAATTTTATAAGATCTCGAGGCTTATATCAGCGACAGTTCTCTGCTTTATTAAGTGAATTAGAAAGCGAATATTTCGGGTTATCCTACTATACTGAGGTACATTGGCTATCCTGTTCCAAGGTTTTTAAGCAATTCTGGGACTCAGAAGAAGGAATATGTCAGTTTTTAATAATGAAAAATCAAGACACAAGCTTGTTTTTTGATCCAATATGGTTGCAAGATTTATCCATATTGGTTGATATAGCAAAACACTTATCCGATTTAAATTCAAAACTGCTGGAGAAAGATCAGATCATTATGAAAATGTGTGACCATGTTAAAGCATTTAAATGTAAGCTAGCTCTTTGGGAAACGCAGTTGAGAAATAAAGATTTGACTCACTTTCCGACATGCACAGTATCAAGTTTAGGTGAAATTGCATCGTATCAAAAATACGCAGGAAAAATTTCAAGCCTTAGAACTGAATTTGAAACAAGACTTGCAGATTTTAAATATTTGGAAGACAATTTTTTTTTTGTTTTCTTTGATTTTTTCGATAAATATAGAATTAGTACCTAATCATATGCAAATGGAGGTAATCAAGTTCAGATTATCATCTATTCAGATTTGAAGGCAAAATTCAGTGAAGTTGGTGTGTCTGAATTTTACCAAATATTTGCCAGTCAGGTTTGAAAACACTCGAAAATTTGCATATGAAATTATTTCCATGTTAGTACTGGAAGTACTAACATGGAAGTACTTATCGGTGTGAGCAATTATTTACTCTCATGAAAGGAAATAAGTCACCTGTCATATCAAGAATTACTGACATTCATTTTGGTTCAGATTTGAAGGTAGCTATTGCGAACAAGATTTCCCCCGAAGTAGAAAAGAGAGTAGCAGAGAAGAGATGCCAAGTGTCAGGAAGAAAACATTGATTTTACCACTGTCCCAGTTTTTTTTTTTTTATACTGTACATTTCGAAATAAACCTAGTTCGCTATAAAAGTTTTTTTTTTTGGCGGCCCACATAAACTTAAACCTTGTTTATTTGGTCTGTGTTAGCCTTTGAGTTTGACATGCTTGCTTTAGAACATAAAAACACTATTTTTAGCATAATGTCTGTGTGTGTATGTGTCTGTGCAATGTATGTATCCATTCTAACTCAAAAACTAATGGAACGAATTTCATAAAATTTGGTAGATAAGTCCCTTGTAGGTGACCCTGGTGCTGATTAGATTTTGGTACAATTTGGGATAAAAGAACCTGTGTGTTTTTGCGAAATGGCCTGCAATAATTGCCCGTATCCACTTTAACTAAAAATCTAATTGACCCATTTTCACAAAATTTGGTAAGAAAGTCACTTGTGAGTTACCTTGGTGCTGATTAAATTTTGGTACCATCCGGAAAAAAAGAACCTACTTCATTTTTGCAAAATGGCCCACAAAAATCATCGAAATCTAAAATAAATATACTCAAATGCATTAATTAATTGTTTGTTTTATATTCCCTCTAGCTCAAAATTATTCGACAAAATTTTACAAAATTTAGTAGACACGGCACTTGTGGCTTACTCTAGTCATGATTAGATTCGGTACAATTTGAAAGCAAAATCTGAAACAAGAAACTAAATATGTTTAAATTCATTCATTAAATGGTTGTTTTGTGCATAATGTTTGATGATAAAATGAATAAGATCAATATGACTTTAAGTTGAACCATCCTAGAGATATTTATGTTTTTTGCATTTCTGCAATATCGCTATTTGAAAAATAGGTCCAGTTGCCAAATGAAAAAGAAAATTAAATTAAAACTGTAAATTCAACATCATTTCAAATATTTGTGTTTTGTGAAATTAAACACATTTAATACATTATAGCCCCGTTCACATGCACATTTTAAAGCTGGTATTACGGCTGCATTTTGCCTGTGTCACCGTTCCCCTGTCCAATTGGGCAAAATACCAGTTTGAAAGAGGGTTGAAAAGAGGTAGAGGTCCATTCCATGTCAAATCAACCAAAAAAATGGGATTTTCAAGTTGACCCCCTCCGATTTTTCTGAAATTTTATACAGGGGTAGTATTTGGACACATTAGTAAAAATCCAAGTTTTTAGATTTTTAAGACAAATACTTTTTGATTGGTGGCCATTACAAAAAATCAAAAATCATCAGATTTTGATGGTCTGAGTACTTTTCAAATGCATGTAACTACTATTCTAATTGCACAACATACATAAAATTGACTTCATTTTAAAGATCTTGAAACAAGCTTTAAGATAATATATTACATGATACAAAAGTACAATTTTAAATTTTGAAGGTCATTTCAAATTGACCTTTGACCTTTAATATTTCCGAAATATATCATTTTAAAAATCTGAAAAAAATATATTTTGTACACACTGTTATGCTCCTTATTTGTGCCAAGTTTCATACGGGGGAAACTAGGAGATCAGATATTATTTAAACTTCAATGTTTCAAATTATACAGATTTTAATATCTGACCTTGACTTTTGACCTTGAATATTTCCAGGAATATTTCCTTGAATATTTCCTATTCCAGGGAAAAAAGATTTTCTTTCAATTTATGTCAATGGAATTAAAACTCATGCACAAAAGCATCTTATATTGGGTAATTTGAATGAAATTTATATTCGCTTTAAAGAATTGTATCATGAAACTAAAGTTGGCTTTTCAAAATTTGCCGAGCTTCGGCCAAAGAATTGTGTTCTAGCTGGTGCCAGTGGCACACATGCTGTATGCGTATGTACAATTCATCAGAATGTAAAACTGATGTTGGCTGCTATTCTGTCAAATTTCACAAAAGAAGAAAATGATTATTTAAAAACATACCAACGTTGTTTATCTGTGCAATCCAGCACAGCCAGCATGTTACTTTGGTAAGTGCAGTGAATGTCCAGGTTCAGAAAATTTAGCACTAAAGATTTCTGACTTTTTTAATGCCAATGGAGTTGAAAATATTACATTTAAGCAGCGGCTATCAACTAATAGATCAACTTTAGAAACACTAGTAAAATCTAGTGAGGACTTTACTGCTTTTCTTATAGAAAAGTTGTAGCTCTTGCTACAGCATTCATTTATTGCAACTGAACAAGCAACATTTTTAAGAGTTAAAAGTAAATTTAAAAATTAATGAAGCAATTGCGCTGGGGGATTTTGCTGAAAATTATTCTTTTCTTCTTCAGGATGCAGCACAAGGTTTTCACTGGAATAATGCCCAAGCAACAATTCATCCCTTTGTTGCCTATTTTTTAGATGCCAAAAACAATTTAGCTCATGAAAGCTTAGTCATTATTTCAGACTGCATGACACACAATACCGTTGCAGTTCATCTGTTTCAGAAATACCTTATAAGTCATCTAACAGAGATATGCAAAGTTACTATTAAAAAAATTTATTATTTCTCTGATGGATGTTCAGGTCAATACAAGAATTGTAAAAATTTTCTAAATCTGACAATACATGAAGATGATTTTGCCATTCCAGCTGAATGGCATTTTTTTGCAACTTCCCATGGGAAGAGTGCATGTGATGGCATTGGTGGAACGGTCAAACGTTTGGCAGCAAAGGCCAGTTTACAAAGACCGTACAGTGAACAAATTATGACTCCTCGTCAAGTGTTTGATTGGGCAAAATCAAACATTCGGAACATCAGCTTTGCCTATGTAGCACAAGAAGATTATGCCGCTGAAGAGAAGTTACTTGAAGACCGTTTTTCAGAAGCAGTGACTGTTCCTGGCACTCAGCAGTTCCATTCATTTATGCCCGTTAAAAAAGGTGTTGTCCAAGTGAAGTATTTTTCTAACTCAAGTGAATATTCATTGGGGACGTGTGCAATTCCTGCAGGTATGTTTTTGGCATTAGAAGAAATACAAGGATTTGTGACCTGCATGTGTGATTCTACCTGGTGGTTGGGCTGTGTTCTTAATGTGAATACATCTTCTGATGAAATACAGATCAATTATCTACACTCACATGGTCCATCACCATCATTTGTTTATCCTTCATACTCTGACATTTTGTGGGTGTCCAGGCAGTCTGTTTTAACAAAAGTTGACTCAAGTACAGCGACTGGCAGGACATATAAAAGTACAGAAGCAGAAAGCAACCTAGCAAATCAAACATTGTCAAAAAGAAAAAGCAATTGTTAAGTCAGGTTTGACTTAAAAGATAATCTGTATAATTTTATTTTTTACGTAATCTACTCGTATATTACATTAAATGGTTCTTTCATCATTCTAATGTTGCATTATCAATGTGATTATGACACATTTAGCCACAAACACATGACTTTAAATGCTGTATTGATTTTTGGCCACACACGAGAAACATTGAAGTTTAAATAATATCTGATCCCCTAGTTTCCCCAATATGAAACTTGGTACAAATAAGGAACATAACAGTGTGTACAAAATATATTTTTTTCAGATTTTTAAAATGATATGTTTTGGGAATATTCAAGGTCAAAATCCAAGGTCACATATAAAAAAGCTGAAATACAAAAAAAACTATGCATGCTGTATATCCTTTTAAAGCTCATATTACAAGCTTTCAAATGATACCAAATTCAAGTTTCTAACTTTATTGGTTCCAGAGTTATGGTCAGTCAAATATGAGAAGGGGGAGCAAAACATTAAAATTTCCACCCCTCATATCTTAAAAATTAGCAGCAGCTGAGGGTTAAAATTTGGTATTAATATGCCACCTAGTAAATGGGAATATACCTGCAAAATATTGTAATAATTCATGAGAGCTCGCTTGTGAGGTGTGTGAGTTGACATGGAATGACCCTAGAATTTTGTTCCTTCTTATTTAAGGGAATGAAGGTGGTAGATAGAAGATTTATTCACAATTTCACACATGCAGCTGTGATTTCTTAAACATGGCGGATACTGAGATACCTCGTGGATCTTATATACCAATTCTATCTGAAGATTGTACAATAGTGATGAATTTATAGCATTTTATATAGATTATTTTGCAATCATTACACGGATTTATTTATGAATAAAAGGGATTGATTCTTATTATGTCTCAGAATTTAATGAACAGAGACTCCTATTGAAAAAGATGGATGCGGGTATGTACATTTTGTCTATTTGAGCTATCTATCATCTCAAGAATTAGAAATATTTGTTCCTCGATTTTAGGATATTTTTTTAATAGAAATTTTTGTTTCTTAATTACAAAATGTATACATTTAATTGTCAGTTAAAAGTTATGTAAGCCAGCTGATTTTTCTTTGAAGCAAATTTTCTAGATTTATCCAAGTACACAAATGATAAAATAATTTTCTTAGATTTGCTGGTTATTTAAGTAATATACATTTTCCTTATATATAAAGAGCTTAATACTCAATTATTTTATATTGTTAAAATGGTGTATAATGTGTTTATATTTAAATGAATGTATGTTGCTAATTATTATAAATAAATTATTTATACATCATATTTCAAGTTTGACGATTTTAGTTTTGTATTTTAAGCTTTTTACATATCAAATCGAGATGTCTCATAATTTGAGATGATGTAAATATTATGATTAGTAAAGATTTGAATTTTATGACTATGTATATCAATAACAAAGTAAAATGTTTAAGGCATTCAAAATTACTTTACATACATTTTGCAATAAACTAAACTGTGTAATTATCTTACAAAATGCTAATCTGCCCCCACACCTCCAGAAAAAAAAAAAAAAAAAAAAAAAAAAAAAAAAACTCTATGATTGCTAATATCAGAAATATTAATTATTTTCATATATTTTAGATACTATATATGAAGTCAGTTTAATTTTATCAATTTTATTTTTGGATTACTTAAGAAGACCACCTATTTTACATATCAATGAAACATGTCAATCATAAGTATTTTTATACTGCTATATTAAAATCATTATTTTTAACTGCGGTATTAGTAGTATATGAGATTTTTTGTATCTGGACCATGCAGTAAGGTTTTATGCATTTTTAATAAAAAAGGAGTTATACCGATTTTAGAATAGTTAAAATATATTTGCTATAAATATGCATTTTTTTTCTTTTCTAGCCAACATCCTATATCGATTTGTCTTGATTAAAGCTTCTTGAAATGGTGTTACACTTTTTCCACTAATTCAAGTTTATATATCACAATTCAGCCTAAAAGATTAAATGAGAAAAATTTTTGTTTTTGAATTTTAAGAATGAATTCTCTAAGCAGTTTCATGGAATAAAACCTTTTAATATATACTAGAATAAGCATAATCCAATATATATTAAAATTTAATAATAGCTTTAAAAATATATTAAATGTAATTTTGCATATTAGTTTTAATTTCAGTTTAATTTATATATAAAGATATTTCAAAAAACAATAATATAATAGTTATTTTGTTTCTCATTTCCATACATTTGTTATATTAAATAGATAAAATAATAACATGAAATAATGAATTAAAAATAATACGCTTTTCATAAAAGGAATTAAATATATATATATACATATTGTTTACCAAAAATGAATGTCAAAAGTACTTCAGAAAAATTGAGAAGTTACGGCCATGAGAATATTGTTAAGTGCCATTAAAAGCATCCTAGCCCTTTAAGCGGGAGTAATGGGGATTGCACATGTGAACTGGTCCAGAATGGATCCCAGAAAATGCCCACTTTTTTACCCCAATATTTCATGGCCAGAAAATACCGGCTTGCATGTGAATGGGGCTTATGAGATAAATAAAGAGAAAATGGTAAGAAAAGTCATGTGCTACCCACATCACATTTTATTATTATTATTATTATTATTATTATTATTTTTAATTTAAATCCTTTTGCTTCCTATATTTCCTCAAGGTTACAATCAGAAATACTAGCAAAATAATTTTCAATATAGGGGAATTTTAAGGACTATGACACAATAAATGGCTATTCGAGCTTTGAGAATAAGCTAGATAGTAGGAAACAAAAGCTGAATTAAAATTTCAAAGATTCGTAAAGAAGAGAGAGATGGAAAAATAATTAGCTCTTATGCCAAATGTAAAGTCATGCATACTCTTGTCATCCACAAAGATATTTCATAATTAAAAAGTTATTAAGGTTACTTTTGTTATTTATTTTCAGTAAAATGTTACTCTTGTAATTAAACATCTTTTTTGAAAATATAATGAAAAGCAATTTAAAAAATAACTAATTAATAAAATAAGTCTTATTTTCATACAAAATTTGACATCAGTAAAATTCAATAAATTAAAAAGAGGGTTAATTGTTTTTTTTACTTAACTTCATTATCCTCCATTTAAATTATAAATATTGTATATTCTAATATGACTGTAATAAATTCAAATTAAATTTCAAACCCCATCCAGTTGACTAAAATAAAGTTAAAATGTTATTCAGGGTGAGTACACTTTTTCAAGGACTTTGAGGTACCATACAATTCTTTTTCTAAGGTTGAAGTTGTATGTGCTTCTGGTGGTAAAAATCACAGCAAACTAACATTATTGTTTAACGTTGAAGCAGTTGAGGAAATTTTTGGGAAAAAACAATGTTATTTAGGAAAATTTCAGCAAAAGCGTAACTGCTAGGGAAATTTCCAGAGAAAGCAGAACTTCTCAGAAAAAACACAATGCTGTGAATCAGCAGAACACTTTCAACCCTGCCTTTTTCAAGCACTTAAACACGAAAATGAAAATTTTCAAGTACTTTCAAGGCCTTGAAAATGTTAATCTAAAATTCAAGTACTTTCCCAATTTTTAAGCACCCATAGGTATCCTGGTTATTCTGTATTTTAAGAATTTAAAATTTAGTTTTTATGGATTGTATTCTCAATGCTGTATTTACAAAACTGTCTTTTATAGATTTTATTGTATTTTGATTACTTATATCCATGCAAAACTTCTGCAAAAATTTAATTTACATTTACTGTAGTTGTTGTTGTTGAGACCCAGACCGTCCGACCTACCAGAAAGGTGTTGAAGACCCAGAGCCGGTGTAAGGTAACTGTTTGGATGGCCGAGAAGTGCCACCCAATTTAGACCGGAACCCAGTGCGGGAGGCATCCACAGGGACTGTACCCTCCTTCCCCTACCACCAACCTCTCGGAAAGACTTACGGACCCACATGTTTAACGTGATCGTACTCCGCGTGAACACGGCGGCAGTTTTGGCAGCAGCTGGAATCAAACCCGGGCCTACCGAGTGCAACTCCAGCGCGCTAACCAATGGGCTACCGCGCCCTACAGTTACTGTAGTGTAAAATCTAAGCGAAGAATACAACTTACCCTCCAAATGAGTCCAGGTCTTTTCGGCGAGCAATAATCTGAAAAAGAAAACATATATAAACTGTAACAGGATGTACAGTAATTTGAAATGAAATAGCATTATGTTAAAGCTTTTAAATTGGCCAAAAACACCGCTAATGATTAGTTAAAAGCATATCACAGCTGGAATCAACTCTTCTGATTTAAAATGACCCCCTCCCCCCCCCCCAAAAAAAAAAAAAATCAAGGAGGAAAAAGCAAGAATTAAATCAGTCATATAATGCTGGTTCTCAAATGTATTTATCTTAGATAGGACCAGGGTTGTGTTTGAATGATTCATTATTAGTAAGGATTACTTTTAAAGGATCAAAAAAGATGAGAGGCTACTTTAAGATGTAAAGGCTACTTTTTTATGAAAGTAATTAACATAGAAATATCTATCTTACCTTACAATAACTTTTATTTAGATTTTTTTCCCTTTTAACATGAAGTTTTTGCAACTTAATATATTAGAAGTTGAAAAGAATATGACATATAATATGCATTTCCCCCCACACTGTATTTTTTGTGATACAAGTTGTATTTTTTTCAAGTCATGAACTGACACAGTGAATGTCTTTAGCAGTGATGTGATTACAAAAAAATCTTTTGGAGCAATTTTTGGAGCAGCAAATTTCTGGAATTGTGGCAGTTTGTAGCAGCTAATATTTCGAAAATATAGCAGTTTGTAGCAGGTAATATTTCGAAAATATAGCAGTTTGTAGCAGGCAATTATTCAAAATTGTAGCAGTTTGTAGCAAGAGATTTTTCAACATTGTAGCAGTTCGGTGCAAGGCATTTTTTTTATTTTAACAGTTTGTCGTATATATAACAAGTAAATTCAAGCAATGAAGTTTTAAAAATCTAATTAACAGAATTTAAGTATAAACATTTTGAATTTTCAATTAACTTTTAATAAACTAAAATTGTATATAATTTACATTAATAAAAAATGCTTATTTTTTATTAAAAAAATCTATTTTCAATACATATTCTTTAATATAAAAAAAAACTGCGATAAATAATTTTAGTAAAGATCTATAAAACATTTTAATATTGCAATACATAATTTTTGAAAAAATATAAAAAAATAATTGAAAAAATAATTTTACAGATCTAAATAAATTTTATTACATTAAATAATTAGAAAAAAATCTAAATTAAAAAAAAAATTGCAATAAAAAATTTTAAAACATATTTTAAAAAATTAAAATAAATAACTTAAGATCTAAAAATATTTTATTGCAGTAAAATTTTTAAAAAAGATCTAATAAAATGAAATAAAAAATTTTAGGAAAAAAAAAATAATATTTAGAAAAAATATATAATTTTACGAAAGATCTACAAAATTAAAAACTTAAATAAATAATTTTTAAAAAGATCTAAATTTAAAGGAAAATCTAAAGAAACGCAAAACATTTAAAATATGCGATATTTTTAAAAAAGGATACCGGTCTTTTATATTGCGCTAAAAAAAGAAATAAAATTATAAAATTAAAAATAAATATAACACAATAAAAAATAATAATAATACGAGAAATCCCCAATTAAATCAAAAAGGAAATTTTATAAGTTAATCAAGCTAAAGCAAATAAATATTATGCTCAAAACTTTAATAAAATATTAAAAAATTCAGTAAACTTCCGTTAATACGGCGTGAAATTCCATGAGTTCTACTGTCTGTATCAAAATTCTAAGTACTGCATACAGCTATTTTTAATGCCAATTTTAAAAAATAACTTTAGATTTAATTGATACGGTGAATATATGAGTGTAAAAAAGCCATTCAAAATAACTTGAAATGTTTTATACAATTTTGTTTACATATACAGTACAACTTGGAAAATAGGTCCAGTCCGGACTTTACCGATTGTGGAATTTTCCGAATTATAGAATTTGGATTTTTTCTATTTTCAAATTTCATAAGAAAATTTTGAAAAATCTGTAGCACTAAACCAAATGATCCAAATTATAGCATGTTACCCTTCATTTTGAAGGGCTTACAAAAATATTTCGATTGATACCAAATTTGATAATGTCCCCAAATTTGATAAAATACATAACATCTCTTATAAAATAAAATACCACTCCCCAATGATTTTTTTAAAATATGATGAGTCATTACGAATGCAGCTGATGTTGACCCCTTTGAGAGGTCAATGTGTTAATGACCTTGTTGCTCCATGCTTTGCAATAAACAAAAAAGCAAAATATGCGGCAAATTTCAAGCTGGGAAAAGGCTCCGCTCTAACATAATGCATAGCTCTACTAATGCATAGCTAACATAATGCATAGCTCTTTTCATAATGTATAGCTCTACATTACATATACTACACATTTTAAAGACTATAACTAATTAAACAGACATATCACCACACATCAAAAAGGAAAAAAATCAATTTTACTTCAAAAAGGAAAAACATTTTTTCTACACAGTACTAACAAGAGAGAGCAATAAAAAAAGGTGAAAAATGGTTCTCAAATTAAAATATGTTAAAATAAATTTTTGAAAAGCTTGATGCTATTCAAAAGAGTTGTTCATGCATACATTATTCCCAATAGTGTTTTCAATAGTGATAAATAGTGTTTTTTATTAAATGACTTTATGCATGATTTTAAATATTTATAAGTAAAAATAAGACTCTTACATATCAATAAAATCCTTAAAATTAGTTAACTAATAAGATATATCACTAAGCAACTGTTGCCCTAAAATAAAATATTTCATTATTTAAAGCAATAACATTTTTCAAAAAATGTGTTCAAGGCCAATGTAAACCAAGTAAAGCAGTTGGTATGCCTTTTTAAAATTTAGTTGGCTTTTTTGCACTAGCAGGTATTCCAATATTAACGTTTTCATTATTGAGAAATAAAGTTATTTATTAAATTCTAACCCAATAAAATGACTTTAAAATTAGTTAAAGAACACTTAAAAATGTGTAATTTAAAATTAAAATCCTTCACGCTTTAAAAAAAAAAAAAAAAAACTGATTTTGGCCAAAAACACCCAGTTAAAACCAATAAAAGACACCGACGTGGCTTTTATTAATTTTAGCCGGCTTTTTTGCAACCCTGATAATACTGTCCTACCGCCACGAGAAAGTCTCTGAACAGGGTTGCCGCAAGTAGACGAGTCGAAGAAAGGAGGGAGAAAGGTTTAAAATCGACTGCCACATTTGGCAAATCAAGCGCACTTCGTTAAGCGAAGAATCCGTTTCGTTTATCATGATGTACTAAAAGAAAATAGTAGATGTTTTTTATCCGCCAGTTAAACAAAATTTTCGTATTAAATGACATTAAATTATAAATTAACATAAAAATTTCTCGTCATTTAAAGTCAGAAAATAATTTGTTATTATAGGCGACAGCGGTTACGGAAAGCCGTCAATCTATTTCTATTAGAACAAAGTAGTTTTAGATATTTTCTTTTAGGTTCGGGCGATTTTGGGAGAGAAAAGCTTACAATTTAAAACTAGAATTTATATCATTTTATTTAAAACTAAATTTCAAATTAAATGAAAATTATTACAGTTTTCAATCAGCAAGTTACAGAATTATTAGCCAGCAAAAAGGAAAAAATAAATGATAAATAAGCAAAATTATGACTTTAAAATATTCATTCTTTTCATATTTTTTAATCAATTATAAAATATTCATTCACATTCATTGGAATAACTATTACCTACTATGTCCGAATCACTTGAAATGCTTTTACATGAAGAAGAGTCTGAATCGCTATCCGACAGATTTATCACTAATTTCTTCACAATATCTTCTATCAGTCCATCTTTCTTTCAATAAATATTCTCTATTTTTTCAATAAATATTCTCTATTTTCTCACAGTGTTTTTTCCATTCATTTTGTGTTACTTTTAAAATAGCTTCTTAAGCAATAATTGTAAATTGTTCAAATAGATAAAATACTCATCTCAGTGTCATTAAGCGATTTCCCCCTCACGTTTTATCTTTTTAACTAATGACGCTGAAACCTCTGTCGCTTCCGCAGTTCTCTTCATTGCATTTGAAATTGGTATTTTTAGAGAATTTGCGGTTTCCTCTTCAAAAAATGCCGTAACATTGTGGACTATTGCACATGCTTGCGAATGCAGTCTTTCCACTTTTAAATGTAGTCATTTTTCAACTAGACAAAATCCACAAAGTGTGCAACACAATACAAGTTACTTCACAGCTTTAAAAATCACAGAATGCGAGCGTCTAGCATTGGCCCTAGTACAAAGCGAAATGCGACTTTCGTCGGTTCTATCTGCGCCAAATCCAAAAAAGCGCTTTCCGTCACACCTAAAATGCAGTGGAATAACCTGTTTCCATAGCGACCGCCACCATAACGTCTGCTGTCTGGGGACTTTCTCGTGGCGGTAGGACAGTATGTAATACTATCCATAAAACATGATCTCACAAAACCCCAACTTACCTGGTTAATTTTTTGCAATTCCCTATCCAGTTTAGTTTTCTCATCTCTTTTTCCAGTTCCTGTTCTCCGTGTTTTCCGTCCATCTGCCATCTTGACACCATACTGGAAAGCAGCCCTATAGGAAAACAGAACAAAATATTATCAGATTCATTCCTGGGATGCATTCAAACTGTTTTGCAAAGCAAAATATAGAAACTGTTTTCATTATAAAATATATAAAAGGAGGTTGGGTATAACACACTCATTTATTCTTAATTATGATGAGTTTCATTATTCATGGCACTGGCACAGGTATATTTTGTTGGGAGATCTAGGGTGTTGTAAATGAATTGAATTTTGTTAGTAGCAGTATTGTAATTATGTTACATATAGTAATTAATATTGATCAGAAGAGGTGCATGTTTGTCATGTTTTGCAGAAATATTAGGAGCACAAGGTGGATGGAAGGCAAGTTTTTACATAACCTCATGATGGGTTATAACATTTTGTTATATATACTGGTATTCAAAATTATTTTTACATACATTAAAGTAAGTGTGCATGTTCAAGGGCCAAAGGCAGATGAAAGAACTGAACTGTGAGTACCCTAGCGTGCATCATAGAGAGCTATTTAAGTTCCATAAAATTGGCATTAGAAGGGCTGTTGGGCTCTTTACTGAGCACTGCACCCTTAAAAGACACCTAAGTATTATGGGTGTCACTCCGGACTCAATCTGTAGAGGTTGAAAGTATAGCGAAGAAACTGCCTCACACATACTCTGTGAGTGTGAGACATTTTCTGGCCATAGGTTCGAACACTTGGGTCAACATGTGATTGAGCCCTGGGAGTTGCAGGACATTCCTATGAAGTGCCTGTTAATCTTTGTTTCGGCTACTGATCTCTTCTCATAGGGACTGTTTCAACTTTTGGGGACAGTACAATAGACCCCTGGTCACTGTGCTAGGTTCTTTCGGAGCCACCCACCTCTAAGTCATAAGTCAAGTGTGCATGTGCTGTGCACAAAGTATATTTCCCTATGAGTTTATGCAATTCAGGATTTGATTTCGGTGTTCATCGACTCAAACAGTGTTTTACGGCTCAGGAGTATCATTATGAAAGAATCTTTAAAGTAGCGAGCTGACAGCCATTTAGAAGCTGGCCAAACATTGATGGGAGTGGCAAATTTCTTCACAACTAGTTTTATATCATATGCATTCCTATTCGATTTTCAGTTTGTATTGCTATGTATCACCCTAAACAAAATCATTCAATTATATTGAACAGTTGTTGAGAAATCAGTGTTTTTATGCACAAGATAATTTTGAACACCAGTGTGTACATGGTGGTTAAGGGGTTAATTTCTTTACCAATTAGAGATAGATAGAAAATGAAAATTGAAAAAATGTTCAAAATATGGTAAAGAATCATAACAGTACATTTCTATCTCCGAATTTTAGAAAATTATCTAATTTTTTTTATACAATCCTTCTAATAAAAAATACCCAACTAGGAAAATATTTCTTGCTATGTAATTAGTTATCTCTAAAAAAATGGGTTTTCATACCTGCATAATTCCTACATAGCAAATAATACTAAATCATTAATTCAGTCATTATTATAGTTACAACATTATTAAACTTTAAATATAATACACTTTAAACATAAAAACTGAAAGTCTTTATTCACATTAAAAGACATTAAAAACATACAAACCTGAGCACTTTCAGGCGTAAAACTCCCTCCCTCAGAGACATATAGCATAAAAAAGATACGTTGGGCATTTTATGAAATCTATTTCCCAAAATACATTTGTCAAATCCAGTCTTCCTTACAATCCCAAGATCTTCCACCTTCGTGTTCAGTTTTGTTGAGAATTTATTATTAAACCTGCCCATTCTACTGTTACTCATGTTTAGTCATATTCGTACCGATTAGTTTGAAAATAATGTTTTGAATCTGTTTGGTTTAATCACTGTCCCGCTTATTTTGCCTGAAAATAATTATAAATTATATAATGGTAGTACTAAACAAACTGTTGGCATTAGATCATCTGAACATGCTCATATCATCAAAAATAAAAAACTTTCCACTGCCTTATCCTAAACTGTTTGTTATCAATGATAATTTTGTCCAAATTTTCAATAAAATCTTTCTTTTAACTAATTGTAATCATCTCCAAAATATCTTGCTTTTTAAATCTTTATTTATTTATATTTATCGTAATTCCATCTGCAATTATGATCCTATAAAAAAGAAATCAGGTTCACATGGTGTCTCATTCTTGATTCCTTAAAAGTTAAGTCATTATCTGCATTTTTAAACATTTAAATGTGTTTACTATATTTTACTTCTGCTGTGTCAATTTTAATATTGTTTTTTTTCCATTCCCATATTTTCTTTATGTAATATGGCTACTGATGATATACAAATTTTGTTCGCAGTTTTTGGCTGGATAGAAAAGCCCAAAGTATCTTTTTCTTGTCATATGTCTCTGATGAAGAGTGTTTTATGCCAGAAAGCACTCACGCTTGTAAATATGTTTCTAACATCTTTTAGTGTGGATAAAGACTTTTAGTTTTAATGAAGAAGTAATAGTTTTTGCAAGGTAAGAACAAATTTTAAAAGTCACTGCATATATTATTCTAGTTAAATGTAATATTTGGGAACAATTTCAAAATTTTCAGAAAATTTTCTACTGCAAAAAAAAAAAAAAATCTGATGTGAGCAGCACATGACTTTTCCTGCAGACTTATATTAACGTTCTCTTTATTTTAATTAAATTTATTTCACTTTTAATTCAATTTCCGTTCTCATTCTGTAACCAGGCTTATTTCCAAAGGTGGCGTAGGGAAAGTACGAAAAACTAAAATATCTCGAGAACAGCTAGTCCTAGTGTAATGGGGTTGGTCTTATTCTTTTTGTTGTTAAAAATTACGTACTAAATCAGCATTTAATGGATATATTTGAGTATACCCAGTTCTTTAGTTTAGATTTGGACGATTTTTGCGGGCCATTTTGCAAAAAAAGGCAGGTCATTTTTTTCCGAATCCTACCAAAATCTAATCAGCACCAGGGTAACCCACAAGTGACTCATCTACCGAATTTTGTGAAATTCGGTCCATTTGTTTTCCAGTTAGAGTGGATACAAGCTTTTGCGGGCCATTTCGCAAAAAAAGGCGGGTTCTTTTATTCCAAATCGTGCCCAAAACTAATCAGCACCAGACTCGCTCACAAGTGACTTACCTACCAAATTTTGTGAAATTCGGTCCATTAGTTTTTTAGTTAGAGTGGATACAAGATCTGCACAGACAGACAGACACACAGACAGACACACAGACGTCCCGCTAAAAATGGTTTTTTTCGTATTCTAGAGGTCTCGAAACGTGTAGATCCATCAAAAACTCAAGTTGTGATTTTCGACATGATTCCAATACTTTCCCTATACATTACCATGTATTGCAGGGAAAGTAAAAATTGTTGAAAATTTTTACATAAAATCCACATATCTACCTGGGCTGATCTCAGATCTTAAATTAGAGCCTGCTACTCGGCTTTCTTAAAGATAAGCAATTCAAACAGCTTTAGTTCTAGGCACTGAAATTTAAGGCTCCTCTCTGCTCCATCAGAGAAATCAGAAATTTGGATAAGATTGACTGCTTGCTGTTTTACTACAATGTATTTATATTTTAATTTGAGGAGTCACTCTTGTCCTTATAATGTGGGGTATTCTTGTTCTACATTCCTCCAGGGGGATGAACTATTACACAATGGGATCAATGTCCAGGGTGAGTACACTTTCCTTAAAAAAATTTCAAGCACTTTTCAAAGACTTTCAAGTACCATGCAATTATTTTTCAAGAACACCATTTCTTCCATATTATGAAGTTGTATGTGTTTCTGGGAGGAAAAATCACAGCAAACTAACATTATTGTTTAATGTTAAAGCCGTTAAGGAAATGTTTGGAGAAAAAACAATGTTGTTTAGGAAAATTTCAGTGACAGCATATTGCTAGGGAAATTTCCAGAGAAAGCAGAACTTTTCAGAAAAAATACAATGCTGTGAATCTACAGAACACTTTCAACCCTGCCTTTTTCGAGCACTTTCAAGGACTTAACCAAGAAAATAGGAATTTTCAAGTACTTTCAAGGCTATGTTAATCTAAAATTCAAGTACTTTCCCAATTTTCAAGCATCCGTATGCACCCTTAATGTCAGTTAACTTCTCAGAATACAACAATTTGGCAATGGAAGGTGGTTCCAGAAAGGGGGCATGAAAGAAAATGGTGTTAAACCACACAGTTCTTATTCTAATTGCTACTAGGGTTTAACACAGTTAGTAAGCAAGAAAATTGAAGACAACAACTTTGAAACAGCTAAACAAAGTGTCTGGATACACTTACATGCATTAGGATTTAAACGTGCTCTAACTATTTACATTTATATAAAATAATTGTGAACATTTTAATAAAATGATAATTACTTAGGCAGAGCTTCTTTGTTGCTCATGTACTCGCTGTACTCCTCAGGCGTATCGAAATCCCAGCGACCAACAGGTCCTTTCTTATTGCCCTATACCAAGAGTAAATGTGAATTATTAACATTAACAGTGCAAAAAATACAATAAATCAAAGATATATATATATATGTATATATATATTTATCTCACCATATCCATTTTTGAATAGTCTACTTCATCATCACTGTCAGCCACAGCATCTTCATTTTCTGGAGCTCTGTAAAAGTTCACAAGGATATTATTAAACCTGGCTGTACATGAAAAACTAACCGATAATCTACAAGAAATAAACTTGAATTTTTTCATGATTTTGCTGAGGACTTCTGTTGTTAAAAATGTTACAGTAATAAATTTCATTCTTAAATGAATGAGTATTTAATTTATACACTTCATGACAGAAAAAACAAAAATTATCAGAGAACATCAAAACACAGCAGGCAAATACGTCCCATCCAAATAATTGGTTAAACATTTGATGCCAATTAAATCAACAGAAGACAGCCCATATAAGGCTCACCCACTGGAGCAGATCTTGCTGCTGTTGTGATTCCATTGCTTTCAGTAGCCAGTGGAAGTAGTTCAATGATTGACACAATACCAGTTCAAGTAACTGCACAAGTTCTGGAGCAGATGCATTGTAAGCTTAAATAGGCTGGTGATCAGATAGGCTTATTGGCCACTACCTTAGTCAGAGAGATGTGACAATAGACAATGTTGGTAGCAGTAGGTCCAAGACGGCATACATAAACATAGTAGATGACAATGATGATTGTGCGATTTTAGTAATAGTGAGCTTTAGTGAGATTAGCCAGAAAGGAATACATACAGCTAGCCTGTCAACAATCTGAAGGCAACTAGGCTCGTAATTTTACCTACATTTCTCGGTTTTTAAATTAGCTTTCTGCATTACATCTCTAGATCTGGATCCAACAGTTGTCTTCACAGTGATAATTGATTAAGCAAATAATAAACTAAAAATGTTCATTTAACATTCTAGTACTATAAAGGATGAACTATAAAGGATGGTTATCTCTTTGTAACTAGAGCAGGGGTCGGCAACCTATTGAAACGGAAGAGCCAAACGTTACAATTTACAAAATTTCCCAGTTTTTAAAGAGCCACTACAAATTTTCGTTTCAATATTATAGTATTTGCTTATATATATTTGATTTTTGATTTAAAATAAACGGATTTAAATACGGAATAATATTTATTCATATAAAAACACAAATATAGATAGTTACATCAATGGGAGCATTGGCTTTGCATGCCTTTTGAAACATTGATTAAATCTGGCTTATAACTTGTTTTAAGTTTCAAGCACGACTCTAGATTTTTATTTGTTAGTTGACTTCTAACTTTACTTTTTATTATATTCATGCAAGAGAACGCTTGCTCTCACGAATATGTCGACCCGAAGATCGTCAGCACTCCATATGCCAACTTCTTCACCTCACTGTAGCATTCTGGAAGACTATTCCATGCGCCGAATATAAGGACCTCAACTCGCGGAATTTCTTTTAGAATGTATTTCCATTTGTGCTGCGCGATGTGCATGCATTTCTGGACCTCCGACTCTTCCAACTGGCTCATGAGTTCTGTGAACTTGCCACTCCACAAGTCTTTGCTTTTCAAATCCAGCAATTGCGTTTGGAGCGATCCAGCATCAATTCCAAATGGCTCGATGTTGATCTCATTTGTACTTGTGTTGAGAGAATTTACTATGAACGCGAGAATACTTTCGTTTGTTTTGAATTGCTCGAATCTCTCAGCGAATCTATCCTTCATGTTTTTTAAAGCTATACTGAAGTAATTCGTGTCAATAGTTGCATTGGTCTCATCGCGATATTGCTTCAGATTTTTAAAATGAAGTAATTTACCGCTCTCCATGTCTTCAACAAAAAGAAGTAATTTTTTTTCGAAAAAAAAAACTACTTCTTCAATCAAGGCGTAGGCTGGGTTGCCCTTTCTTTGCAGTTTTAGATTTAGTTCATTTAGTTGCATTGTGGTATCTACCATGAAGTTGAATTTTTGCAGCCATTTGTTTTTTTCCAATTCGGGATGATCAATGCTTTTTTCATTGAGGAATGTTTTTATTTCACTCAAGCACAAAGCAAAACGTTGCAATACGTTACCTCTGGAAAGCCATAGCACTTTATTGTGCAGAAGTAGGTCAGATAACTGGCTATATATTTCTTCAAGGAAATCTTTAAACTGGCGATGGTAGAGTGCTTTTGCCAAGATGCTGTTAATAATCTTAATTACCAAGTTCATGACCTCAACTATTTCGGCCAGAAATGTTTGGGCACAAAGCGCTTCTTGATGAATTATGCAGTGAAACGTTAGAATTTCGTGGTTTATTTTTTTCTGAAGAATTGATGTTACCCCTCTATGTATTCCTGTCATACTTCTGGCTCCAGCAGTTGCTATAGAAACGATTTTATTTATATCGATTCCATTGTTTTCCAGGCATTTTTGCACAGCATTTGCTATATCTTCTCCACGAGTTTGCCCTGAGAGCGGTAGCAATCCTAGCAGTTCTTCTTTTGGACCTTGGGACGACATATACCTGACGAAAAGGGTAACTTGTGCCGTTTCTTATATGTCGCAAGACTCATCTATAGCAAGTGATAAAGCAGAAGCCAGTTGAATGTCTTCCACTTGCATATGTGTTACATTTGAAGACATTTTAGCAGTTCTATCTTGTACTGTTTTAGCAGATAATGGCAAATCTTTGATTTTTTTTCATGATTTCTGCTTTGTTTCTAAAATCACGAAACAGTTCTTCAGATGCACGTATAAAACAATCTTTGACGTACTCATCATCTGTGAATGGTTTTCCTCTTTTTGCAATGTCTAATGATACTGTAAAGCTTGCCAGATTTGCATTATTGGAAGATTACGCCCAGTTACTTAGCATGGAACTTGACTGTTGTTTTTTTTTTTTTTTTGGAGCTGTTCAACAGCTTTTTTTCGTGTGGATATTTGCCAGCAAACTGGCTATCTTTTGTAGTGAAGTGTCTCTCTCCAAATTTGCCTTCTTATTGTGTGCGAGTTTTTCGTGGCAAATGAGACAAGTCGGAAGGCCATCTGTGTTGCATATGAATGCAAACGACTCCGTCCAATCCTGATTGAATTCTCGGTTTTCTTCTTCAGTTCTTCTCTTTTTTTTTACCAGATGCCATGCTGGCGGCGGAGCTGAAAAAATGATTTTTTAAAATTTTACTTAGCTATCTAAAACGGCAAGCAATTTATTTACCATTATTACTTCGTTAACACGATCCTCAGATATGTAATCCAATTCTGTTACTGATTTTATTATATTATACGCGCACATACCTTTGAGAAGATAATTCGCTTCTAAATCGTATTCCTTTTGAAACAAGAAGCGAATAGACACGCAAAAACCGAAAGCAATTAAATTAACAAACATGCAACGTAACGTCGACCGCGCTATCCGAGGATGACTGACTAACAGCACGTCTAGAGTCTAGACGGTGGCTGTTTGGGTGAGACGGAAATGGAATGCAATTGGCTGAAGGATAAACATGGCCACGGAGTCCCATCTCTAAGAACAAAACAATAGTTCAAATTTATCTCATTACGGTCATGTTAAGCGTAGTGATTTGCAATTAACGATTATGAAAATAGAAGCTATTCAGAAATTAGGTACTTAAAAATATATTTTCTTATTTTTTAAGGGTTTTGATAATAAATTATTAATTTTTTCGTATGGAACTGGAGAGCCGCAACTTTACATCAAAAGAGCCGCATGCGGCTCGCGAGCCGCAGGTTGCCGACCCCCTGCTGAGTATTCCCCTGCTACTTGTAAGTGGAAGGATTTGCTAGCTTGAAAAGAAATGCAACAGTTTGAAATGCAAAGACTGGAACTTTAAGCTGTAAAATTAAATTTTGGCTCATTTTGAAGCATTACTATTTTTTTAACACTTGTCTTAAACCTTACATGGTCAATATATAGTAAATACACTGATGGATATCTCTTGAATATAAGATTATTTTACCTTTTATTAAATTTGTCACATTTTTTTTCACCAACATTAATTTTCGGAAGGAGATATTTACCAAGGATTCATACTCTTTTTCAAGAATCCATTTTCAGGAGTTTTCTAAGAGGGTTCAAACACTTTCCTATGAGTTTTTTAAAGCACTCATTAAGAGCAAAAATAAAACAAAGATTCTGTGGAAGTTTCTTTTAAAACCAGGTCTTTTGATTTTGTACCAAATGCGTCACTCTAACCATATACAGAATTCCCTTGAATGTACATTACAATGCACTTGCATTGTAATGCATATTCAAGGGAAGTACATTCAAAAGTACATTACAATGCACTTGCACACACAAAATATAAACCCAGAAAATATTTACTAATTTTCATTTCAAAATGCATTAAATAGTGATGTATAAACATATACTATGCATTAAAACTTATATAAAAATTAAATTATTTTGTACATTGGAATAAATTAAACATTTTTCTCACTCTAAACACCTGGGAAAAAAAAAAAGTTATAATTTGCAATTTTTATGAAAAATGCTTATTAGGCAAAAGAATGCTAAAATTCACAATTTTTAAGAAAAGGTTAAAATTCATAATTTTTTGGCCGCATTTTTCTTATTCATAATTTTACATTTTATTTTTAGCTTATTAAAATACATAATTTTACAAAATATATTAAATTGCACAAATTTACAAAAAAAATGTTAAACTTTGCAATCTTGATGGCTTTTTGCGATATGTTAAAATTTGTGATTTAAAGCAAAAGAATACTAAATTATGTAAGTTTTATAAAACACTAAAATTTGCCATTTTTACGAAAAAAAAAAAAAAAAAGAAGTTAAAGTTCCTTAATTTTATGGAAAAATGCTAAAATTCAGGATTTTTATGAAAAATCTTTAAGATTAGATATTTTACAAAAGAATGTTAAAATTCAAGTAAGATGCATAAAGTTATATGTTAAAATTCAAGCCTTTCATGAAAAAATGCTTGAATAAGCAATTTTTTTTTAGAGAAAATATGTTAACATTTGTGGATCTTACAAAAGAATAAATAAATAAACAATAATAATTCTTAGTTCTTCTGGATGACGTTGTGAAAAAAAGAGACTCAACTTTCACTTTTTTACTTGTGCTCCTTATTGATCGTATTCAAAAATAAAATATTACAATGTAATTACTAGCAATTATCCATTCCAGAAGTTTAAGGCTAAAACACATAAAAAAGGAATTTTTAAGGGTTCTTATAAGAAAAAAACACCCTAAGCCCAAGAGTTACTATTTCCAAGAGGCGTACGAACCTTGTTCACTAAAATACAGTAAATGTTTAAAAACTATAATATTGAATAGATTGCTCAGTTTACTACACAATGAATGCACAAAGTTATTTGATTATAATAGTGATGCAATCTTATAAAGGAGTTTGGAAGCAATTTATCAATTAATCTATGATAATAAAAAGTAATTATCTAAAATTGAATAAAAATGTCAAACATTGTTTTATATATATATTTTAACTGAATGCAAGTACATATAATCAGCAGTAGCAGCAAATATTTAAAAAGTATAGGACTATATATATATATTAAATTTATAATTACATTAGATGTTCTAAAAAATTTTAACTCGAAACACTGATAAAATTTATTTTCATAATTTTGAAGATTAAAAATATCAAAGTTTTCTTTTTAATTAATATTAAACAAGAAAGATCAATCATGCATAAAGTATTGATTATGAAACACTTTCCAACTTTAATGCAATTTTATTTAAACATCTCTAAAATACGATACATTTCTCGGTAATATTTTTAATATTTTTAAAATTATCACAATACTATATTAATTTATTATATTTGAAAACTTAAAACTTCATAAAAAAAAATGAACTTCATTCAAATGACGGCATTGAAATATAAACTGCCTGGTTTAAGCATCTCTAAAATGCAATACATTCCTCAGCAATATTTTCTAAATTAGTGGTCATGTGAATAAAGTGGGTCACGTGATCCCTTCATATAATGGTCACATGATCGCTCCATATAAAAGATGTAATTATTATTTTAATTTTTATTTAAAAAACTACTGAATATATTTTGCTGAAATTTTTTTTATATATTTTATGGGATAATTTGAATATTTCCTAACACTTTCGAAGCAATTAGTGAATTTTAAATCTGCTTAAAAAATGTTTGAAAAATTAGGTCCCATAGGGTTCAATGTATTTCATTTTTTCAACCCAGGTTCAATCCAAAAATAATTGGGTGATATTATTCATTCATATTCCCATAGGTCCCACAGACCATCTAAACAACATACTAAAATTTCATTTTGATAAAGTCATTTTTATGGCAGTTATTGTGCTAATGGACAGACAGACAGACAGATAGAATGAACAAAGTCATAAATACTTTTCAACTTTGTTGTAAAGAGTTAAAAATATTAAATATTTTCTCAGTCCACAGATTTACAGTTAAAGACAATTTCTAACAAATAATAAAAAGTAATAATAATATTAATAACGTAATACTTTAAAATTAAGTCATTAAAAATCCTATTAATAGAAAAGAATCAGTATTGTACCTGCTAATAGAAGCAGTATCATACTTGCTACACTGCATAATCATCATAAAACATGATAGAATAGAAGATCACACTTTTGCAGCTAAGACTTTCTGCAGCTTTGTACATAACTTACCCAGGGTAACATTCTGCATAACTTTCAGGCATATCCCTCTCCAGTTTGCTGGTCAATTTAGCCTTCAATCGGGTGTCATCTCCCTTCAATACACCAAGCAATCTAGAGAGAGAATAAATATATTTAGTAACAACAATAAATAATTTATCATACGTATTGAATGTAAGCCTTTTCGTGAGGTTAAGGAAAAGTACTTCAATAAATCTGAAGGCAAGGACCATGCACCAAATTTTGAGTTTCGTATCAGCAGCAAAACTACAAAATTGATGCAGTAAACTAGTGTTTTAGAGCAGGGAAATCACAAAAAAAACTAGCCTTTCCGAGTAGAGATATTGCATTTTTATTTTCAACTACCCACTTTCAGCAACCAGGCCTATCGAATATCTTTTTAAAAAAGCTCGGAGATGTCTACAGTAAGCCCAAGTAGCAGCTGTGTATTCTTTGCTGATGGTAGTTCTACAAGAGTGTATAAGCTGCTACTTTACATTAATCCTGTAAGTACATGCCATGTTTTAACTATACAACAAATTGCCAGACAAAAATTTTGTCTAAGACTCGTTATAGCATTCTCTATATCAGCACAACCATGCAATCTATATTTAAAAATCCTCTACCTATGGCAATAGACTGATCATTTTCTGAAAAGTTTTGGATATCTTTTTAGTAAACGGCTATAATAGTGAATAGTCCACCAATAATTGAACTTTTTATTCTAGCATAACTGATATTTAATAAGTTCTGCCTTTGATGAGTGATCTGGTTACTTATCGAAAAAGATCAGAATTTTTTAGATTTCTTTCAATTTTTTTTCAGTAGGCTCACTGCTAACTGCACCTTTTGTGCCCGCAATTCATACTTAAAAATCCTCTGCTTTCAGCAATTAGCTTAGTTGATTTTCAAAAAAGCTTGGTGATGTCATTAGAAAGCCCACATAGTGGCTGCATAATAGCAGTAAACTGCAGCTGACTGTGCCCTTCCCCCTACATCCATACAAGCGAGTAAAAGTACTTTTAAAAATTCTCTGCTTTTGGACACATACAATGAAATTACAAAAATTCACTTTCACTTTTTAATGTTATTGCAACTTGTTGTTTACAATTAGAACTGTAATGCAATACATTTAAAACTGGTGTGAAATTTCAAACAAACATTTGTTTACATATATTATGCTAATAGCCCATATCCTTACATACATTTTGCTAATGTATGCAAATGCATCCTTCTGCTTTATTACAGCATTATTTTGCTGTTATTAGTCGTATGGAGCAGAATTTGGGAAAACATTATTAAAATGTCTGTTTTAATTGATTTATAAATGCTTAAATTTTTAATCTCTGGAGACAAAGCAAAGAATACTAATTTTTTAAAACATTTTTTTAAACATTCATAAAGCAAAGTAAAACATTAGATTAAAACATCTACCATATTTTGCCATCTCATTTCGCCTTAAATAGATGACAAAAACTGAAAAAAATCAATACGCTATCTTACTTAAAGAAATAAATCTTGAAATTCTAAACTGCCCTCGATATTAATCAGACATATAAACTGTGATTTTGCAAAATTAATAATGCACAATAAAACCAACTGAAATCACAAAAAGTCACTATACTTGGCAAGAAGTAAAACATTTGGCTACAAAAGAAATCTTTTCAAATAAAAATTTCAATTTCACACAATGAACTAATCAACATATAAGATAACATGTTTGACTTGGAAGATTATTTGTATCACCCACTACAGCAGATTTAGAAACTACAAAATAAAAGGAAAAGCAGTTGGACATCCATCAAGCACATAAAAATTTTGACGATAATTTTATTCCCAAACAATTATCAAAATCAAAAGAAAATTATCTGGTTTTTTATCATTTAAAAGAATATTTTGTTAGAATTATGACAATTTTTTCCTGGCTAGATTCAGCGATAAACAATAAATAGGCACATTGTAGTGCAAACTAATCTAAAAATGCAATATTTGTAGCAATTTGTATTAGGTAAATGTAAAATGGCAGAATTTGGTATAGGTGCAAGGGCTCGATAAATATTGAATTTTAACACATCCAGGGTGAGTTAGGGGCGCGGTAGCCCATTGGTTAGCGCGCTGGAGTTGCACTCAGTAGGCCCGGGTTCGATTCCAGCCGCTGCCAAAACTGCCGCAGTGTTCATGCGGAGTACGATCACGTTAAACATGTGGGTCCGAAAGTCCTTCCGAGAGGTTGGTGGTAGGGGAAGGAGGGTACGGTCCCTGTGGATGCCTCCCCCACTGGGTTCCGGTCTAAATTGGGTGGCACTTCCCGACCGTCCAAACAGTTACCTTACACCTTTCTGGTAGGTCGGACGGTCTGGGTTTCAACATCAACAACAACATCCAGGGTGAGTACACTTTTCTTAAAAAAAATTTTAAGCACTTTTCAAGGATTTTCAAGTACCATGCCATTATTTTTCAAGGACATAATTTCTTCCCTATTATGTATGCATTTCTAGGAGGAAAAATCATAGCAAACTAACATTGTTGTTTAACGTTGAAGCCGTTGAGGAAATTTTTTGGAAAAAACAATGTTGTTTAGGAAAATTTCAGTGACAGCATAACTGCTAGGGAAATTTGCAGAGAAAGCAGAACTTCTCAGGAAAAACACAATGATGTGAATCTGCAGAACACTTTCAACCCTGCCTTTTTCAAGCACTTTTAAGGATTTAACCATGAAAATGGGAATTTTCAAGTACTTTCGTTGCCTTGAAAATGTTAATCTAAAATTCAAGTACTTTCCCACTTTTCAAGCACCGGTATGCACCCTGCACATCTTAGTCATTCTTGAACATGAATGAATCACTGTTTCCAGTCCTTAGAGAGGATGAATTGGGCGTTTCCAATAAAATTTTGTGCAATTACTTCATTCAGTACAAAGAGCACTACTGATGTTTCAGTGAACTTGAAAAGTGAGCCTTTTAATTAAAAAAAAGTCTAATTGTTAAAAGTCTAATTGCCAGTTTTAACAGAATATAAATACAATCAATGAAAAGAATAATTTGTTATTAGAAAATGAATAAATTCATTTCTGAGATGAATGGCAAGCACTGTTCAAGATGCAGCATATTTTCTGAACTCCAAAATGTGTCCCACTAATGCATTAATTTCTTAGTGGCTAATATAAAACTCTTAGTTTGATAACAGGCCAACAAATAATACAAGCCTTAAAATTTTTCCTAAAAATTGCATTTTTCATGACTTTTTCACCTACTAATCTCCCACACTGGAGTTTGCCAAAATGTGTAATTACGTATCTGGTATGTAATTTTACCAATGAGTAAAAATAAGCATTATGATTTTTCATGCTAAAATGCAAATTTTCTTTCATGTTCCTGTAAATATGTATTTTTTCATTTTATACGTAGCCAGCAATCAATCTCTGTTTACATAACTATAAAGATTCTTCAATATTGCATGTTTAAGCTTAGTTGATCATTGTTTTTCTAGAGAGCGATGGATGTTTTAGTTGTGTGACATCATCACACTGCTCAATGATGTTTGAACATGGTTGGATGTTTCTGGATAAGGAGGATATGACAGGACCAGTCTCCCCCCCTTCCTTATAAAAAAAATTTAGTTGTAAATTTTTATGACTTGATGTATTTTTTTATAGTGTGTTTTGGATTTTCATATACTATTCATATTTCAGAATTTTAATATACTTCAAGATTTTCATATACTATTTTTTATATACATTTTGAATTTTGATATCCAAGTTAAACTGGAAAAGGATGTCCAAACTATGAACTTTTTGAAATATGGATATAAACAATAATAATAATATATAAAAATATGCCCAAACTGCTGTCTGAATTAATCTACAAAATAAATGATTTAGTTTAGCAGAATACAAGGTTGATTAAAAGATTATTTTTCTTTTATAAGGAATCTTGTAAAGGAAAGATAAACCTTTCTTTCAAGAGATTAGAAGGTAACAAAGTATTTATTTTGGCAGAAAGATAACACAGTATTTATTAAACATGAATAGCTACTAAAGTAGCTACCAAAGAATAATGTTATTATTAAATGAAAACAAACTCACAATTTGTCTTTTCCAATATCAGAATGCTCACCAAAGTCTGCATTCAATAAATTTCCCCATTCCTTTTATAAAAAAATAAACAGATTAAATAAATGCAATACAAATAAATATTCATTAAATAGTAACACATTTTTCTAATTTGTGTGATGCAACTCATTCATATACATACATATATATATAACATATATATATATATATATATACATATATATATAATATATATATATATATACATAATATATATATATATATATATATATATATATATATATATATATATATAATATATAAATATATATACAACTAGTAAGTACTTGCTAAACTGTTCAAATAGAATTAATGAATCTCTGAAATTTAAGAATTCAGGCTATTTCATATTGAACAATAGTTTTGATTTAGTTAATCACCTTAGCAAGCTTCCACATATTCTTGGTTTTCATACTTTTGATTTTAAAGACCTATTTAATAATATTAATATTAAAGATTTATATTAAAGAAGTTATTATCTCTTTTTATCAGGATTATCAATCTTCCAATAATGTTCCATTTAATGTCGAAAACTTTCCTATGCTATTGCACTTTGTGTTATACAACAATTATATTATCCAAGGTGATAACATATATTTACAAACATCTGGTGTACCTCGAGGGGGCTGTAGTAGTAGTATTCTAGCTAACTTATAACTTTATTATTATGAATGTCATTTTAACTCTAATTCATATATTATATATCGATATGTTGAGGACTTAATTTGTATTATCATTGATGATTCATATCCCATTAATATTGATTTTTACCCCTTTAACCCAGAATTAATCCCGAATGAGCCTAGCATTAGTCAAACTGTAAACTTTTTAGATCTAAATTTAGATACCCTCTATAATCATGTAATCACCAATCTATATGATAAAAAAGATTCTTACAACTTCTATCATAAAGCTGCTATCATATCAATCCTGTAATTCTATTCAATTGTTTAGAAACATCATTTTAAACCAGCTATTTCGAATACATCGACTTTCTGATCCTCGGTTTCACTTTCTCCACATCAATAATCTTAAACACATTTGTCAAAATTACCAATATCCGGAAGTATTTGTAAATAATATTATTAATAATTTCAAATACACCATGTAATAATTTTACAAATGCATTATTTATACTTGATTGGATAACTCTTTTTTGTGAATTTCACCTGTTCTTATCACCTACGTACCACTAGGCCCAAGTCTGATACTGCTTACTATTTTTGAAAAACTACTTTCCACTTGTCCTGAGTCCTATACTGCTTACTATTTTTGAAAATCCTCATACACATTATTTTTCATTCAAGTGTATTTATTCCGGTGTCCACTCGCTTTGACGAAGAGATGTAAAATGCTCTGTCGAATGTTTCCCTGCGAACATGTAGACTCCCACATGGTGGCTGTGCCTGTGAGTTAATATTTCTGTTTTTTATATTTCTTGTTTATAATTCACTTGGTTTTTATTATTTGTCCTTCCACTAGCCACTAGACAGTTCCAATGGTGTCCATAGGTAAATACCATCGCCATTGTCAGAAACTGGCTATTCTATCGGTTTTAATTCGAATTATATGGCTGTCCTGATGTGAATACAATTTCGAACTAACCGCCGTTTTTTGCGTAGTTTCAGTTGATTGTTCTCCATGTCTTGATCCTTAATCTTGAGCTATTTATTATTGCCTTTTCTCATTTTTGCCTTTTTTATTTTATATATATTTATATATATATATATATACCATTTTAATTATGATTTTTGTATACTCATCTTCCTCTCACCCCTTTTTCCATTATAGTGATAAGTTACCTAGTTACCTTCTATTTTTATCCTTAGTCTTGGTCCATAGTTACTTATTTGTAACAGATATGCTAGAGATGGATTTTTTTGTACTTACCGTAGTTTATGCATAGTTTTCAATTAAAAATTTCAATTTTTATTTATATATATATATATATATATATATATATATATATAAACAGGGTGTTCCAGAACTCCATGTACAAACTTGGAGGGGAGGTAGAGAACATTGATAGGAATCATAATCACATAGGAAGGATGGGGCAGGAATCGATAGGTGGCACTGTACGTGAGCTCTGAAGGTCGACACGTGTGGGTTCCTCATTGTAGACATTGACTGAGTACGGTCAACATGAATCGTTTCAAGAATGCAGAATTGGCCGATATTCACTTCGTGTATGGCCTAGCTAAAGGAAATAGACGCGCTGCTGTACGGTTGTATCAGGAAAGATTTCCAATGAGGCGCCTACCAAATCACCAAATGTTCACTCATATGCATCAAAACCTGTCTGAATGTGGATCCTTCACAGTACTGATGCAGGATACCGGGAGGCCACGATCAACCGATTTGGAAGAAGGTTTGTTGCATGGTGTGGACCGAAATCCTGGCACCAGTGTAAGAGCTCTTGCAGCTGCAGCAAATTCATCCGTAACAACTGTATGGCACGTTCTGCACAACAAGGCCTTACATCCTTTTCATCTTCAAAGAGTGCAATTACTGCAGCTGGAAGATTATCCATGACGTGTTGCGTTTGCACAGTGGTTTCTTTAAGAAAGTGCAGCAGGCCTGCAGTTCCCATGTTCTGTTTTGTTCAGTTATAAAGCGTCCTTTTCACGTGAGGGGTGTTCAATACTCATAACACGCATATGTGGGCCGTAGACAACCCACACAGAAATCCGACCAGCATGACACTGCTTCGCTGTTAATGTGTGGATGGGTATCATGGCTGACAGTTTAGTCGGCCTATACATCTTACCACCTCGACTGGATGTTCGCAAGTATCTCATCTTTCTTCAGGAGGTTCTTCCGGAATTGCTTACCGATGTTCCTGCACAAATTCGAGGCCGAATATGGTTTCAACACGATGGAGCTCCATTTCATTATGCAATTTTCGTACATGACTATTTGGACCGGACATTTTGAAGCAGATGGATTGGGCGTGGTGGTTCTGTCGCATGTCCCCCTCCCCCCCCCCCAGATCACCTGATTTATCACCTCTTAATTTTTATTTCTGGGGTGCCATGAAGGCCATTGTCTATGAAACGCCAGTAGATTCTGACATGGACCTAGTGCCGCGAATTGCCATCGCTGCTGCTATGATCCGCGAAATGCCCGGTATCTTTGAGAATGTTCGCAAATCCATGCGACGTAGGTGTCATGCATGCATCAATGCCAACGGGTTAAATTTCGAACACCTCCTCTCATGCTTGTAACTGTTGTACTCTTTTTTGTGTGTAATAAAGTGCTTAACACTGCTTTCTCTATTGCATCTTTGCTGTGTCTTTATGTCTCTTTATCATTTGAGGGCAGCATATATATATATATATATATATATATATATAATAAAAATATTATATGAAATTCCAATAATAGATTAGAGATAAGTTGTAACTCATATAGCCATAACTTAAAATATAAGACAGCTATGTATAAAGATGTAAAAAAAATAGAGATTCATCAATCAAGGGGAGAATAAAAAGCATATATCCAGTCATCAATAATATCAGTAATATATATATCAGTATAATATCAATAATATATATATCAGTATGATATCAGTAATATAGCGATTCGTCAGTGTGCCCATCCAGCCTCATGCAGTCCAACTGCATGCCCTTTTTCAAACTTCTTCATACGCTCATAGTGGCTGTGAATTCGCCAGCGAGGCATTGTTACAATCAAGGTACGTAAATGCAATCGATATCCACTGCACGTTTTGTTCCTGAAAGCGAAGTTTGCTCCTTATATACACCACCATGGTGCTCAGTTTCAATGTGCTGTAGTTCTGATTATTCACACATTGGCTGCGAATTTTTGATCATTTGCATATTCTATCGACAGGTGTTTGCATGTACAGTCTCATTACTACTGGATTATTTTGCGGGGTGAGTCGAATTTTTTGTCTTAGTGTATATATATATAAGACCAACAGATTAATACACTAGGGGATAATATACCACATGTACTAAAGCAAGAAACAAGCAATGCGTTAATTTCTCTCAATAGCCAAGAACCCCCCCCTTTTTTTTTAGATTACCTATATAAACTATTTTTTAATACAGAGTAATATTTTATACAAAAATTTAACATTTTGTACTTACTTAATACAAGCAATGGGACAACAATTGTAGATAACAATAGCAATATTTTTATTATACATGTATTGCATTATATAAGTAACGGTATATAATAAAATCTGGCAACTGCTCCGATGTGGAGGGGCACCAATTTTACTGTTTGCCCTGGGTACCAATACTTCTATGGCCCTGTTATGGCATGTGTGTCTTATTTTGATGCTGAAAAACTATAAACAAAGAACAAGAATACTTTTTAGAAATGCTTACATTATTGATGGGATCGCGATACTTATCCTCTTTCTTCTTTTCCAACTATAAAAGAGAAAAAAAAAACATAAGTATAGAATGAATGTAAAAATAAAAGAAATCAGAATAAAGTTTTTTTTTTTGGCTGAATATTTATGACTCAAACATAAAGTTCTGAATACTAAATTATACTACTACAGTAATTCTTGCAAATATTCCAATCCTTTGAAATATTGTATTAAGAGGATATTTTTTTTTAGCAACTTATTCCATTTTCCCACATGTTAACCTATTAAAAATAGTTGATAACTTCTAGTTAGTTTAGTTTTAGAATTTTTTCCTGGTGCTTTTTGCCAAGTATAGATCCTGAGAACAGGAAGGTTTGCACTTCTTTTAAAAAATCCATAAAGCAATTAGAAGTATTTGTAATATTTTTGCAAAAATTAATGCCATTACATACATATTAAAATACATTAATGCTATACATATTAAAAATACTTCTATTTTACCAATTTTTTAAAAAGGAATAAATCTTCCTCATTCTAAATTTATGCTTGACAGAAAACAGCACGGAAATATTCTAAAAACAAACGAGCTAGAGGTTAAGAACTATTTTCCATAGGTTAACACGTAAAAAGGTAGAGAAGCAGTTGGAGGGGGAATATTCTCTTAAGTAAACTTCCTGATAAAAAAAAACATGAATTTGCATCATATCTTTACATCACTCTTAATTATATCTAATTACCATAAATAAAAATTGATACCCGGGTTGCTATTGCTATGCCGGGATTTTATGATGCTATAGTTAAAAATTTATTTAATAGTTCAAAATTCATTATATTCCCCTTTCCCTTCAAAATTCTAAATTAATTTGTTGTTATTTAATATTTTGGCGATTTATCCCCTTATAAAAGTTAATTTGTTACTCCTTTTCATGTTTTTCAGTATTCAAAATTATGAGCGATGTGTCTTCAAACGCTAAATATCTTTTGCTAATCCTCCGGTTTTTCCTTTTGGCCTTTTAATTTCACCTCACTTTATTCACGAGTTTGCGAACAAAAGACACATCTTAAGTGAAAAGTGGACTCTTTCTTAGCTTATCTTCGAACACCTGCAAATGGGGTACAAGACATTCCATTGGGTTTGCTGTGAGTTTGGCGGCATAATTTTAATTTTCACGCCCACCTCGCGGTTCTTGGCATAGCATCATATTTATTCCGCGGTATATGCGTAGGCACTCTGCATGAGGTGCAAGTTTTCACTCGCCAAGTTTGGCGGCTCTTGGGAAGTGAACATGTTGCGAAATGGCATTCAACTCCTGACCGGCGTTTCGTAAAGGTGGTAACAAGATTTTGAGTGTCAAGAGCCGGGACCCTTGAAAAAGGGCACCTGTGACCCGAGATGATGTGCACATAGTTTTCCATAGCTCAAGTATTCCCCAAAACTAGTAATGACATCCTTCTTTGATAAAATTGTGCCTTCACATCACTGGAGTCAATCACTCCGCTCTTAAGCTCTTAGCATTGGAATTTTTGACAACTGAATGAAAAATGTCACTGGTCTTGCTCTGCCATCACTGTGTTGTGCACCTCTGAAGCTTTGTTGCTGACTTGCCTATTTTTGGGTCCAGTGCCGACATCTATTTTGCCAATGAATATGTCATGTGCTGTCATTTGTTTTACAAAAGGAATTCATAACCGTGTGCTGCGGCAGTTCTGTTTTGTCTCGAGTTTTGGAGGTGTGGTTTAGTGTTCTACTCATCAATATCTCCTAAAGTGTGTTATCAGAAAGTCTTTAGTGTTTCACTCATCAGTATCATCAAAGGTCGCTCTCAGCAAGTTTTTTTAAGTTTTGGTGTTTCACATACTGATATTCATAATTACTTTTGCTCAGTGGTGCTGCCATCTATATGCATCCTCTAGAAACATCCCAATCAAAATGGGAAATTTTCCAAAGTGATAAAAGCAATGGCTGTGTCTTTAATTAGATTGGCATTCTGAATGTCAATAATTTATATGAATTTTAATTAACACTCTTACTTACACACATAATTTGTACATTCTTATTTTATATACAGTAAAATCATTATTTGAAATTATACATTGTGTTTACTATTTAAGTTTTAACATTTTTTGGTTGTGGACAGCTCCCCAGGCAGACCAACTCTGGTCTTCAGACCAGAGTGGATTCTGAACATGGGTTTTTAAAAGTTTGGGTATTTTAAATTGTTAACTGGGTTATATTTTAATATTATTGATGAGTATTCAGTGTTAATTGGGTTTATTTTAATTGAAGTTAATTTCAATTATCCTTTTTTGCAATGTACTAACCACTAAAATAATTGTTTAAGACTTTATAAAATTTGGAAGCACTTAAGTTTAATTGTAATTAATAAAGAAAGTTGTTTTAATTTAACAATCATTGTTGTGATTCTGTAGTGTAATGGCTGTGCTATTTATTATGAAATTGTTTTAAAGGTAAGTGGAAATTTTAGAGTTTAATAAAGGTTGATATGCATTTCTGAGTTGAGCACAGGCCAAACAGTAGGAATTAATAAAGGAAGTAAAGAAACAATTTTAATACTTTTAAAGTAACTTTATTCTATATGATCAGGCCAAATCTAAATAATATAATAACTTTGGAAATCAAATATGAAGATAATCTTAATCAATTAATAAAAAATAATATAATAACTTTGTTAAATATAAGAATAATAATCTCTAAATAAATAGAAATAAATAATACAGGTTTTAGGCATCACACTATATAATGTATAGGCAATCATATACAAGTTTTCAGATTTTTTAAAAGGTTTTTAAACTTCTTCCTGATAGGCAATAATATTATAGATCAAACTTTACTGGCAATGATATGCTCTGCACATGTGGAGGAAGTGCTCTTAACTGTTTCTGATGAACAATAAAGTTCAATATTCTGGAATGATGATGTCAGGGCATGTTTGTTTCGGTGCTTTTAAATTGAGCCAATGAGAGTTCCCAGATAGGCTCCTCTTCCTAATGTCACGCGACCTGACATTAGGAAGGGGAGCCTATCTGGGATTCTCACAGTTCAGATAGTTGAGTCACTAACCTGATTGTCTTGAGCTCCGAGAAGACATCGATTCAGAAGACATTTGGTCACATTTTACTTTTTCCCCCTCTAAGCAATATTCAATTATCTCTCTCTTATGAATACAAAGCTTAGTCTATCTTATAGTACTATTACTGTGATAAGGTCAAAAATCCGAATTTGAATTTTCGGTGGTAGTATTGGAATAGTTAAATGCTTCTTTCTAAAATAAACACAATGTATGAGAAAGAAAGGGAAAATGTAATCCATAGAACTTCATATTAATGAATACAAAACAATAGCAATAGTCCCAATTCAGATTCATGTATTCATATTTTAAACTGTATGTGAAAGAATGTCATAAATATACGAGAACAAACTCACATCGGTCTCTGGCTTTTCAAAGTAGGACTTTTTCTTTTCCACATCGGAAGGTTTATCGGGTTTAGCTTTTCCTTGTTTGTCCAAAGCAGGAACATACTCGCCGATGTCCCCAAAAATACTATAGAAAAAACGACAGAAATTGCTTTCATAAAACAAGTTTGAGTCAATTCAGGCAATAGTATGTAAAAAAAACATATCAAATACATTATTAAAGTTATACAGTAGAACTTGTTTTAATAGGTTCCCATGCAAGGCATTTAAAATAGTTTTATTTCATAGTTTATGGCAACTTTTCATAAACTTTATTTTTATTTTGCAATACATTCCAATTGCAGATAACATGGATTCATCATCTGCAATGGAAGTAAATTCTAAAAGTTCTAGGAATATGTGGGCTCTGAGAACTTGTATTTATTTTGAACTAGTATCTGAATTTGTTAAAAACAGGAAAACTGACATGCTTAAAAAATTAAATTGCAACTTTTTAAAATAAACTTTATTTTGTTTAACAATGCTTGATGCTTAGTGTCAAACACTTAATAAAATTGGTTCAATTATGTTTTGTCCCATGGTCAATACTATGAGTGTGAAATGCTTCAGCCTTCTATATCACTATGGGGGGGGGGGGGGGGGCTTTTGGAAAGCCTAAAAAAAGCATTTGCTCCCCATAGGGATGGATAAAAAATTCAGCTTTATTAGGTTTTGTCTCATGGTCAATTTTATAAGTGTACAAAGATTCAGCGTTCATCAGGAGGCTTCTGAAAGTTCTGGAAAGATTGAAACATGTTAGACAATTATTACATTATGTCCAATGAATTCCCATTAAATGAGTTTTTTTTTTCAAACATGTTAGTCACCCTAATGTTAAAAAAAAAATTGATACATTGGGACATGCGGAACCACTGCAATTACTGTGCTAAAATTATCATTTCCCCTCCTTTTTTAACACTTTACAGCATAGCTGAAAAGTGTTTATCATTTTGTTCATTCTGTCTGTCCCGTTCGCATGATAACTGCCATAAAAATGACTTTTTCAAAATGAAATTTTAATATGTTGTTCAGATGGTCTGTGGGACATATTGGAATATAAATGAATAATATCACCATATTAGTTTTTGATGGAACCTGGGTTGAAAAAATGAAATACATTGAACCCTATGAGACCTAATTTTTCAAACATTTTTTAAGCAAATTTAAAATTCACAAATTGCTTTGAAAATTTTAGGAAATATTCAAACTATCCCATAGGAAATATGAAAAAATTTTCAGCAAAATATATTCGGTATTCATTGAATAAAAATTAAAATAATAATGACACACATATTATATGAAGAGATCATGTGAGCCATTTCAAATTAAAATATGGCATCCATCTTGTATCAAAATCGTTATTTTTAAAGTTATTTTTAATTTACATTTTGTGTTGTATCCGTCCTAAAATCATTTTATTTTTGCTTAATTTCTGTGCATCTGTATTCTGAAACAACACAATTACAATATATTTGACTTCAATCAGAGATCAATGCCATCCGTCTTGTGTCAAAATCGTGATTTTTAAAGTTCTTTTTAATTTATATTTAGTGTTGTATCCATTCTAAAACTGTTTTATTTTTGCTTAATTTCTGTGCATCTATATACTGAAACAACGCAATTACAATATATTTGAGTTTAAATGATCATCAAACTTAGATTATTTCTACAATGAAGCTTAATTTTTACTTATGGAGAATGTAAACACATCAAACTATCAGATGAGTTGTATAAGAATTCCTGAATTTCTTTAACACAAAATTATTTAGCTCTGGAGTCTGCAATATAGTTGATATGAAATGAAGCATTCATTGATTTTACATAGAGAAGCAGACAATTTTATAGCAGACTTTTCTGATGAAGTTTTAAGCATAGTTAAATTACTTTTACCTCCATGGTTTTAAGTTTTTAAGTAAAATAAATTATTGTAGTATTATGATGAATGAAATATTTATTGCTTTTATATAGAGAGCTAGGCGATTTATATTTTAATGACGTCTATGAATAAAGTTCATTTTTTTTTTTTATGAAGTTTTAAGTTTACAAATATAATAAATTATTGTAGCATTGTGATAATTTAAAAAATATTACCACTGAATGCATCACATTTTAGAGATGTTTAAATAAAATTGCATTGCAGTTGGAAAGAGTTTCCTAATCATTGCTTTATGCATGATTGATCTTTCTTGTTTTTAGAAAGCATTTGCTTTTCTTGTGAACCATCTGATGTGCCGCGGCTAAATTGATGTAAATGTGATTCCAAGGTTGTATGACACAAATGTTGTAAATAAGAGTGAAAAAGCATTCTAACAAGTAATGCGATTGGCTGTCAAATGATTCTTTCTATTTCATAAAAATTTCATTGTATATAATAACAAGAGTAATACATTTATTTTGTAAAAGGTAGCGCAGTGGGACTCCATGGCTACAGATGAAACTGCATTGGTATTTATTCATGCAGTGTCTCACAGCCTTTCAAGCCAAAATTATTGAGATACAACTGCAATGCTTCCTAACAGTTAACATGTTGAGAAGTGCGTTTTACGCTCATTCATCACATAGCCATTTTAAAAGAATGACTTAAAACACACTTCTTAACATATTAACGTTAAATCAAAATTTTACTTTGTTGTTGATGGGTCGACAGATGCCTTTGATTCATTTTATTCCTCCCAATAGGCCACTTATCCTGTTGGAAGGTACACACAGTTGGAAGGCACACAGTGAAAGGTACATTATGCAATTATTTTACTACATCTTTTGATCGTTTCCTTTCAGTGTTTTGCATTGATTTTCATCTCTTTTCCAGATTTAGTAGGAAGTTCTTCTACTGTGAACAAAATTATACAATCCCCATGTTTTAAATAAAAGTGTTCACACAAACATAATATGGCCTATACAAGCAGATATTTTGGTACTGACCTGTCATCTGCTAATTTTGGCCTCTTGGGATCCTCTTCTTTTCCCTTGCCCTTTTCTTTCCTTTTGCCTCGTTTATTGTGTAGGCCTTGTCTTAGGTAGGACAAAATTTGAGTCAATTTTTTGATAACAATATCGTTAGTTGTGAGAGTTGTTTGGGACTAAAAAAAAAAAATACAGATAAATAAACAGTTTAGTCATTGTAGAAATAAAAAAAAAAAAAAAAAAATCTATAAAACAATCCAAAAGTTGCAAACAGAACCTAAGATAAACCAGAAAATTTTGCATGCAAATATAATTCTATATATATATATATAACATAATAATTAGAAAAAGAAAAAAGAAAAATGACATTGCATCAAAATTTCGCTGGGGGGGATTGTGACCCCCACTTCCCGGTTTAGCCAGCTTTATGTCATGACGACACTCCCGGAAGTGGATTTTGATGCAATGTCATTCTTCTTTTTTCTTTTTCTAATTATTATGTTGTATAGAAATGTACTTGTTTGAGCAGCTTGGCGCCTTTGGGTATATTTTCAGTTGTTAGTTTTTAGATGAGATAAATATTATATTTATATATATTGTAAGAATTTTATTTACTTGTTTTTAATACCGTGTCTTATCCTTTATTGAAAGTAGTCTGAAGAGCAAAAATAAAAAAAATAATAAAAATAAAAATTGACCCAAAGTGAGGCTGGAGAAAAAATCCTTATTACATAAAATAGGTACTAAATAGGTATTAAATTTCCCTCATTCCCTATTTCATATATAAGGTAAGCAATTGAAAACTGGATTTCATGTTGTGAAAGCCTGGCAATAAAACAATAAGAAAATAAGCCTGTAACTACACCCAAAAATAAAATTTAAATTTAAATGTTTTATAAATCATATATGTAATGTAGGCACTGAAGGTACTAAATCCCTTGCTCCCTGCATTAACACACACACACATATATATATATATATATAAATCGAAAGATTTTAATCGAAAACTATGCATAAACTACGGTAAGTACAAATATATATATATATATATAAGTTTACTATAAGAGTTAAAGTTGAACTTGAAGAGACATAGTAAAAGTAATTAAGAGAATCCAATTGATAACTAGATTAAGAATTCAATGAAATGCATGTCAGTAAAATAAAAATTTCAGGGTAAACAGAAAAACAGTCCGTATGAATTGAAACTACTTAAAAAAGAATGAGAAACAATGGATAGAAGTAGGCAATGAAATTGTAAAATCTTCAGGAAGTGTATACAAAACATGCCTGCTACAAATAGTTCTTTTTATTATATAGCCTTGTTACTTTGAACAAAAAGGTTATATTTCACCTCTGTAGTTATATTGCTAATCTTACATGTAATACATGCTTAGTATTTCACATTTAAATTATTTTTAAAATTTGTTTATATATATATATATATATATAAGATGTTTGACCTGTGATAGATTCAAATAACATGACCGAAACAATGCTTCTGTTTTGCAACTTTTCATCTTTAAACACATTTCTTGCATTTACACCATGTATGTTTATGCAGAGAACAAGGGGATTAGTATCTTAAGTACCTGTATTACATATATGATTTATCTCAATAATTTCATCTTAATGTGTTGTACAAAAATTTATCTACCCCTCTTTACTACATGTAATTCTTATTCCATTCCTTAACTTTTATATGGAACAGGGAAAAAAAGGTATTTTATACCAATTTAGTACCTGTTTTATTTATAATGTTTTCTTATCATGTTTTTTTTAAATATTCAATGGCTTGTCGTATAGTATTTTTGATGTCACATTTACATTTCAGTCCATCCTCCTTTCACTTATGTTATACAGAACACTTTTTATTAATGATCTATCTCAAGTATATATAATACAAGTAAAATAAAAAAATTTCTATTATATATATATATATATATATATATATAAATGAAAGATTTTAATCGTAAATTATGCATAAACTACTGTATGTACAAAAAAACCCATCTCTAGCATATCTGTGACAAATGAGTAACTATAGACCAAGACTAAGGATAAAGATAGAAGGTAACATATCACTATAAAGGAAAGGGGGATGAGAAGAATATATGGATACAAAATTCACAATTAAAAGTATATAAATATAAATAAAAATAAAAAAGAAAACACAGCAAAAATGAGAAAAGGCAATAATAATTAGCTCAAGATAAAAGATTAAGACATAGAGAACAATCAATTGAAACTACTCAAAAAATGGCGGTTAGTTCAAAATTGTATTCTCATCAGGACAGCCATACAATTCGAATTAAAACCGATAGAATAGCCAGTTTCTGACAATGGCGATAGTATTTAACTATAGACACCATTGGAACTGTCTACTGGCTAGTGGAAGAAGAAAAATAAGTCAATTGAATTACAAATCAGAAAATTAATACCTCCTCAAACAGAAATATGAACTCACAAGCATTGTTACCACGTGTAAGTGGAAGAAGCGACTGAGCATTTCACCTCACTTCGTCAATGTGAGTGGGCACCAAATCCCTCTTTCCTGTAACGTAATTTGGACTGACAAATGCTGTTTTAAACAAGATGGATGCATAAATCCTCAAAATGAGCACTTCTGGTCTGACACAAATCCATTCGTGGTATGTGATATTCATCATCAGAAACAATTTTCTGTGCATGTATAGTGTAGTATTTTCAGAAACAGTTTGCTTGGACCCATACTGCATGATGGTACGTTGACAGGTGACAGATATGTTAATGAGATTCTGAATGCAGTGATTCCTGACTTTATGGATGAACTGCCCCTAACAATACTCCCACATGGATAGTTTCAACAGGACGGATCTCCCGCTCATCATACTACAGTTGTGAAATACTGGTTAAATAAAGAGTTTCCAGACAAGTGGATTGGCTTGCATAGGCCAGTTAAATTTCCCTCTAGATCGCCTGATTTAATGCCTATGGAATTTTATTCGTGGGGTCGTATATGCACAACTGTTTATCTGTCACCTCCCTTAAATAAAGCAGAGTTGCAATAACGCATTCAAGATGGTTGTTGTCACATCACCAAACAAGAACTTGATCGAGTGCACAGAAATGTTATCAGGTGAATGCAGTTCTACATTGGCATGGATGGAAAACATTTTGAACCAGCTTTATAATCTTTATGTAAAGTTATTATTTGTGCACAGTGTAGATATTTTTGTACCAATAAATAGCAGAATTGTTATTTATTTATGTCATCATTGTTTTCTTTCGTAATTTGTATATGACCCCTGAAATGCGATCTGCCAACATGATTTTTCCCTCTGAGAACCCATGTTGATGCATTGAAAAGTGATTTAAGTCAGCATTTTTGACTGTTCCTATCTCTGGGACTTTTTGTGATAAAATGCTGAAATTTTGTACATCACCTTATTAGTGTATAGGGCACATTTTACTCATTGGAAATGTTTTTGTACGGAGGTCGTATAAAAATTTAAATTTTGTTTTTCTTAAAATTAAATTCCCTCGAAAATTTTAATCGATTTCATAAAATTCTGTACCTTTTTTTAAGCAACTTTTGTAATTTATTATATATGTCTAAGATCAATATTTAAGGAATAAAAGCTGAGGTCAATATTTTTGGGACACCCTGTACATATATATATATATATAATTGAATTAATTATTAAATGGATTTTGCATTGTCATTCCTATTTACTCATTTTTTACATTTGCATATTTGTAAAGTATCCTTAATTTTTTAAGTTTGCTACGGTATTTATAATTTATATATATATATATATAAGATTTTATGAAGAAATGTTTTAGATAATTTTATAACCCTATAATGCCTATAGTAATATATATACTACATATATCCAGAAATTCCTGCTTTAATGCAAATTTCAGTATAAGAAAATGCAATAGAAAAATTGAAACAAAATTAAAATTAACACCCAAATTAACTTGATTTTAGAGATTAATAAACATAAGCAATTTTTGATGTTTAGTAACAAAGTTTTATCAAAATGACTTTGTATCCTAGCAATGATGCTTCAGCCAGGGTTTAGTATTTGAAGAAGATAATCAGAAAACAATTTTAAATTATGTTTTATAACCATTTTTTATCGGCATTTTGAATTTGGAAAACACCTTAAAAAATTGATTTAAAAATGCCATTTCTGATGTCCAATTCATAAAATTTTAGCAGAACGAATTTACATCCCCCAAACTGTCATTTTTTTTATTACATACTTTAGATCACAAATGCAAACTTCATGAGCTAACACAGAATTGGTGCAAAATCAGTTAAATTTTGCCTTTTGTATCAGAATGGCACAGCATAATGGTGCAGTAAGGAACAAATGGCACAGCAACCACATCACTAAGGTTCTACAAATGGTTTACTATAGGTATATTAAAAATATCAGCCAAGCAAATTTATAAAAAAAAAATTAAAAATATAAAATCATATGAATGAATGGGATTGGCTAAAAAAAAAATGATTTAAGAAACTTTATATTAAAAGTCCTAAAAGGAATAAAATATACTTTCTCTTTTATATGTTCAGAAATTGTTGATTAAACTCTGAGAAGAAAAAGAAACATTAAAAATGATTTTTAAAATATTCTGATACATAAAAAAAATGGCAAAAGACTTACTTCAAAACTGGGACAATCTGCTTTACTCCTCAACAAAGTTGTAGGAATGTCACTTTCAGCATAATCATCTTCTAAATCAATGATGTAAGCCATTCTGTTAGGGAGGAAGAGCTCACTCTTCTCCGTATAGCGATGCCTAAAGACTTGTCTGTAAATGTTCTTCCCTGCAGCAAGATGACTTCTCATTAGGTTTATATAACTGAGATCATCAATGAAACTTAAAATATAGCATTTATACAATTTATAACAGTGAAGTAACACTAACACAATCTCGTAACATTGTATTATGCAATATTCACTGGTATTAATAATAACTAAATGATGTCTTAATGATAGTTTATAAATATATAAACCAAAAATAATAAAATTTTGATTTTTCATTTACCTGTTAATTGCTGCATATCAGAACTGATATACTATACACCCATATTCTAAATCGAGTTCTCCAATTGGCTTAATGTCATCATTTAATAAACAAGAAAGATCAATCATGCATAAAGCATTGATTATGAAACACTTTCCAACTCTAATTTTATTTAAACACCTCTAAAATGAGATACATTCAATGGTAATATCTTCTAAATTATCACAATACGAAAAATTATAAAACGAACTTGATTCAAATGACGTCATCGAAATATATTTATCTATTTACATTCTCCATAAGTGAAAATTAGATTTCGTTGTAGAAATAATCAAAGCTTGATGATCATTTGAACTCAAATATATTGTAATTATGTTGTTTCAGAATACAGATGCTGTTATGCCGGTTTTTAATGATGCTACTTTTCCAAATTAATTAATAGTTCAAAATTCATGATTTTCTGCTTTCCCTTCAAAATTCTAAATTAATTTCTTGTTATTGTATATTTCGGCGATTTATCCCTTTTTAACGTTAATTTGTTATCCTTTTCATGTTTTTCATTATTCAAAATTATGTGCAATGTGCCTACAAACGTTAAGTATCTTTCATATCTTTTACTAATCTGGGGCCTCGCTTTTCCCTTAAGTTCATTTAACTTCACTTCATTCACAAGTTTGCAAAAAAAAAAGACATATTTTAAGTGCGAAGTAGACCCTTTCACAGCTGATCTTCAGACACCTGCAAGGAGGTGGCCTCATGGCATTCTGTGGGGATGGGTCACGGCGTGGGTTCATGGTAGCCAGTTTGATGGCAATTTCGCACCTCGCGGTTCTTGGCGAAGCATCATATTTTAGTCCGCGGTGTAAGCATTCTGTGCAAGGTGCAAGTTTTCACTTGCCAAATTTGGTGGCTCTTGGGAAGCGAACATGTTGTTGGGGGCATTCGATTCCTGGCCGGCATTTGAGAAGTAAGTCTGATATTTGCAGTTGAGAACCATGGTCTGAGCCCCAAGCAAGGGTGTCTGTGTCCCGTGGTCACCAGGAACATGTTTTAAGTTATTTAGTGCCAAGCTTCTGACATACTACTTCTTTGCTACAAGTGGTAGTGCCCTCTTCGTCATGGCACATATCTCCCGTTTTCATCAAGCTTTGTAACCGACAAGTACAACAATGTGTCTCTGTGGCACTCTATGCAATATATTTGGGTTTCTAAAATGTAATGCTCTCTCTGCATGTGCTGTCTTCGCTTGGATCCATCATTAGCATCAAAAGTGCCAAAAACCGAGCTACAGTTTTCAACATGATTTTCCTCAGTGTCTCAAATTTCTGGCCATCAAAATAATGATCACAGTTTTTTCAACATGATTTTTCCAATGATCACAGTTTTCAACAAGATTTTTCCGTAGTGTCAACAAGTTTTGTGTCATCAAGATAACAACTATAGTTTTTCAACAAGTATCCAATAGGGAGATATTTCTCCCCCTTCACTTTCACTAAATGAGTATTTTAATTTCAACAACTTTTATGAATCTATTTTTGTTGGCACTTACATCACTATTACAGACTTTGAATTCATTACTTGAAATTTTAGTTTTAATAAAATAAATTTTTATAGGACACAAGATCAGTAAAGCCTTAAGCTTATAAATTTATATTTGTGAATTTGATCATGACATTAGGGACTGCAAGTGGCAATTTAGTGTTCCCTTATTATTTTAAGCAGTATTAATGTTTGCATCAATAATTTGTTTTTTTTTTGTTATTTTTATTCTCAATATTAATGTTGGTGGACAGTTCCCCAGGCAGACCAAACTCTGGTCTTCAGACCAGAATGGATTCTGAATCTGGGTATTTAAAGTGTTAACTGGGATATTTAAATTGTAAACTGCGTTTATTTTAATTGTTTAACTGCTGTTTTAATTATCCTTTTCTTAAATTGCAATGTACTATTAATTTAACCATTATACAAAAATTTAAGTTTTAATGAATTGGAAGATGTTTTGAAGTTTTAAATTTGTTGCTTAATAAAAGTTAGTTTAATTTGACAGAAATTTAGTGTGATTCTTTCTGTGGCTGTGCAATTAATTAATTAGGATTAAAGGTTGTGCAACTTTTAATATAGGTATCAAAGGTAAGTGGAAATTTTAAAGTAGTTAGTTGACTGTGTGTATTTTAAAAATAAACCATGAAGTATGGAGCACAGGCCAAACAAACAGCAGGAATTGGAATAAAAGAAACAATATTAATTTAGTAAAAGCAACTTTATTAGGAAAAAGATATATGATCAGACCAAATCTAAATATAATGATAACTTTAATCAATCTGAATAAATTAAATTATAAAAATAAATAAATAAGAATAATTATTCACAGAGTTTATAAAGAAAGAAAGCATAAGTCATTTTCCGTCACCACAATGCACAGAAATTAAGCAAAAATAAAGTGGTTTTAAGAGGGATACATCACTAAATATAAATTAAAAAGAATTTTAAAAATCACGATTTTGACACAAAATGGATGCCATATTTTATTTTGAAGTGGGTCGCGTAATCTCGTCATATAATGATCACATGATCTCTTCATATAAAGGGTGTGATTATTATTTTAATTTTTATTGAAAAACTACTGAACATATTTTGCTGAAACTTTTTTTATGTATTTTATGGGATAATTTGAATATTTCCTAAAACTTTCAAAACAATTTGTGAATTTTAAATTCGCTTAAAAATGTTTAAAAAATGAGGTCCCATAGGGTTCAATGTATTTTATTTTTTTCAACCCGGGTTCAATCCAAAACTAATTGGGTGATATTATGCATTTATATTGTCATAGGTTCCACAGACCGTCTGAACAATATACTAAAATTTCATTTTGATAAAGTCATTTTTACGGCAGTTATTATGCTAATGGACAGACAGACAGAATGAACAAAGTCATAAACACTTTTCAACTATGTTGTAAAGTGTTAATAAAAATGCAATTTTTTATTAATACTGTCTAAATGAGTGGCACACAACCCTTGGGTCACAGGGGTGTATTAAAGGGTCACCAGAATGTTTTTGTGGAAGAAAGGATACGAAAAGAATGGTGTTCATTTTTGGTTTCAATATATAGACTCAAATTTCACATTTGGACTGTCAAACATTTTGTGAATTTTTTTTATTAATATTGTTTTCTTGTTTTAAAAATATCCTACATATTATTTCTTGTTAGAACAAGCATTTTCAGATTTTTAATTGCTAAATGTAACTGATATTGGCAAATGTAAAGTAAGAAATTTTAAAATTGTATATTTTATTATAATTTTTAACCTTATTTTATTATAGTGTAACATAGGGGTCTTCCAAACAAAAGAATACTTCAGTGGAGTAGCACCAACAAAAAGGTTACGCATCACTGGTCTAAATGGCACTGATTCTTGAGAGAAAAATCAGTTTTTATACACACACACACACACACACACATATATATATATATATATATATATATATATATATATATATATATATATATATATATATATATATATATATAAATAAATATTGAAATTTTTAATCGAAAACTAAGCATAAACTACGGTAAATATATTAAGCCTAGTGCTTTTCCATGTGTCTGGCTTTAATGCTTGGTTATTTTCTGTTTTTCAATATTCGAAATTTCACCATTGATATATGTTGATTATATTTAGCTTCATGATTGGATATATGCATTTTATTCTCCTCTTGATTGATAAATCTCTATTGTTTACATCTTTTTATGTAGTTATCTTATATTTTAAATTATGGTTATATAAGTTACAACTTATCTCTAATCTTTCATATAAATATATATATATATATATATATATATATATATATATATATATATATACACATATCACTATTATTCTTATGAATATGGGTTACATTGACAATTTGATTGTATTTCAGATTAAAGAAACTGAACCACACTTATCATTATATTTTCTAGAAGAATCTAGTTTTACTAAGTAACAATTTATCTGTTGATTCTAATTTTCTAAATATTAATATTAAAATTGATAGTAATTATAATAAATCTATTTTAGACACATCTGATAAAAAAAAACCTACTTGTTTTCAACATGTAAAATTCAACATTTTAGTTCATGCTTTACATAAAAGCATGTTTAGAAAGTATTTTATTGAATCAGCTTTTATGTATAAAAAAATATTTGCAATAAGTTATGCTAAGAATCACAAATTGTGTGTTTGAAAAAACCTGCTCTTGACAATAGTTACCATTATAAGATTGTTGGTAAATTAATATATTCAGTCTTTTACAGAAATTAGTGCAAAAGCACTATTAACAGTAAGTCTTTGATAATTTAGAAATATCATCACTGTAATAAATTATTTCTTAAGATCAAATCATATATTTTATATTTGTTTCCAAGCTGATAGATGGAGATGCCATTTGCTTTTGTTTAAATGTTTTTTAAATGTTGATGGTAAGTTTGTTTTCAGAAGTATAGGGTATTAGAAGTAGTAAGGTATAGATTATATTCCTCTTCTTTCCCTCCAATACATGCTTGGCGAAATTGTTGCAATTTCACATCGTGGAGTCAAAAATCATAAAGTGTGTTTGTGATGAAGATGTTCTATGACTATAAACAATTTTAATTTCTATACTGTGTATTTAATATTATTATCAGCTATATAATTTTGAATCTGTAGTTTTTTTAGGCTTTGTTATGAATGTTGAGTGATCCGATTCTTCAATAAAGTATTGCCATAAAGTTGGGCCTTTTCATGTTGTTTATCCATAAATTCTAAAATTATCTCTCTGACAAAATAAAAACATACCAAAATATTACAAGTTTAAAATATAATCTATATATCAATATACTTCAGTACAACTAACCACAACTAGTTATAAAATTAAACAAATGAATTACGTCAAGTTCCTTATCTAAAATGGGGGTGTATTCCTAATTTTGAGGACCATCTCTTGTCCTGTGACTATGTGGTAGAAATTGTTCTAAAAATGGCTAATAATGGATTCCAACTGGCTAGTAGAAATAGGTTCTGATAGTACATTTTAAAATACACAACACAATAAAGTCGAAACAGCAATATGACAGTGACAACAGTGATATCAAAACTTTAAAAATTAAAAAAATAAATAAATGAATAAATCATACCTATTTTAGTTCTAAACTGAATTTCTTCCTCTTCATCTTTATCCCTAAAATATAAATATTATAGCTATCCATTTTAATATGGCAAGGGGGGAGGAGAGGAATAACCCCAATAAAAATAAATGCGTATAACAGTTTAAGAGATCTGGCCAAATTTTCAAAATTATGTTTAACAATATTAGATTTAATTTTAATCACACATTTTAAAATTTTGCAAGTAAAATTCTTTCTGAAATCTGTGTATCTTTTAAAAATAATTTCACTTGCAAAATACTATTAAAAAATGTTATGTGTGCAAAATAAAAACTTGAATATTTGAAATTTTTATATATATTTGATTGAAAATACCATGGAGAATTCAAGAAACATAAATATTAAAATCAGGTCTCACTTATGCTTTAGAAGTAAGCTTTCCATCTGCTCATCTTCCTTTTCCTTGAAGTTAATTTCACTGCGAACCTACGGGAATAAAATATTTAAAGAATGGATTTCAGAAAAGAAAAACATCCTAACACTAAAAATGTTCAGAAAAAAAGAAAAATTACAAGTGGAACATAAAATATCATCTAATTCATTCTTAAAAATATAATTGCCTTTAAATAAGATTTATTTTAAAACTTTCTCAACAAAATATGAATTTGAGTTTTCGTCATATTGACAAACATTTTAACTTTAATCAAATACTTTTGAGGTACCTGTGTATGTGCAAGTTTGTGAAAAAAAAAATGTATCAGAAAAAAAGCAAATTACAAGTGGAACATAAAATATCACCTAATTCATTCTTAAAAATGTGATTTCCTTTAAGATTTATTTTAAAACTTTCTCAACAAAATATGAAATTGAGTTTTCATCATATTGACACATATTTTGACTTGAATCAAGCACTTCTGAAGTATCTGTGTATATGCAAGTTTGTGGAAATGATATGTCATAAGTAAATAGAGCAGTTTGGATAAAATTTAATACTATTATTAAATCTGTGAAAATGGCAACTCTACTAATTTTAAGCATAATTAAATATTTAAAAGGACACCAAATATTTCAATTAAAAAAGAAAAGAAAAAAGGAAAAAAAAAAAAAAAAAAAATGACAGTTAATAATACTAAATAAACATTCTTTCTACAGGAATTTTTACCACTGTTGATCACAATTATCACATTTTGCAAAGGAAAATTCAATTTGGCAATTTAATTGATGTGGCAAAAATCTTAACAATTACGAATACTGCCAACGTAACCAAAAGTTGTGGTTCTAAAATCCTAGGAAAATTTAAGGACAATTCATTTTTTTATATTTTTCTAAACATCTGAACACCTACAATTATAAACTTGGCAATCGTATGTATGTAAGTAATGTCATTGATGTTTTACTCTTGCCTTTTCCAGATGAGGATGATAGGTCCATGTGGGCATAAGAAATCTGTTTACTGTAAAAATAACTTTGTTCTATGACAGAGTTCTATGAAACATGTTCTATGACAGAGCACAAAACTTACATGATTACTTTATCTGCACGTTGATGTTTTTGCCAGAGAGAGTTATGAAACATCATTTTGGTTTTGGGTTGCGGATTTCTCCCATGTTATTAGTTTTGTTGTTGCTAAAAATTAAATACTAATTACAACAGCCTCAGTAATTATTTTAGCAATTCGTGATCACTTCTTCTCCCTGGGTCAATTTTAGGCATTTGACTAATTTGATCATATTTAATTATGATAGCGTTTATGTTTAAAAACTATACTTTTTAGCTTAAGCAAGAAAAGGCAGCATTTCTGGTGCATGCATCCCATAAGTTTGCATAAAATGCCTACACTGCAGGTGTGTGGGTATATGTGTGGCTCTGCTAAAATCGAAGGTGTGCTTAAGCATTTATTTAGGGACTAAAAGATTAAAAAACTTCAGCATATTGTTTTCAACAGTTGATGCATGTATTGGTTTGTCAAATATTTATGATTTACAATTACCTAATTCTAATTACCCTGTGCGGAGAATAGGTATTTGCTGTTAGTACTTGTATATAAAACATCAATGGAAAGTTTAAAATTTTCCCTATTTTATGATATTAATTTAAAATCTTGTGGATAGTATACCTTTAGAAAATGAAATATTTAAAAATAATAATAAACACGTATGCAGTAAAGGAACACTAATGAAATACAAAACCATGATTAAGACAATGAAAAAGGATTGATATTGGGTCAAATATTTATTATTTCAAAAACTCAAAGAAACACAGATAAAAAATTATATTTGCTGAAGATATAATGCTGGTAAAGATGCACATAATTGGAAAGATCATACGTAATTTGATCAAGTATAGCATGGTAGTTAAAAACAAGACCAAAAATGCATAGCTACCTACCATTTAGTGTATGCATTTTATGCTAAAATTTATTTTGTCATGGATATTTTACGCAGGGCATTTCATTTTTGGTCTTGTTTCCAACTACAATATTTAAATGTTATACTGGATCAAATTACATATGATCTTTATAACTATCGGCATTTTTACCAACATTATAGCTGCAGCAAATATTATTTTTTATCTGTGTTCCTTTGAGAATTCAAAATCTTAAATATTTGACCCAATATCCATCCTTTTTCATTGTCTTAATGATGATTTTATATTTAATGATAGATTATGTATAAAATGCATTTTACAGTCAGTATCATAAATAAATGTATATCAGATACATGGTACTGACAGCCCAGTGAGATTTTGGCCTAAAAACACACATTTATATCTTTTCTACCTACAATAAACTACAAAAAAGTATAATAAGAAACATCAATCATGCATAAGCATTGATTATGAAACACTTTCCAACTGAAATGCAATTTCATTTAAAAATCTTTAAAATGTGATACATTCAGTGGTGATATCTTTAACATTATCACAATACTACAGTAATTTATTATACTTAAATATTTAAAACTTCATCGAAATATAAATGGTCTGATTCTCTATGCAAAATCAATGAATATTTCATTCATATAAGTTGTATTTCAGACTCCAGAGCTAAATAATTTTTCATGAAAAAGATTCAGCAATTCTTATATAACTCACCTTACAATCGCTTGAGATATTTACATTCTGCATAAGTTAAAATTAGGCTTCGCTGTAGAAATAATAAAAGTTTAGGGATCATTTAAAATTATAACTACTGTAATTGCGTAGGCACAGAATTTAGGTACACAGATAATACACAGTTAATATATATGTGTGTGTGTGTATGTGTGTATGTATTCAAAAGATTGGAATTGTGCCGAAGATCGGAACTCGAATTTTCGAAGGATCTACACGTTTTGGGGCTTCTAGAACACGAAAAAACTATTTTTAGGGAGACATCTCTGTGTGTAAGTGTGTGTCTGTGAGAATACTGTATCCATTCTAACTGAAAAACTAATGGACCGAATTTCATAACATTTGGTAGGTAAGTATTTGGTGGGAAACCCTGATGTTCATTAGATTTTAGTATGATTCGTAATAAAAGAATCTTTTTTTGCGAAATGGCCGGCAAAAATTGCCTTTATCCACTCTAGCTAAAAACTAATGGACCAAATTTAACCAAATTTGGTATATAAATTATTTGTTGGTTATTCTAGTATGATTCAGGAAAAAGGAATGGGCTGTTTTTGTGAAATGGCCAGCAAAAATCGTTAAATCAAAAAATAAAAAACTACACGTGCTCTATATCAATTAAATGCTTATTTTATAAGTGATTTTTGACAACAAAAAGAATAAAACTAACCCCATTACTCTAGGACTAGCCATTCTTGAGATATTTTAGTTTTTTCGCATTTCGCTATGCCACCTTTGACAATAAATCCAACTATCAAATGAAAACCAAATTTAAGTTTAACATGCAAATTCAGTGTCATTCAAAATACTTATGGGTGTTATTTTGTGCAGATAAAATCAAATTATTATTGAAGAAATAAAGAGAATGTGAATATGAGTCTGCAAGGAAAGTCATGTGCTGCTTCCATCAGAATTTTTAACAATCTTACAACAGTGATTCATAGAAGTGAATGAGGATTATTTGCAGGCCATTTAAAAAAAATGTAGGATCTATATTTGAGGATCCACCAAATTTTTGTTGAATAAAATGTTCCACAAATTAAGCTGTGTACCAAATTTTAACTCTGTAGGACATAGGAAAGTGCATTAAAAATGCCATCAAATAGGTATAAAATGACAGATAAACAGACGACCACCAATCATAAAGAGTTACATAAAATTAAAAAAAAATTGAAAAATTGTTATCTACCATATTTATTTTAAAATGTGAAACCACTCTTATATATAAAATAATTAAACTCTTGAAGTGATATTTATTATAAAATATATCTCTTTTTTCTTTCTGGAGGATATAGCAAGAGTCAGAATTTAATTGAATTTGTTTTTCTCCCTATATTAAAAAATAATTTTTATTTAAAAAATTACCTAACATATTTTACTGAAATTTTTTTTATACATTTTATGGAATAATTTGAATATTTCCTAAAACTTTCGAAGCAATTTATGAATCTTAAATTTGCTTAAAAAATGTTTGAAAAATTAGGTCCCATAGAGTTCAATGTATTTCATTTTTTCAACCCGGGTTCAATCCAAAACTAATTGGGTGATATTATTCATTTATATTCCCATAGGTCCCACAAACCATCTGAAAAACATACTAAAATTTAATTTTGAGTAAAGTCATTTTTACGGCAGTTATTGTGCTAACGGACAGACAGACAGACAGAATGAACAAAGTCATAAACACTTTTCAACTATGTTGTAAAGTGTTCAAAATAATGAAAAACGCCTAACTAAGATGCACAAATATACAAGAAACATCATAACCTCTAAAAGCACTAAAGGCACCGCAGTTAGCAAGACATCATAAAAACTTCTGCAGCATGGCATACTGGGATAGGTGTCATATCGCAGCCTTGCGAATGAGGCAGGAAAAATTTGCATATACACAGAAATTTTGGGGAGACTCAAAACAACAAAAAAAAATTAATAAATAAATAAAATAAAAACTAATAATATACGCCCATATATTAAAATTTTGTAAAATATATCCAAAAAAATTAAAATTTTGTAAATAATATCCAAAAATATACCTAACAGAATTTCAAATTTAATAGATACAACTCCAAAAGGAAAATTAAGAAAAGTTGGAATGAAATCTGCTGAAAGGTACCAATATTTCAACTACTTAGATTCTACAGCTGTGGTACAGCCTTATTTGCACAAGTGCTAACTGAACAACCATTTTGCTGAAAACAAGGAGAATAGCACACAAAGGAAACTTATAGGCAGAGCTTTTAAACATTCTGCTTTTTCCAGATGTTACGCTTTGTGCAACAAATCTGGTAATCGAATATTCCAAAAATCCAATTTTTGCCAAAAAATAAAAATTGTCCAATTTTTCATATTCCCAAAGAAATCATAATAGCTTCTGCGGATATACCATTGATTGCGATATGACATGAAAGTTATATACTGTTGCATGCAATTAATGCACATTTCTTGAAGAGGACACAAAAAATTCATGCATACTAAAAGCCTCTTCATATTGTGCCCAGGTTTGGAACTAGCACCTTATAGATCTGAAAGACAGAGAGCTAATTGTTCGACCACTGAGGTTGCATCAATCAATCAATCACCGTGAGCGAGGAACCGACCCATTGGGTTTACAACCTAACTATGCCTCGCTACGGAATTTAAAATTTGACGATACTAAATAAAGCCTAACTTTCAAAAATGTAAGATACTACAGAAGATAATGTAAGTTGTCAATTATAGCAGTTAACTCTCTTGCATCCCCCCATAGTACAATATACAATAACATACAAAGCATACATCTACTTATATGTTTGGATCTATAAATATATATGTGTTAAACATTTTTAAATAGCATATGTCTATACAAACTAATTTCTAAAGGTAAATATAGGTAAATACATATTTGCTTAAACATGATTAAACTCAAACATCACTTATTCTCAGAGCAACCTATATACATAATACACATAAGACTTAACATTACTCATATAAAAGAACTCTGAAGTGAGTACTACTTAAATTAACAATTTTGTGATAAGGATGCCTTTTTACTTCCCTACATACATAGCATAATGTAAAGAGACAGTATTATAACAGGGTCAAAAATTTGAATTCGAGTTTTTGTTGTAAAATAACATTTCAAGCATCCATGAACTCAAATCAAACATTTCTGAGGTGATGTCTGTGTGTATCTATGAGTCTGTGGAAACAATATCTCATGAACGAATGGAGTGTTTTCAAACAAATTGGGTACAATTATTACAATTAGTGAACACTGAAACTCTATTGATTTTAAATGTGATCAAATGTTCGAGAGATCCCGAAATTTTTGAACGAATTTATGAAAAAAATCATTAAAAAACCAGGACCTTCAATAATATTAAATAAATAATTATTTCATACATAATTTTCCATTACAACACGAATGACACAATTTTTAGAATGCTAGCACAAACTGTTCTCAAGATATTGCCCATTTTTCAAATAAATTATTAAAAAAATTACATAAAATAGAAAAGAAGTAAATATCATTAAATAAGCTAATATTCTATATGAAATATTATGAGACAAATTTACTAACATCATTCCTGTGGGTCTAGTTCATTCCATCCAAGAGAGAAGACATCTATTGATTAAAACTCAAACCACCAATTAATACTATATAAGAAAGTCCTTCTCGCCATCAACTTGTGTTATAACACTTAGCGACAAACTCAGTAGCAATGGCAACAAACTTGGTAAAACATCACCAACTTGGCAACTTTTTGAAAATATTGGCAAATTGACAAATATGAAATGGGCAAAAGTGAAATTTAATTAACATAAATAACACCAAATTGATGAAAAATCAATATCTCTAAGAATGAAGTTTAATTTCTCTGATAATCCCTGTCATTTTGGGGGAATTAATTTTCTTGAGGTAAGTAAAATGTAAGGAAAGTCATGTGCTGCTCACATAATATATTTTTTAAAGAACCCAGATCCCTTCATGTGATTAACACTTTAAAGTAGAATTATACAGAATCTTACTTTCTGGAGGAGAGCGTAATCCAGACCTTTCACCAAATGAGTGTGCTCCATGTCACCTCCCAAGAACTTAGACTCCTGAATCATCTGACGCCTACGCTCAGCTGCATCCAAACCACTAAAAAGAGACATTTACATAATGGAGGTTATAAAATTACACTTTAAGTATCCTATGTGAAGAATAATACTTTCTATTTAAAGTAATGGGGCACTTTCGGATACTTTAAATTTTAAAATCAGATGTTAGATTAAAATCTTCATATTTTATTCACTACTAGACGACCCTCCTGTGCATTCACTGCTGTGTTTTGAGAGCTGTACTGCAATTGAGTAATAATTTATCAAACATTTTTAGTTTTTATATCAGTCAAAAAACTTTTATGTAAATTTTGCAGACAGAAACAATGGGATTGGAATTCAATTTATTTAAATAAAACTACATATCAAAGAAACATGCACATTTATTGTGGAATTAAATGCAAAATGGTCATTGTAGAGTTAAGTTTGAAAGCATGGTAACCTTCAGGAAGAATCTAGCCAGTTGAATCATCTTGGGACACATGATAGTGAGGCAATTTGGGACACATGATAATGGGGCAATTTGGGACACATGATGGAATTATTTTCGCAGTGACTACTGTATGTAATGATTTTAAATTGCTCTAGATATTTAATTTAAGTCTTTGTTACTTAAGAAGATACTTTCGAAACTTTTGACAAATTTTTCATCTGTCAAAAGTTTCTAGATTTTCACTGTAATTTGAATACATGTGCATTGTATAAAATTGTTTCTACGTAAATCCAGAGTTTGTTGTGTCAGTTATTTAAATTAGTTAATATAACCAAATATTTGTATCAGAAAAATTGACAAATAATAATGTTTTATCCATTGAAAGTACTGTCCTAATGAGCCCCACTAGATGAAATAGGATTTTGAAAAAAAATAGATTATTAATTATGTATAAGACATTTGAAGTGGATGCTTTTATCTCATGCGGAACTGTTTAATGTCTACAAAGTAAGAGTTTTGTTAAGATATAATTATAAAATATATATATATTTATAAAAATCCAAAATTGAAAAGTGTCTTAAGGTGCCCCACTCTCCTATCTTATAAGCTGATACATATTGAAACAGTCTTTCAAAATAGAAACTTTTGGTAACATAGAATTTAAAATGGAATATAACTAATCATACCAATTGTCTAGGAATTAAATTTCACCTTATATTTTTCTGTATACTTTTTAAATTTAACATGCCTGCAATAATTGTCACTACTAACACACCAGGGGATATGCTGAAATCCCAGTCGCAAGCTCTACAAAATTGTGTGACTTGTCGATATTGTTAAGGGCTCATAGTATAGTAAGTTGTAAGGATTTTATTATTTATTGTCATTTCATTCTAATTCTACTTTTTCCTGATTTTAATTTATGTCCTAAACTTCTCAACTTTCATTCCAAAGAATCACATACTCATGATTAGCCAGATCTATAAGAAGGGCAGACTTTCAAATGACGTCTCTGCCATTCTGCCGAGTTCATGTGTGTGTGTGTTCTGATGGTCCATGGAAGGTAGCATCAAGAGTATTGGCTACAATCTTGTGAGTATATATATTGTGTCGTAGTTTGATCATCATAGATTCAGAATCAGATTGAAAGTCAGTTTAGTAATAAGTTAGGTTTGAAGTTTATTGTAGATTAGTATATCTTGGGTAGAATTTGTACTGCTAGTGTTGTAAATAATTTGTATATAGCTTTGTAGTATATATATATATATGTGAGTTTTGAGTTCCCAGCGACGTTAGCTGAAAATAAAGTTGTTTATGTGTTAAATGTCATGATTTCTTTGTGGAATTCTAGTCATTAAGTTATTAGAAGATTAATTTAGAGTGAAGTAAATTGTAATGGTTCATACAAGAGTCACAATCTTGGATTGAAGTGGAATAGTACTTTGTGATAATTTTCTTAGCATCCTATTTATGGGGTGTATGAAAATGTTCCTGAGCAGTATAACTCAATAAAGGTCATCGACCAAGCTTCCTTACACATTTAAAAAAAAAAAAGGAAAAATCGGGATTGTGTGTGAAGTGTAGATCTATGTTCCGTAGTAGTATGACTCAATAGTGACCATGAACCAACTTCAAAAGGGGGTAAAAGTTGTAGACAAAATTCAAGGGATAGTGTAGTTAAACAAGTTGTACCCAAAACCAAGGAGAAATGTCAAGCAAAAAGATTCAAAGGATTCTATAAATTAAAAAGGAAACTAACTGATTTCTGGGTAATTTTTGCAGCTAGTTTGGGTGACTCATGTAACTTCTGAAACCAGTTAGTTTTCTTTGTAATTATATCAATGAATCTGTGGTTAAAAAAATCATAAAACATTCATTTATTCAATAGCAGTAAGGAAGAATAGTCTAAATATCATTTGAATGTTGAGATTTACATACATAGACATAGTACACATTCATTCATAAATGGTTGATTTACTACAAGGATGCCAAAATGCATAAATCCATCCAAATCCAAAAGTCAAATAAGTCCATTACACTACTTCCCTTTTACATTGACTAATTATTGCAAGGAAAATAATAAACATACTACTTACGATTTTGCATCAGGTGCAACTGCTCGATACCCAGCAGCAGAAGTAATAGGATCTTCATTCTGATAATCTGGATTAGCACCATCTCGTCTTTCCTTAGCCTGTAGATTTATTTTTTTTAAATATCGATCAAAAGAAAATAAAAAATATATTTTTGTATTTAAGAAACACATTTTTAATTTTGAAACAGAAACACAATAGATACACCATGAAGCAAGATCAGAAGAAATTTGATTTTCTTTTAAATACTAAAAAAGAACTGCAAGATTTTTATTTACAAACTACCAGTATACCCATTTTATGGAGTATATAATATAAACAAACTTAAAATTTACAATCATGTGCAAATTCCTATAGTATATTAAATCACATTGTTAATGTTAGTCAAAATATTCTGTTAAAATATTTAATTTAATGCAACTAAAAAGAAGTTTAAAAATCTCTGTTCTCGTTATACAAAATTATCTTCATGGGCAGATCTGAAGAATAAAACATCTTGGCCCTGTTTGTAAACAAATTTACAAAAAATACGAAATCGAATCAATACATGCAAAATTACATGCCAAAATGAAAGTGCTAAAATTATATGGGAAGATATATCTGTACTACTTATAATGTAGTAGATTAGAAGATATGCTCATTTGTTAGTAGAAGATTACCCGTATTACAATATGAGTCTCAAAAATCTTTGCCAAAATGAAACAGATGATGTAATAAATTGAAAATATCAATAATCCCCATAATCTTTATACCAAACGGCCATAATTGGTTTCAATATATGCCAATATATGTCAAAATATATGCCAATATACCTGTACTACTTATATTTTCTACGAAAATATACCCATGCATTTATAGAAGATTACCCGTACAATGTACAATATATATGTTTCACACACACACACACACACAACAATTTTTGCCAAAATAAAACAATGGCGTATAATAACTTGAAAATATCAATAATCCCTGAATCAATAATCCCCGAAAATATCACAGATATCAATTGATATTATCTAGTCAAAAATGCAATATCAATGAAATTTATTTTATATACATACCATTATTATTTAAATCAGAAAAGTTTTAATAAAAATCGCCTGGTGCATAATCTATATACACATTGGATTTAAATCCATTGCTGAGCAACATATTTTCTTCAAATAAATTGGTGGAAAAAATACCATCTGCATAATGTTATCTCTATGGAAGGTTTAATTGTGCATTTTTAATTAATATCTAGACAAACCCTGGTTCTAGAAACTCGAGACATGGATTAAATTTTAAGTGGGGATATTCCAAGTCGAACATAATAATTTCATCCCATTCGGTGCAGCCATTCTCCCGTGATGATGAGACAAACATACATAAAGACAGACATACAGATTTTCAATTTTATTTATATAGATTAAATTGATTTTATTTGGATTACAGTATAAAAATTATAATATCTCCCTCAGTATCGTGAAGATAATTTTTAAAAAGTTTTTAAAATTTAGTTTCTTGGATATTGTTGACTGCTTATATATATAATAAAGAAAATAATCTGTGGGCATCTCTATATGTTTAAATAAAAAATGTAAATCTGGAAAATGATTGTAGTTGGTTCCAGATCATCATTTCAACAATGGTTTAATTAATAAGGTTTCAATAAGCATTACACAAGTTACCAGATGAAAAACAAAAAAACTTAAACTTTAAGGACTTAAAAAAAAAAAGCATTGCATGCAAACAAATATTTTATATTGTAAAAATAACAGATTTTAAAGTGCAGACAATGTAATTTTTTTAGGTTGTTATAGATTTCTAATTTGTAAACCCACAGAATATTTAATGAATGGATGAAGAAAATTAATGACTGAGAAGAATGATTGAAGAAAACTGAAAAATCTCAAACAAGCATGGTAAGGATAGAATGTTTGCTGTTTTTGAAATTTTGATGTTCACATATCCTAAATGGGATATGATAAGCATAAAGTATCCTATAATATTTGAAATAATTCTAATAATTAATTGCATACTAAATGGAGCTATTTAGTTGCCTATCAAAAACAGCTTAACATCTAACCATCTGTTTACAGAATGAGTATATCTACCAACTTCTATCTTTTCACTAGATTGTGTTTCTTTCTATAAACAAGAACAATTTTATTTACTCTAACACTCCTACATTTAAAAGATAAATAAACATAGGAATCAAGTTCCCATAGTCTACAGAGACTATGAGGACACCAGTACTTTTAAACCAGTTTCATGCTTTCTAGCACTCTTCAGTACAGAATAACCAATATATGCAATGGCAGCAAGAAAAGCAATTAGCAATTCCAAGCTGAAGAGTGATAAAAAGTATGAAACCTGTACATGGAATGACACTACACCGAAAGCCAATTTTTAGCTTTGGGAATACTTTTCTATAACATTCCCAAAAGAGAATCAATTCTGTAACTGAAAATTGTAATAAATTTTTAAAATAATTATTGCAGCTCTTATTGTACCATAAAGCACCAAATCTGCATTTCCTATGACTTGCATTTAGAACTGCGACTATCGAAAAGATTGCACTTTCATAACTAAAGATAACTATGATTTGTTATTACTACAGACTTGTTAATAATGTAGACAGGTCTTTAACAAAAGTTTTCTTCTTTGAGATGATTCTGTTAATAGCAATCACACTACGAATATTTAACATGGCAGTTTGTACATATATATATGATCACTCACAATTCAGACTAGAATAAAATAAAGAAGCTTGTTCAACATGTTCATTTCAAACACTTCATCATTTCAAATTTTTACTTTCTCATACTTAATGCTGCTAAATGGACACTTCTCAATAACAGACAATTCATTATCACACAATATACAGTCTTATAAATGTTTCATTCGTTAATAAAAAGTCCATTGTCTAATTTTCAGTGAATCTCTATTATTACAAAATTCCGTTGCAGAAAGTATTTGTTTCTAAAATTATTTTTGATTTCAAATTTTAATGACATTTTAAACAAATTTCGGAGTGATATCTGCTGAGATGCCAACCTGCGATGGAAGTTTTCAGTAGTACCAAAGGAAAAAATCAGTAGTTTTAAGAATTTTTCAGTAGTCAAGTAAAAATTTAACAAATCAGCTTACATAACATGCATATATCATTAATTCATAATTGTGTGTGAAAGTATTATATCACATTACTAAAAATTGAAAATTTTGTTCATAAAAAACATTTAATAATTTTAAGCACTCTCTCCCATTTACCAAAAAAATATAATAATAATAATAAAAAAGAAGAAATTTAACGAAAGAAATTTAAAGACAGTTAAAAACTTTGGAATAAAATTTTAACACATTAGATAAAACACATTGTCACATTTAAAGCGAAAACTTAAATTTAAGATTTGCCAACTGCAGATGAGGTAGCTTGCTTAAAGCATTTAAGTTCTTTGTTTGAAAATGTTTTAGCAAAGCAGTTCTCTTCGTGTACATTCATCTTAATCTTTTCTATTAATAGTGCCTGAAGAGTTTCAACTCCTAAGTTTGGCCTGAAGTCATTCTGCTTCTTGCGGACAATGCTAAAAATTCTTTCATTAGCAGTATTAGAATGAGGTACAACAAGAATATGGAACATTAGTCTGGGAAGAACATATTTCAAACATCCACTGCAATCTTTCAACAGAAATATTCTTTTCTAAGCTAAATCAATACGCGGAATATCTAAAACATCCTCAAAATTGTCACACTGATATCGGACAAATTCTGTTTCCAGTTCTTCAATCTCATTTTCATTGAATAATGAAGGGAAAAGCTGTACCATATAGAGCACTGAACTAAAAGAAATTGCAGTTCTTTTTTTAATATCACTTATTTCAGCATGCTTTAGAAATTCGTCTTTTAGTGGCAGCTTTGCAAGGATATAAGAACAGGCCTCAACATAAAAACTTTGCACGCAGTTATAAAATTTAAAAATCTCCTCTTCTGTCAAATTTGCAGAATTGAGAAATATTCTTGTCTTCACACCAATCATCAAATTTTCATCATATTTCTGTGTTTTTCTACTCTTGAAATTTATATCCATAATATTCTGTTCAGCATTGTCACTGGAAATTGCTGTGTGAAGAACAAATCTCACCAGCAGATCCATAAAAAGTTGATAGATAACACTAAGTAATTTATGTATGTACGGAGCAGCTTGTTGCAAAATAGTGTTCACTTTAGTAAACAATGGAAGCACACTATTTAAGAACAAAATGCACAACTTTGTGGTGTCACTCTTTAAACAAGTGCTAACATTTTTGAAGAGTTTGTTTTGTGCATCTTCTGAGTTTTGACTTTCACAGAAAAATAATTTCAAAGGCTCCCATTGCTCCAAAACTCGTTCTAGGCATTCAGCTAAAGATAGCCACCTAGTGCTCGTGTACTTCAAATTTTTGTGTCTCTTTCCAGATAGACCACATGACTCTTGGCATATTTTAAACCGATTTTTTCTTTTAGAACTTTTATCCAGGAAAAATTAGATATCTATCAATAGCATTTCCACATCAATGACACCACTGAATTTTGATGCGCTTTCTTTGCAGCTATATGAATCAGATGATTATAGTTGAAAGATTTTTCTTCAATATAAATACAGACACACCTTTGTATTTCCCTATCATTGTACTGGCATTATCCGATGAAAATGCCACACAATTTTTCCACAATATGTCTTTCTCTTCAAATTTAGCAGAAATAGCATTAAAAATACCTTCACCAGTATTATCAGTGCATGACAATAATGCCAAAAGCATTGTAACAATCTCTTCTCTCACATTATCAAAATATATTGTAAGAAGCAGGTAGATCTTGCATCATTACTGCCGTCTATGCTTATTGCAAAATGTTCTGTTAATGAAGATACATTTTCCGTTGAAGTCTTTGCCATAGCTTTTGTTATAGCTGTAGTTTTTGTGCGGCCGCTAGAAAAATCTTAAGCTATTTTAGAGTCAGGAAACATAGATGAAAACAAAGATTTTGGGTGATCCGCAGCAGATATTGGTAGATTATGTTCAATAAGAAATCTGGCAAAAAAACTCTTTGCTGTTATGACATTCATGGGTACATCGTTTTTAAAAAATGCATATCATTTTTCAGTCTTTTGTGCTGCTTCCACATAGTTCACATGCTTCTTAGATAAAATATGATGACAGCAGTCATTGCAACCGCCATGTGCAATATTAAAGTCTTTGGAGCATATACAGCAAAATGCCATAATTTCCGAAATTTTCGACGGCTTGATGCACGGAAATTCCCGAGAATATGCATCCTTAAACTTTTGACAATTCTACATTTTTTTAATAGGTGGTTCTATACTTTCATTACTCATCGTAATTAATTACCATAAAATTATGTCAAGAAAATCAGCGATGGTAAGTAGCCACACCACCACGTGGAAACCAGACACAACAAGACTGCAGTCCCTGCCCTGAACCAAAGAAAGAACTACCGTATATACTCACATATAAGTCGATCCCTCTATTTTCAGAGAAAAAAATTGGAAAAAATCCAAAACTCAAGTATAAGTCGATCCCCAAAAGAGAAAATTTTTTTTTTCAATAAATTATTCAAAAACAGTTGAAAATGAAACAAACAAAAAAATAAATATATATAATAACAAAATTTAATTTCTATAATAAAAACTTCATTGGAATGCTTTAAAGTCAGATTCCAAACAAGTAGGCCTATGACATATGAGCTTTGTCTCCCGTCCATTTTGGGGACGCTCGTTCTTGTGTGACAAGCTCCAGGCATTCTTTTACGTGTCCTCAAAACGGATGGGAAACCATGCATCCACGACCTTGATCCATCACGCAATCAAAATAATATCTGGCTTCCACACTTTATTTGAGTTGATTTTTTCGTTAACCCCCCAACACAGTTGTTATTAGATACTCTCTTCAATAAACAAAACAAAAAAACACTTTCAATTTAAAATCCTGCATTATAGTTTTAAACAATCTATGTTACAAAATTATTTCTGAAAAGAGCCATTTGTTGTCAAAAACGACCGGCCGTAATCTGTTATGCCGGGATTTTTGATTCTAAATTTAATTATTGGCTCAAAATTTGATAATAGTTCAAAATTCGTTATTTTCCCCCTTCCCTTCAAAATCCTAAATTTATTTGTTGTTTTTGAATATTTTGGCAATTTATTCCCTTTTTAACGTTAATTTGTTATCCTTTCTTTGTTTTCATTATTCAAAATTATGCGCGATGCGTCTTCAAACGTCAAAATATCTTTTGTTAATCTTTCGGCTTCCCACTCTCGGGTTTTAAGTTTATTTCACTTCATTTACGAGAGTGCAGAAAAAAGACGCATCTTTAAGCAAATTTCGGTTTTCTTGGCTTATCTGTCGCGAATGCTGCGAGGAGGGTGCCTACATCCGGTGGGGTTGCTGTACAGCATGGTTGCAGCTTGGCGGAAATTGTTCGCCTCGCGGTTCTTGGCATAACATCGTTTCTATTCCGCAGTATATGCGTGAGCGCTCGGCGCGAAGCGCAGGTTTTCACTCACCAAATTTGGCGGCTCTTGGGAAGCAAGCGTGTTGCTTGGGTAATCATCTCCTAGTCGGCATTGTAAGAAGGTCGATAAAAATTTTGAAGGCCAAGCCCGGGGCTCACGCTGACTCACACTAGGCGCCCGGGGTCGCCAGAAAAGGTGTTTTGGAGACGATGGACAAATCTCACATAAGCTTAGTTTCTTTGAAATTTCGAAGTGGCGGGTTAAGATCTGGAAATGTGCTTCTTATAATGACATTGTAACTATCAAAGCCCAAGATGAGGCAGATACAGGTACTTTTGCCTTTGAATCACCTAATCAAGAAAAATGTCCGATAATGAAATGAAGCTCATGAATTTGGATACTGAGCATCTTGGCATTCCTGAAAACCGACTATAGTGTAATAGTAAAAATACCTGCCTCTGAGTTCCTTTGAGTGCATCTGCAGGGCTTCCTCTGAGTGCATCTGCAGGGATCCTCGTCAAAGTGGTGATTCTGTTTTAATTGCCTGTACTTAAGATGGTATTCGTCTTTCTGCAAGTGGTCTCCACAAATATTATCAATCTCCAATTATTAACCATCTGCAAGTATTAGTCATCAGTGACATCCCCTTTTAGTGTCTAACCAACAGGATGTGTGTCGAAAGCCCTGACCACCCGACTCGTCCAAGGACTTAGAGCAGCAATGTGGATGGCCGGAAACAGGATGTGTGTGTAACATCAGAGCAGTGGTCTCCACAAATATTATCAATCTCCACTTATTAACCATCTGCAAGTATTAGTCATCAGTGACATCCCCTTTTAGTGTCTAACCAACAGGATGTGTGTTTAACATCAGAGCAGTGGTTTCCACAAATATTAACCATCTCCAATTATTAACCATCAGTGATATCTTTTTGTATCCACCCTCACATCGACACAAAAGGGTGTTTCCTTTTATTTATTCAGAAAATCCATGCCACAGAAACATCTTTAAATTTTACGATATTTATAAGGTTGTTTGGTCCACATGAAATTTTTTGTGTTTCACACTAGGAAGTTAATATTTGTTTCTAACTGTACAAGAGTAAGATTTGTGTGTTTTTATAAGTTAGTGTTTGTGTTTATTGTTTAAGTTTTAACAATTAAGTTTTGGTGGACAGCTCCAGGTAGACCAAACTCTGGTTTTCAAACCAGAGTGGATTCTGATTCCTGGGTTTTAAAATTTAAATGATTTAATTATAACATAATGTACTAACTTTAATGTTTACCACTTTACCCTAAATTGAAACTTGAATTAATCAGATGTTTTTCAATTGTCAATAAAAGTAAATTTTTAATTTAACATTGATAAGAGTTGTGTTTTTCTTGTTGTTGGCTGTGCTAATTATTTATAATGAAGTCGTTTAAAGGTAAGTGGAGTAAATGTAAGATGTTGAAATGTTTTTAAAAATATAAACAAGGTCTAGCACAGACTAAAGAATAGTAATGGGTTAATAAGGGAAATAAATAAAGAAATAAGGAAGCAATTTTAATAGTAATAAAAGTAAACTTTATTTAAATCTATACGATCAGGCATATGTAAATAATAACTCTGAAATGTATATAAATATAATGACTTTAATTTGGAAACATAAATATAAAGAGTAAGTAAATAAAGATATAAATAAAATAGAAATAAAATAAATAAAAGTAGAAATAAATAATAAATATAGAGAATTTAAGAGGAAGGGTTCCCCTACAACAAATTCGAGAAGCAAGTGATAAACATCGAACGAAAATGTATGCATATTTTTTGATGATGCGATATACTGGTAGTCGGGAGGGCAGTGACTCATACGAGAATTTTGACGAGCGTGATTGTGTAATTGACGAGCGTGATTGTGACGAGCGTGATTGTGTAGCACTACCGCATCGCTTTAAGAGGGATTGCCTCATGGGAAAAAAAGAATTTTTAGACTTACAATTATTTTTCTTTTTTTTAGACTCCGCGTATAAGTCGACCTCCCCACTTTGAGGGTTTTTATGTCACAAATTTCTCGACTTATAAGCAAGTATATACGGAATATTACATTTCAATCTCCTCCCAAGTGACCTTTGTTGAGGCATTCAAATAAAGTACCCACAAATTGTTTCTAAAAATAGAAACAGGGGTAGGGGACCAACAAACACTGGTGTGTCGGTTAAATTATTAGGATTGGGTCATGGATGTATAAAGGGCAGGTTCATTGTTTATTCTCTTTCTTATGATTACAGTGTTAACAAGTGCTGCAAATTTTTTTGACTGCATTTTAATCCGAAATTTGCAATCCTCGAGGTCCGGAAAATTTCAGATTTCAGACTCTATATTGTATATATTGAAATAATAATTGATGTGTTGTGAAAAATAAATAAAATTGAAATTTTCCATAGAAAAAATCATCGATTCCGTAATCCGTAGTACCCAATTCACTTCCGTAGAAACTGCGGAGAATCCGTAGTAGTTGGCATCTCTGTATCTGTATGTGAGCCAGAAGTTGTGGACATTATTTAAAAATGATTGCAGGTATTGCCATAAGCGTGTGTGAAATTTAATATTTCAATGCATCATTAAAAATGTAGTAAAATAGAAATTTTACTATATTTTACATTTAGCTAAGGGTCTGAATGTATACAGGGTGATTAAAAAAAGGTGGGTCAAACTTTACGAGGTGGTAGTACACACCAAGTCCTTCCAGGGCGCGGTAGCCCATTGGTTAGCGCGCTGGAGTTGCACTCGGTAGGCCCGGGTTCGATTCCATCCGCTGCCAAAACTGCCGCCGTGTTCATGCGGAGTACGATCACGTTAAACATGTGGGTCCGAAAGTCCTTCCGAGAGGTTAGTGGTAGGGGAAGGAGGGTTCGGTCCCTGTGGATGCCTCCCCCACTGGGTTCCGGTCTAAATTGGGTGGCACTTCCCGACCGTCCAAACAGTTACCTTACACCTTTCTGGTAGATCGGACGGTCTAAGTTTCAACAACAACACCAAGTCCTTCGAGAGGTTGGTGGTAAGGGAAGGAGGGTACAGCCCCTGTGGATGCCTCCCCCATGGGGTTCCGGTCTAAATTGGGTGGCTCTTCCTATCCATCCAAACTGTTACCTTACATCTTTCTGGTAGGTCGGACGGTCTGGGTCTCAACAACAACACCAAACTAAGCATTGTTCGTCATAGTTTGCCAGGTCAGAAATGAAACGTAAAGGCATTACAGGAATTTTGGCCGCTGCTGCCGAAGTGCACGATATGCCTGGTCTGTTCGATGTTTGAGAAAGTTTGTCAATTCCTCTATCGCCACTGTAAGACGTGCATTTAGATTAGCAGTTGCTCTTTTAAGCCACTACTGTAATCATTGTTTATTAAATGTCATTTAATAAATTACATTAAAACTTGTTGGAAAGTGGCCACTCTGCAAACTTAAAAGCATTCTGGTTATTATTTTCTGGTTGAAGAAGAAAATCACATATGCAAATTTCATATGTTGAAGAAGAAGAACCCTTATGCAAATTTTTGTAACACCGAATGTAAGGACTTACCAGTTTACAGCAGATATTTGCAGCTCCAACTTTTGAGATGATGGAGGAATTTACCCTATTTTATTGCAGAAGGTCTTAACGAAATTGCTGAACAATGTTCTAACAGGCATCCGGCAGCATATGTGATTCCAGCACCATAAAACACTAGCGAGAGGGCAATAATGGATAAGAGGCAAGGAACTATCTGGACATCTCATTTCCAGACCAATAGATTGGGGGAGGTGGTCCCACAGCTTAGCCCCCATGATCTTCTGATCTATCGTATCTTGACTTCTTTTTGTAGGGATATATCAAGAGTCTCGTCTATGATACTCTCTTTGAATCTGGAGAGGAACTCGTCAGTAGAATTTTGGCTGCTGCTGCCAAAATGTGCGACATGCCTGGTCTGTTCGATGTTCGAGAGAGTTCGTTAATTTCTCCATCGCCACTGTAAGACATGCATTCAGGTTAGCGGTCGCTCTTTTAAGCCATTACTGTAATCATTGTTTATTAAATGTCATTTAATAAATTCCAAGTGATTCTTTTGTTTTCTCCTTACCTCATCGGTTTCACCATAAAGCAGCCACAGGTGCCTTTACGTTTCATTTCCGACCCAGTAAACTCTGATGAAAAATGCTTGGTTTGGTGTGTACTACCAGTTCGTAAAGTTTGGCCCATCTTTTTTGAACCACTCTGTACATTCAGTATGTTCCTTCTAATACACAGATGGGAAATAGAACTGTGCACAACCCATACAGAAATTGTGTTTTAGTTCTGCATGTTAATCAAGCAACACAAAGAAACTGAGTGTCACTGTTAAACCTATCAATTCATCAATAATCCACATGCATACAAACACAGCATTTCATAAGTTTAGGTCAATTTACCATTTTATACTAAAAGTCACAGAAACATCCCAAAAGTGATAGAATTTAATATAAAAAATATAATTTTAAATTACCCTGTCTCTGTATTTTTCAGCAAGTTCTGCTAACTTATCTTCTTGCTGTCTGTTTAGAGTAGCATAGTATCTGTAATTTAAAAAAATGAAGATATTTAAAGTTACACATTGATGAAAAAGAACCAAACAACCAATCAAAGGTTTATCTGAAAAATATTGCACTCGTGTGCATCTAGCTCTTACTTATGAAATAGAACTAAATTGAAAATAATGTAAAATATATACCCAAGCATCATACTCAAGTGTCAGTACCCCAAAGTAGGACTTTTTGAAGAAAAAATAAGCATAAAGTAGGCTCCTTTTCCAGTATATTACTACTTCAAATTACAAAATAATATGCAATGTATCTATTAATATTACTACCTGTAACATGGTTCCTTTAACTGACCACTACTTTTAATATGTATTATTTAAAAAACATGAGTGACTGATCCTGTTTACAAAACTTCATTTTTCTATAAGTAGTTTGGCCATCTTCGATATGCTGGCATATTATGTTGAGCTTTCCTATGCTTAATGCAGACAAGTTTTTATTTTTTAACTTGAATAAGTTTTGAAGTTCCATTTGAGACTTGTCATGGCATTTCGTATGAAAGAATGATTTTTTTTTTTTTTTACATTCTTCTGTTGTAGAAAAAAGTTCTCTTTTAAACATACTTTAAAGTTTTAGAAAAAATATTTTTTTGTCTAGTTATTTTAACCATGGGTGAAAGAAGTTAAATAAAAGATAAAATCTGATACCTCCCCACAAAAAGAAGTTAACTGCATTTTTCTATTTTAGAAAAAGGAAGATTAAAATCTGCGGTCTAATGCTCAAAAGGCAAAACATAGTAACTTTTTTAATGCAAGATGGCAAAACCAAAGAGAATTTGCCCCTCAACTGGCCAGACTCAATTTATAAAAAGAGTCTTTACAGAATTTTATGAACACCATCATATGTGATCAAAAATACAATAGCACTTTAGTTTAATTAAATATGGTACTGCTGTTATTTTACTTTGACAACTAAAATTAGATGGGTTAGTCAAAAAAGGAGTAAATTAAATGAAATTATGTCATATAATTAGTTAATCAAATTTTTTAAAGAAGTTACTAAAAGTCAAAAAAGCTGAATACCTATTGAATATCAATGGTCTCCAGTGTTTCTTTCAAGCATACCTCCGGGGGGGGGGGGACTCCACCCCTCCAGTAACAATTATTCACCCCCCCAGGAAACATTTTAGATTAACCTAGTTTCTATATATGTGACAGCATGTTGATATATATTTATATAGGGCAAATACAAAAGTCGCACCCCTTAAAATTTCTTCTCCTCCCTACCTGGCCAAAAAGTCCTGAAAGAAAGACTGATAGTCTCACAATAAAAAAACACCAATATGAATTTTTAAAATAATTCAAGTTTACTCAGTAGGCTTTATCGAACTGTTTACCCATGTATCAAATTTCAAGTCAAACATTTTGGTGTGTGCTACCCCTAAAAACACCAAACGTTGCAACATAATATTTTTCTTTTTCTTTTTCCATTATACAATCTATCCTGTTACACCAATTCACCTAAATTCTCATAGGTAAGTGCATTTCTAAACAGTCCATATTTCAAATGTTTTGGTTTTAAACATATAATATCTAGAATATTTAGATTATTTTTTTTAGTGGATTTAATGGAAATGTTTACCCATGCATCAAATTACAAGTTTCACTTAAATTACTTCGTTTCACTTTAAAAAAGGCATTTCTCATTTATTGCACAAATCGAACATTTTGGCATGCAGCACCCCTAAAGTAACAAATTTTGGAAAAGTGAAATCAACCAACTACTTCATATCTACACTTGAACTAAATTTTAAGTTTCTATCTCATCATGAATTATGTTTAACTATCATCTCACATTTTGAACATTTTGCTCTGGAGCATCTCCCCCCCCCCCCCCCCTTAAATGAACATTTTTCAAAAAGTAATTATTTTTTAGTTTTATCAAACAATTGGTGCATGTATCAAATTTTAAATCACTATCTAAATTAAAAGAAGATGTTCCTCATTTACTTAGCAAATCGAACATTTAAGTGTGAAATTCCCTTAAAGTAGTAAATATTGGAAAACTGAAATTATGCACTTTTTCCTTTCGAAACCCCTACGTCCCACGAAATTCAAAGTCTCTATGTGATCATAAAGTATATTTTTCTATCATTTTACCTTTTGAGCATTTTAGTGTGCAGCACCCCATCTACTAAACATTTCTGAAAAATTCAATTTTAAAAAAAATGTCTATCAAATATCCAATATTAACCCATGTAATGACCCAAATTGCAAGTCTCTATCTACACTGGTGTTCAAAATAATCTTTACAAGCATAAAAATAATGATATTTCATGAAATACCCAACCAATCTGATTTATTTTTCAGGTAAATGAGCAAAAGGCAAACCTAATAATAGTTATCTAGTCTAATTTGATCAAATTGTTTCTAATATGCAAATAATGCTGAATATTTGAGATGAATCGCCATTTGAGCGATATCAGACAATTTGTGACTCTTTCATTTTTCCGCCAACCTCCTGCAACCCTTCATCTTCACACTTCTCTCACATCTCTTAGCAGTTAACTGTTGAACTCTCTTGTAAGAGCATTTACAAATATCATATCCTCTGTATATAATCTAATTGTAAAAGTAATTATGTATAATTAAAATATAATTAAATCATTATAGTATTAGTCATCCATGCTACAAATCCTGTTGTCTATTATAAAATTCAAATGTTCAAAGAAAACTAATGCTATTCAGACATCATCACTGAAATAAAGGTAAGTGACTTTTATCTCACTACCTTATTAAGCAAACTTTATATATATTTATAAAACCTAAGAAATAATGGTGTTACATTTCGAACAACCCACTTATCCGAAGGCGGGGTAAGCACTATGCACAAAGTATGTGTCTGCGAACTTCGGTAATTCAAGATTTGATTTCCATGTTTATCGACTCAAAGCAATTTTTTATGATCCCAAAGTATTATTTAGATGAATCTCTGAGGTGGCAAGCTGTTGGCCATTTAGAGGCTGGACATTGATGAAAGGACAGACATTGATGAAAGGCAAGATGGCTGAATGTTTCACAGCAAAGAGTCTGTGCCCTCTGGAAACAATTTCAAGACTCTAGAACTGTTGCTAGGAAATTTGGACAAAACAGTAGAATAGCAACTGCTTTTCAAGATCGGTATCTGTTTGTAACTGCCCATCGCAACAGGGAGTCGACTGCTACATAGCTGAGTTTAGAGCTTGCAGTTGCCACAAGTTTAGTATCACTGTTGGGAGAGGGAATGTTGAGTGAAAGAACATGGTATGATAGTCTAAATACCTAAAATATTCTAAAAGCCTAAAATTTTCTAAAAGCTGCAAAACTTGCAAAGTAACTAAAATATGCAAAGTTCTAAAGTACCTAAAAATCTGAAAAGTGTTTTAAAATTTGTAAAGTACATGAAACCCAAAAATACTGACCTGTTACCCTAAGTTTTACAAATATGTAACCGTGTAACCCTATTATCATTAAATGGAATCTTTCCAAAAAATAAAAACTCATTAATGAAGAAATGACAGAGAACACAATTAGTTTTCCAAATCTAACATCTATTAAAATTTTAACTTCACTTTTGAAGAACTTTAAAACATTTTACAACTTTTTTTTTAACATCTCATTAACCAAACAAATCAAATTAAGCATCATAAATAAATAAAATAAACAAATTTGGCCGATCGTATAGTGGTAGTAAAAGCATTAGAATATTAAAAGTTAAAGAAAAACAGCTTTTAATGTTTAAATTAAGTTGTATTAAAATATTATTGAATTATTTGCCAAACTACAATTTAGAATAAAAAAAAGAACATCAATTAGCCAAAAAAGGAAATTTAGAACATAATAAATATCCCAACTAAAAGTTAAAAATCCAAAAAAAAAAATCACATGAAAATAATCCAGGAACTGGAAACTTAAAATTTATAAGTCAAAAGGGTCTTATTCATACTAATTTAATTTAACTTTAAAATAATGTAAAACTGACATAAACAACTAGAATTAACATTTAAAGATATCACTAAGGGTCCAAGAAGAGCAGCAGAGATCGGGGAGAGGCAGTATCACCAGAAGAGTCACCAAACGTGAAGCAGATCCAAAGAACACGTGAAGAGGAAAACCATGGCACGGGATCATATATATGTCCAGTAGAAATCTGGAAAAACGATCGCTCTACGAAATCCGACTCCAAGTGGGGATCCTCCAAATCAGCTGGATGTCCAATAATTCCAAAATCAAACAATTTATCCAAACCATAGCAGAGGACTTTAAGCATCAGAATGGAATGCAAAACATATATCTGTCTATTGGGCTACGGAAATGGCAATTCCATTCTTCATAAAAAGAGCTCACAGCTTGTCAGGATAAACAAAATTCTAAATTGGATGGTAAAACTTCCTCGACCGACATCGCATAAATTGTGGAACATCTTGGATCAACATTTATATGATAGGAAATGACAGACAAGTGTTCCAAACATCTCCATTCAGTCTGTCAGTCTAGACGCAACAAATGCCCGGCTCTCACAGCTTCTAGACAAAACAACACCAAAGAGCATGGGAGTAGGATTTTAATAAAAAGCTACTGCAAGGGAATGCCGACCACAAACTACACACAGCAGCCCTCCCTTCCCGGCCGTCCAACTAGTTACTCTAAGTCCTCAGGACGAGTCGGACGGTCTGGGTCTTCAACACAGCAGCCCTCATCTTGGAGAAGACACACAGGCTTAGCTGGAGATAATAGCATGCACTGTTTCGTTTCGAACTCGAACTTCATTCGGCTTGCGCCGAAGTGCTAAAAACAACAACTTTAGAAAACTGCATCCCGAGTTCTAATCAAAAGGAGAGAGAAGAGAGTGAAAAAGAGTGCGAATCTATTTATATACTGACAGAAATCACTGCCATCCATCGTAAAACAAAACTATCAATGAACGATAAAAGAATTAATGACAGACGATTTTAATATTATGGTTAACCAATCAAAAACTCAAAAGTTTAAGGAAGAGAACAGGAATTTTAAGGCAGACGAAAATTAAAAAGAAATTATTTGGAATATACGAATTCGGCAATAACTTAAAAATGGATGATTCTTAAAAATTTAAAAAGCTGAAAATAGAATAAAAATGAAAAATCGCGATAAATCAACAAATTTTTAACCAAAAATAACAAATTTGAAATCAAATCAAAGGGAATAAAAAGGGCAATAAATGGAACCACAAATTAGCCAATTTAAATAAATTTAAATTGCTAACTAACTTTCGCCATTTTTAACACAAAACCCATGTAATAGAACCTATTTGGAACAGAAGAATATCAAAAACTTAAACAAATGGAAAATGGATAACTAAATTAAAAAAGAGAATAACTATGTAAAAAAGACTACTGAATACTGAACCCGTTTAGATTAAAAACAAAACTCCTAAAATTCACTAAATAGCCAAAAGCAACCCAACATCACAACAAACTGTATACAGAAGGCTTAATGAGAAAGGCCTTTATTCCATAAAGGCAATGGCTTCACTGACCTCACAACATAAGAGGGTCTGCCTGAATTGAAGCAGAGAACATCAGAATTGGAGTCAACAACAATGGACCTGTGTTCACTGTGACGAGCTGGGGTTCAATTTAACCTATGATTCTAAATGTGTTTACATTTTGGGTGAGAAAGGATCTCAATATCTTCCCAATGGTTCATATCTAATGGTATGGGGGAGGCATAATGATCAATGGATGTACTCCCCAGCATATGTTCATCAGAGGATCTGTGTCTGACCAGAGATATCGAGATGAAGTCTTAGAATCCTAAACAAGGCTTCTTAAAGGTGCATGTGGATCTGACTTTTTTTTTATGAATGATAATGCACATCTATGTTGAGCAAATATGGTTGAAGAATTTCTTAAAAGCGGAGGAATTGAGTAAATAAATTAGCCAGACAAATTTCCTGATTTGAACCCGATTGAAAACTTATGGGACACTCTTGGAAGAGTTGTTGCACGGCGAAACTCTCCACCTAGAGATCACAATGTTTTGAAGACTGCATTACTGGAGGATAGGAACTTACTGCATCAAACTCTAATCACTTTATGGAGTGCATGAAATCACATTGTGATAAGTGTATATGAATTAGGGGAAATCACATTTCCTATTAATATCAAAAGTCTGCATTTGTTTAAGCTATTCAGGCTTTTTTTTCTAAAATCTCCTTGTCATACATTATTTCCATTTTAATTGTTTCATAACTAGTTTTGTATCATATCCACTCGTATTTGATTTTTCAGTTTGAATTTATGTATTATGATGCTATGTATCATCCAAAAAAAAAAAATTCATTCAATTATATTGAACAGTTGTTGAGAAATCAGTGTTATCATGCATGTAAGCATAATTTTGGACACCAGTATGGGGGACACCCAGCTTTATGAGGGGAGGGGGGGGGGGGGGAAACACCCCTGCTACTAAACATTTCTGAAAAATTCAAATTTTCAGAGGATTTCATCAAATGATTGACCTGTGTAACAAATTTCAAGTCTTTATATTACTTAAAGAAAGGTGTTTCTCATTTATTCGCAAATCAAATATTTTGATGTGTAGAACCCCTAAAGTAGTAAATACTGGAAAAATGAAATTGCACATTTTCTTCCTTTTGATCTATCTACTCATACACCAAATTTGAAATCTCTATCGCAAAGCATACTTTTCTATAATTTCAACTTTTGAATGTTTCAGTGTGCAGCACCCTCTCTACTAAACAGTTTTGAAAAATATAATTTTCCAGGGTTTTTTAATCAAACAATTGACCCGTGTACCAAATTGCAAGTATCTATCTATATAGGAAGTTCCTAAAAAAGGTATGACAGACAGATAGACACTTATTCAAAGATGCAAATATTTTCAAAAAATTCTAATAGCAATTATTTTCTAAATTATTGATGCTCAAAACAGGGTGCCTTTGTGCAAGATCCCAAACTTCATTTTTCACCTTCACACAACAATACATACTATATGGTTACAAGGAAAGAAATCTAACTCACTTTTTCTTCCTCTTCCTTTTTTCAGCCCTATCATCTGATCGATCACCAATGTCATCATCAGAATCATCACTTTCTTGCTTTTTTGATCTGGAAACAAAATATAACTGATCTAATAAAATACATATATATAATAAGTTTTCTTGCTTTATATAAAAACATTAAAGAAAAATAATAGCTTAAATAATATACAACATAAAAAGAAACCACATATCAACCCAAAGCAGACCTCAGCAATCAAGAAATAGATGAAACAATAATCAGCAATGGGACATATCAAAAATAGAGACTACTTAACTTTAAAACAGATAATGCAAACATAGGCGGTATCACAGAAGGGGCTAGGGGTGCTTCAGTAGCCCCATTACAAATTGCATAACCACCCCTTCTTTTTACTTAAGAACTACCCCTTATTCAAATAATTTTCAGTTTCTCTCTCTCTTTTTTTTAAGTCATTATTTTATTTATTTTTTATATGGATTTATAAATCTGAGATCAGATATTTTTAGGGTTTCTGGCTAGACCTAGTTCCAAAAGACTGCACATGCGCAAGACTTCAATAAAGAAATCTGTCATGAACTCTAACCTCTCGCAGAACGATACAGAGACATTAGTTTCGTATTGAGTTTGGCAGGAAATTGTCAATATTCCATTGGAGTCTGTGCTAGTGTGTTCATAGTTTTCAAATTTCTTTTTTAGTACTTTTTACGAATTAAGACCATGGCTATATCGTGCAGAAATTGGTGGAACTATAATGAATTAAAGTTCAACGAGTAAACTATTTGTTATTTTTAAACTATACATGCTTTGCATGAGTGCCAGCCTCCTAATGCATAACACCCCCAATTGTGAAATCCTGGAGTCACCTATGAATGCAAAATATTGATTAACAGGAAATACAGGCTCGGTCCCTATCAGTATATCTTTCAACATACAGACCTACCAACCATAAAACCCTAAAAATCAGGAGACTTTTTAGCTTAGGAAAGCTAATTGAAAAATCTAAATCTAAATATGAAATCCTTATCAATTGTTGACATTTTTCAGAACCAAGCCAATGGTATTATTTATGTATTGATGAAATGAATTCTACTAAAGTTAATAAGATGCTTTTATATAATAATAAGATGAACATTGTGAGTAATTTTTCTGCTATTTGCCTAAAAACTTTGCATTGTAATGAGAAATGTCAAAATTAAAAAATATGAATTTTAACATTAGATGATGAATAACCTTCTTTGCAATGTTTAACACACACACAATATTGCTTTTTATCATCATGAAAATATTGTTCAGTAATAAACAATATAAAAGCCTTAAATACAAAACAATTATCAACAAATGTTTTCGAGTGAAAGAGGTTTCAAAATGTTTCAGATTTCCTGTTTGATAACATTTTATTACAGAAATAAACACAAGCATACTGAATACAGAAGCAAAGATAATTTAGATAGAAAAAATTGCATTCGGAATAAAGGTAATACAAAGCATTAAAAAATTATAAAATGGCAAAAATTGAATATGATATTAATCAGGAAAGGTTGGAAAATCTCCAGTTTGCATCAGGACAGTTGAGATATCTAATTTATGAAGTAAATGCATTTTGCATAGGATAAGGAAAATCTCAAACATAATTAAACACAAATTAATAAAATAAAGCAGCTATATAATTTTGCAAAATTTAACCATTAAGCATAAACAAATATATGTTTATTTGTTTTATGCTTAATGGTTAAGTTTTGATTCATGGGGATGGGGGGTGGGGGTTATTGGTCCTCTGAAGAAAAAGTGGAAATACAGCCAACTACTCGATATGATATGAGTTGGTACGACATAAAACAAGCGTGTGTGGATGCAGACGATGGTAAAAAAAGTGGACCATGTACATGCTGATTTATTATGTGTAATTTATGTTAATGGAGTTTATTTTTATGATTTCTTAAGTTTATGAATAAACTTGTTGTTTTTATAGAAAAGATGCCTGTGTGTTCATTCCGACACCTTTACTCACTAAGCTCAAAAATAAAATCAAGATCCTCAGTGGTTTCTTTTAGAGCAAAGTCTTTTGGTTTTTACTTCCTACAGCACTTTTGTCACATAAAGAATTTCCTTGAATTACGTTACAAGTTCATGAATTTTCACTTCAACACTTATTAAGTGTTAGTAATGTATAAACATTTGCCATTTTCAAAACATTAGAACTTATATAAAAATTACATTGTTTTGTACATCGGAAAAAATTAGTAAAATTTGTTTAATATTTTAAAGACATGCAACATAATGAGAATGATGCAAGTTAGTGTGCCATTCACTTAAAAATAAGAAATTAAAAGTAAAATAACTATTCATTTAATGTTGGTTGTCATTTTGTTAAAATTTTATAATAAAAATTTTAAAACTATGGCTTCCCTCTAATTTCATTGTGCTGAAATTCAACAGGCCTCTTGCATTAACCATTTCAAAGCATCATACTAATTTCATGAGAATTACTCAATTTGGTCAAGCAATACATATATACTCTCTCAGACAAATACAGATAAACATCATATAAAAACCATTGAGTCAAAGATACTCAAAATATGTGATATCTATCAGAATATGAATCATATTTGATCCCTTTCCCTTTACAATGTTACTATGCATTAAAGAGAAAATTTTAGAAAAAGGGGTAATTAATGTATTGAGCCTCAAAAGAACATACAGAGCTTTTCAGAATTAAGTCATGTATGTTTGACTCTTTTTGATATGAGTCCTATTCGATCCTATATGAGGAGTCAAATTTGATTCTTTCACTAGATTCTCTCTTTTACCATATACTATATGCATTAAAAAGAAAGTTAGAAAGAAGTGTTATTAATTTATTGAACCTCAAAAGAACTTACGGGGCATGAGATGGAATATCTTCAGAGACAGAAGGTGTAGCAGAACTCGAAGGAGCCCGCGGTGTCATCAGAAGTTTCCGAAAATCTTCATTAGTCATAGGATGATGGCTCCTAATACAGTCATATAATAAATATCAATTATTATAAATGAAAAACAAATAAGAAATACAAACATGACAGGGTAATTTAAGTGTTATAATCAAACATTGTGTGCAAATGAAGTATAAATTATTTTTTTACCATACAGTGGAAAACAGTTATAGTGAACCTGAGTTGTAAGAAACTAAACACGTAGTCCTGGGGAAAGTCCTACACATGCAGTGAAATCAGAGTATGTACATTCATAGTGAACTCGTTTAGAAAGAAACTGTAAATTCTAACAAAAATTTCAATGAAAAATGCTTCAAATTAAAATTTTGGGTAACAAGGATTTTGAATATTTTTGCAATGGAAGTAGTGGAAAACATTTACATCGAACCAGCGACAGTTCAAGGAATTATTTTAGAGCTGTTACCATCACCAAAATGTTTGGGACAAAAGTAACTTCTGCCCTTATCAGGGCTATTCACATAAGAAAAGAAATGCTTGGTGGTTACATAAAACTCAATTTGAAAATCATTAATATTTCTCAGATTATTTCGATTACTTCCATTTTTCCCTGATTTGCAAATTAACATATAAAAATGCCACAAATTCATACATCATCACAATCTCTGTGGTTAAAACAAAATTTACTATTCTGCCAATTCGAATTAATCAAACAGTTGAAGTTCATATTTTTAAATTTAATCAAATTATAATTACAAAGTATGCAGAATATAATGCATTTTGTAATGGTGATGAGACAATTTATGATTTCCAGTACCAAGTAAACTCAAAAAAGATTTTATTGAGAAAGCAAAGTAATCCATCTATTTAGAATCAATATAACAGTCTGCATCAAATCTCCACAGGAATTAAACCTGTTAACCTCTATCTTAAGATGAGTACTCTATTTCTATGCTACAAGGACTTCTATTATAGCCACAAAACAATTGAGGACTAATTTGAAATATGAGCCTTACAAGTATATGAAGTAGAAGTCATAATTAGAATATGTTGAAAACAATATTAAAACTTGCCATTTTATAATCATTCTAAACATAAATTAGCATCTAAAAATAAAATAGAATCTGAAGCACTTGCAACTTAAATTTGTAATTTAAAAAATGTAGAATGGGATTTTAAATTTACTTCATAAAGTTGAAATACTTTATATTTTTTCTTACAAATAAATCATTATTGGAGCAAATAATCATTAACGTCACTCATGTTTAACAGTTAAGCAACAAATGGAAAAATTAGTATATTCAGCAAAAGAAACAATATGTAGCCACAAAATTTGCACATCCGTCTGGCGAACACATGCGGAAACTAGCCCACAGGAAACATATTGCATACCAACATTTTTTTAACAAGGAAATGTAATAGGTATAAAAATGGTTTGCTTTGTGCAGAGCCTGTATCTCTGCATTACGGATTCTTGAAGGAAATACGAAATAGCGAAATTTTGAAAAATGAGTAGATGACATCATCTGAGTGACACAGACGATGGGAGGTAATATTGCATATCAAAGGGGATCAGTGACAGTCGGAAGTAACCCGAGCCCTAAATGTCAATCGTTCTGTCATTTATCACCAATGAAACCAGCATCAAAGTGAAGGAACAGTGTCGTGAAGACCAGTAAGTGGACGTCCAAGGGTCACAACCACTCAGGATAACCGGTTTCTGTGTCTGCAAGCACAACACCACAGGTCAATCACTGCATATCAGTTTGCTTCCGACCTTGAAGCATCAGTAGAAAGAGCAGTATATGGGCAAATTTTTTACAGACATGCAGATCAGCTGTATGCAAGATGACTAGTGGTTTGCTTAAACTGGGCTCGAGATCACCTCAACTGGACTCGACGACAAACAATGGGGTACTGTGCTGAGTTACAGTTTGGTGTACAGAGTGATTCAAGATAGTTATTGGTCTGGGGAACGCCAGAAACTCGCTATCATGCCAGTAACATCCACAAAATACACGCATGTAGAGGTAGTGGTTTGGACAAGGATTGCTGTCAGCACCCACACTGATCTCCACATCTTCCCTCGCAGTACCATGACTGCAGTGCAGTATAGGCATGACATCTTTGCTCAATATGTTTACCCATTTCTTGCAGCCATGGGTCCTGATGCCACTTTTATAGATGATAATGCACACATTCACAGGGCTCACATTGTTGACCTGTACTTAGAAGCAGAAACACTACATATGGAATGGCAATTGAGATCACTAGACTTGAATCTCATCGAGCATGTAGGGGACATGATTGTGAAACATTTAAGTTCTCTCCATGACCCTCCCAGAACCTTTATAAGCTAAGAACATGTCTGCTTCGTGAATGGGCACAGATACCCCAACCAGCCACAGATGATCTTATTCTTGGTATGCATCGACGCTGTCGGGCATGTGTTTCCAACAAAGGCCATCACATTCCATATTGACAGAGACAGACCTCCACCAATGAGCTGTTTTTGAGGCCCAAAATTCTATATTTTTGTTTATCTTTATTATTTAATTATTTATCGATGATTTTCTTTGCATTTCCTCATGCTAGTGTCTTTTGTTATATCTCAAAATCAGTCAAAGTTTCAATGAATTCGTACAAATACTTTTCTTTTTATTTGCTTTTTTCACTCTGTTTCTTAACTTTTGGATGTGAGTGTAGCTAAAGAGCAAATAATATTATTTAGCTTCAAATCTGAAGAAGATTATTTTAAGTAAAAGAATTAGCTGATGTACATGAAAAATAGCAGTAACATCAATATCAATATGGATTAATTATAGAGTTTAAACTTAGTAAATAAATAATTTGGTATCGCATCTGATTTCAACTAAATAAGATTAAGGACACAATGTTGTTAGACAGAAGGTCTTTTATTAAAACTTCTTATACGATGTACAAAGTATTAAAAATGCCACAGCGCTTTCGAGCGTTAATACGCTCTTCATTAGTGGCTACATGGAAAGTAAATATGGATCGTTCATATATACACCAATAACATAGCAAATTTGCATAAATAAATATAACATTAGTAAATGAACATACTATTGTCCAAGAAATATACACAGAAAATATAAAATATATTTCAAACAGATTCAACATGCAAGTATATCACGAGAAAAATCCCGATCTTTATGAGAATTCTCATAAAGATCGGGCTTGACTGTCCTTTCAAACTTGCACTTTTCCTGTAATAAAATAATATTTTGCAATTGTATTTTTCTCATGATATACTTACATTTTGAATCCATTTGAAATATATTTTATATTTTCTGTATATTTCTTGCATAACAGTCTGTTCATTTACTAATTTTATATTTATTTATGCAAATTTGCTATGTTACTGGTCTATATATGAACGATCCATATTTACTTTCCATGTAGCCACTGATGAAGAGCGTATTAACGCTCGAAAGTGCTCTGGCATTTTTAATACTTTGTACATCTTATAAGAAGTTTTACTAAAAGACCTTCTGCATAACATCGTTGTGTCTTAATCTTATTTAGTTAAAACTTATTTAGTTAAAGATTAAGGGACTAAAAGGAAATAAAATGTCAAAAATCTCTAATAATGTAAGCAATTATGAAACATAATTTTTATTCATACAATTATAAAAAAAAAATTATAGGTTTAGCAGTAAATCTATTATATTTTTGATTAATGAGGTATAGATTCTAGCAACCAGTTAAATTTTCGATCACTAATTTATTATAGATATTTGTTATAGCAAATTTGTTGCATTAACATTTTCTTATGTTCACACATAGTACAGAACTCTTCAATAGAAAAGAATTTAAATCTAAAAATTTATCACAAGGGAATTTAAAAAAATTATTTGTAAAAAATTCTAAAAATATGACTTTAAAAAAAAACAAAAAAAAAACATGCACAATTGAGATTCTATCTAATTTTCTAATACAGTAATATTATGTTCAGACAAGCTAGATGAGAAAAATGAAATAAATTGAATTGGGGAGACAATACGAGCGTCAAACTTTTGGAATGTTGTATAAAAAGTGTGCCACACAGAATTCAAACAAAAGCTTACATAGTATAATTTAGAACAAATGTTCAAAAGAAGGTTGCGCTTTATTGTAGTATGTTACTGTTGCTGTTTGTGATGCTATTATTTTAGTGACCTGAATGGTCCCTAGGCTGCATTGTAACAAAATTTTATGTTCTGTGATTATGTTGTCTTTTTCTGTCTATTGTTGTGTTCACCTGTATTGTCTTGTTTATTATATTATTAATAATAATGATAATATTACCGAATTATGCTAGTTAGAAACATCAAAACCAGCTCTTTAGAATTCATAGACTTTCATCTTAGGTATCACCACCTACACAATAATCTTAAGTGTATCTGTAAAAATTTATCACTATCTTAAAAATTCTGTAAATAATATTATTAATAACTTCAAGTATTTATCATAGTCTATTGAATACATTATCATTAGTTAGCGATATACTCTTTTTATGGATATCACACTCCTTTTTTTCTTTCTTCATGTATCTGCTCATATTCAGAATCCTATACGGAATCTTATATTCCAGTAATTATAGTTCAAATCTATTCCATTCACTTTATGTTCTTTCTAATGTGCATGTGTATTGCCGTTCAGAATGATACTTCTTATTTCTGTCTCTCAACCCTTGGATTTCAGTACATTTCACATGGAGTTGTATAAAGTTAAATATCCATTTCTGATTTTTATTTCATTTTTATAATTCATGCATATTCTTTCAGTTTGTTGACAGTGTCAATGGGATTTATAGTGATATACTATTGCCATTGTTAGAAACAAGCTTTTATTTTGGTTTTAATTTAGAATGTGAGCTTGTCCTGACGAAAATAACATTTCTAAATTTACCTTCATTTTTTTAAGCCATGTGCTTTCTTAATCCTTTAGCTTGAATGCTTATCGCCTTCTTTTGGTTTCTGTATGTTACCCTGTGATTTAATACATTTTATCATGTGCTTATTGTTATTACCTTTTCATTTTTATTTCTATTATACTTTATGATGTCTGATCAACTTAGGTGATGTTACGTAAGCCTAGCTTGGTTCACTTTATAAATAATTTTTCTCCTGTTTATAAATTTCACACTCATGAAAAGATAACAATCGATGGGCTTTAGCAATTTAAAATCAGAAGTTGGTGCAAAAAATGTTATACAACTGGATTTTTTCAGAAAATACAACAATTGTACAACAGAATGAAATTCTGTTGTACAGCTGCTGCACGTTGGTTGCATTCACAAGCCACAATTTTCCCAGCACATGTGTGAATTTCAAAAGATATCACAGAGAGCTTTGCAATAATTTCTGATACACTAGACCATACCAAAGTCACTGTGTTTAAATTTGTTAATCTTTTGGGATTTTTCAAAAAGGAATACCCAAACATTAAACACACGTACAAGTGTTTTCAGATGGGCCCAGTTCCCAATATACAGAATCCACTACGTTAAAGCTATTGAATCTGATAAAATTGTTTAACACATATCCTTCAAAAACATGAAAGACAGCCATTTTAATTAAAGACAAAGAATTGTTCAAAGGTGACATATCTAAAGACAGCAAGAATAGTGATCAGCCTGACATACAAAGTCAGGAATTAAATAATTGGATAGTGGTCAGTTACAAGTCCATCCTCTACCCTGAATATGTCACATAGTTCAATGAAAACAAAGTTCAAGTTTCCTCCTATGCACAGGGCTGAAGGCCATTTTAAATGGCCAAAAAAGAGCAAGAAATTTTACACACTGAAATGTGTTATAAAAAGAAAACATTCACCACCTATCGCCATAGGAAGCAGGGAACAATTTACTCTCAGTGATAAAATATAAATATTAATATAATGAAAATACATGTAAATGTTAAATTGAATTGAGTATATATGTTTCCAGATCCAGTGTAATAAAAAATGTATATTAGTTCAAATATTGTTTTAAGAAAATGTTTGTTTATTTTCAACATCATATGCATTTTGCATGTTTTACGTCTAACATCAAAAAAGCAATATTTTGTGACTTAATCCTTGAATACTTTTATGAAAAAATCTGTACTATTTAACTTTTATCATTGTTCTTTAATATGAAAATAGTTTCAAAATTACAAGGTACACCATTTAGCTGAATTTTGGATTTTAAATTTGTATCTTTCATTTCTTAGTTTGAACACTTACGTCCGACACTGAGTTATTTAATTATTTTTTAAAGTTTAAAAATTCTGTCAGTAGTTCTTTTTATATTTTCTGATTATATATGTGAAAGTTAGTATTTAAAAAATATATTTTAATTTTAAAAGTTTCATGCTTTTGTGAGCAAATTTTGTGCAATTTTTACATGCAATTTTATATATATACACGCTCACACATACACACTAATTTCATTTTTATATATAATGAAAACAGAAACACAAAATAAAAACCAATAAAAATACTCACGCATGATCTTCATTTCTAGAGTTTAATTCAGATGGAGGAAGAGGATTAGAGAACGGTTCATGCTCCCGATCTAAAAAATTATATAGATATATTATTCATATTTCTAATTTAAATCACTTCTTTTAAATTTTAACTCACACTTACTTTCAGCGATTAGTATCATTGTTAACTAATATGTGATCAGACATTTACTTTCTCTTCGTATAGATTTTTTATTATTCATATTGTTAATGCTGGATTCTGATTAACACACAAAAGCACAGTGAAATCGATGAAATGGAAATCCCCTTCTCTTTTTCTTTCTATCATTCCGATTAGATATTTTAATACATTTCTTTACGTTATTGATAGGAACAATGTTTTTCTTTTATAAGTATTTTTAATTTTTAATTTTCTCATATGTTTGTTTTAAAGTACTCTAGTAATTTGCCCAAATTTATATTTTTTAAATCCTGATTTTTCAGAAACTCAGGACAGGGGAGGAAGTGAAAAACATTCCAAAGGGATGCTTTTCTTTCTGCACTTCAAACGGAATTCATTGCAGATACAGTGGTGTGTATACCATCATGGAATGGGACGAAGCAATCGCTCCAGTGCACAGCACAAGAAGGCACTTTTGTGGTGAACATATTTTTGGCTTAAGAATCAAAGACTATGCACTACAGGAAAGGGTACCATGGAATTATTTGCTTGAGACTAAAAGTCTAGCTATGTCACTGTCCAGATACTGTACTTTTCAGCCATTGATTGGGAAATAGCATACCTGCCAACCTGGGAAAATTAGAATGTGTAAAATTTTGCGTGAATGACATTTATAATGACTTTTTTAAACCACACGCGCAAACGACATTTCTAATGAATGTAACTATGTACAAGTACCTGCATTAAAAAAATACTGCATTAAATATCAGGCATAGTACTGGTAGAATATGAAAATTCAGGACACCAATTTTACAAAATTTCAGGACAATAAATTATAAAACAAAAAATATATAATGGTTTTATCCGGTGAAAATTACTTTATAATGAAAACAAATTTGTATGTTTTGTAAAACACGGGTTTTCACTAAAGAGAGTAACAAATATTGATCTTTAATTAATAAAATAATATATATATATATACACATATATAGCACTGAATTATATTCCTGCCAAGATGGTTTCCTTTTTATTTGCCTAAATCATTGCTTTAATACCACTTTTTGGAAAATATCCCTTCACAGAGTTCATACTCATTTTTCAAAATAGAAATATTTGTATTATGCAAATATAATTAAAAAATTAACTTTAATAATCAGCCATAATATGAAGATAAGCTAGTTTAGCCGATCTAATATGCAACATTTAGATGATGGAGATGGATGGAAAAAGATATTAATGTACTCTCAGCAATTCACGCGATGTACCTGAATTGCGCAATCGCACTGTTTATGTAAAAGTAATTAAGAAATTAACCGTAATAATTAATCAGAATATGAAAATATGCTAGTTTAGTCGATCTAATATGCAACATTTAAATGATGGAGATGGATGGGAAAAGATACTAACGTACTCTCGGCAATTCACGCGAAGTAACTAAATTGCGTAACCTCACTGTTTATGCGAAAATAATGTTTATGCGCTCAGCAATCCACACGAAGTAACTGAATTGCGTAATCGCACTGTTTATGCGAAAATAATTAAGAAATTAACCATAATAATTAATTAGAATATGAAAATAAGCTAGTTTAGTCAATCAAAAATGCAATATTTCGAAGATTGAGATGGATGGAAAAAGATACTATTGTACTCTCGGCGATTCATGAGAACAAACTGAATTGCGCAATCGCAGTGTTTATGCGAAATTAATGAACAAAATAACATGTTAGCGATTTATGATGAATTAGACACAACCTTTGAAGAAGTATATTTATTACTTTCATAAAATAAGCGATCGAGATCTTAATTTACATTACACACGGCTATAAATCTCCGTCAATTTGATTGGCATTACCCTGCATTTTATTATGGATTTGCTACGATCCCGGGAATGGTAGATATCAGTGCTAAAAAAGCGAAAAATCGGTGTTTCTGAGGAATTATATCATGTCTGGTTAATTGATAAATTTCAAACAAAAAAAGCCGGAAAATCTCGACGGAGATTGATTTCCTAGTAATGTTAAAAAATTCAAATAAATGCGGAAATGCGTAAAATATAGCAATATATGCGTAAAAGCGTAAAGAGCAGTTAAAATGCGTAAATTTTACGCATAATGCGTAAAAGTTGGCAGGTATGAAATAGGAGTAAATAATTTGAGTAGAATGTTTTCAATAGACGTGGGAGGGCAAATGTGCTCTTCCGTATGACAACAGCATTAGTCTCCTTCACTGATTGTTTAAAGAAAGGAGTGAGAAGGTGGGGCAGTGAATTCTCTTAAGATAGATCAGTGTTCTTCAACCTTTGTCATCCCTCCGGTCACACATACTGCTACCGTTAACCTTAGGGTCGGTCGTGTGGTCTGGGTCTTCAACCTTTGTCATCCCGCAGAACCCTTTCTTGAGATATTTTTTTTATGGAACCCTTCGTTCAGTAGCACACCCAGATTTGATTTTAGGGGGGATGTGTCATATTACGTATTACATGTTATGAACAAGGTGCGTCCCTGTCTTTGTTATAAAAACAAATTTATATCTTATATAAATTTGCATTAATTCAAACAAGAAGATAAATATTCCATATAAAGTATTTGTATTATACATACATATGTCATATGAAATTGAAAACAAAGAAAAACAAAACAAAAATTAAAAAAATATTTTAAAAAAATTAATGACTTTGTTGTGCTTGTTTATTACTGCACAATTTATCAATATCCGGATAGATCGGCGATAATTGGAGCCGCATATCGTTTTCGGCATTAAGTCGATTTCTATACTTGGTTTTTGTAGCGACGTATGTGGAAAAGGATGTCTCACAGAGATAAGTTGTTACGAAAGGCATCAACTCTTTTACTGTGCGTTTGGAAATTTCTGGATATTCTTCCATTAATTTTATCCAAAATGGGCCAGTGCCATCCTATCCAAATGTAAATTAAAACGCGGAACCCCTAAAGCATTTGAGTGGAACCCTAGGGTTCCGCGGAACACAGGTTGAAGAATACCGAGATAGATGAATGAATCCTAAGATAAGTTCTGGGGATCAATTAAAATCTTTATTCAACAAAATTTTAACAGATCCGATTGAATTCCATAATGCGGCCATGAGCAAGACACTTTTTGTACTCTCCAAGTAATTTGCAAAAATTACGCAGTATTGTGCTTAAAAATGAATGAGCCAGTGAAAAGCAATCACTGACTCTGGAGCCATGAGCCTCTCCCATTTCTGGTTGCACTTAATTGTTTTTGTAGTTGTCGGGCCAGATTCCAGTCCCACCCCTCTCTCTAAGGCATGAATTTGAAATATTAAAAAGGCGATATGTTAGTGTTATTGACACAATTTTTGAAGATACTTTTCAGAATGCTAGGGAATATAAAAGTATAACAAGCATACTTTCAAAGAAAAATAGTATTTTCAAAACAGTTTAAGATATCATAACACATCTGGGAAAATCGAAACATTTAGCAGTTCAAAATATACACTTAACTTTAAATATTGGTAAACTTCCTTATTTCATATATTCAATCAAAATTATACATCCAAAGTCCGGGAGACATGAATAGAAGAAAATCGTAAAATTCTCATTCCTGACGCTTTACATTATCACCTTTAGGATATCATGTGACATCAGGAAGGTAGCAGTTTATATTGACTTATTGGACATTGCAAATGTATTAGACACTTAAATACTTTGCAATAGCATTACAATTAAAACTTATTCTGTGGATATTTCCCAGATAACTCCTTCAATTATGGATCATTTGTTAAGTAACTGAGTTGAATTTCATTTGAGTTCATGCAGACTGGGTCTTGAATTCTCGGAATATGTTAATTTCCTGTATCTCTGGAAACTAGCATACTCCGGTAGTGTCACAGTTAAAAATGGGTATAAATACCTACTGCAGATAAAGGCATTTCAGCTTTTAGCTGCTTGCTTGTTGATTGTAGCAGTTTTAGTTTTTAGTAACTTATAGCGTTTTTGCTGATAGCATTTATGCTTTTAATAATGATTAGACTCAGTTAGAGCATTGCATGTACGTTTTCTCACTCTCCTGTCATCGATTGTCAGAAACGCCGTAGAAATTTACCCAACTTCACACATTTCAATATGTATGAAAATAATTACAACTGCTTTTCAGGAACCAGAAACTTTACTTCAAAACTTAACATTCGTACAGCCAACGTCAACTCGTAAACAAAACCGCTCGTTTCTCTGACCACGTCTACAGAAACCCAAGAGTGTTGCCATAGCATTATTACAAAACTAAAATAAACAAATTCACAAGAAATGCAAATTTAAATATAAAACTTGAATAACGAAATCAATGTGTGTTACTTAACATTCTCCCACCTTTTGATTTAAACATTATAATCAAAACTTACAATAAATTAAAGATAAATTAACATTTAAATGGAAATTAAACTTTTCTACATTTATCTAAACCTAGATGGGAGTCTAATTGTTCTGCCACTTCTAGTAACAACAGTCTTTCGTTGAGCAGAGGGTGAAGTGTCCACAACCCTTTTCTCACTAGCTACAGTATCAGTTTCTGGTTCTCGGGATGGACATTCAATTTCAAGAGGGAAAATTCTCTGAACTGGTCGAATTAGTTCCCCCGTTGCTGTCTTTAATTTCACAACTCTGTTGCTGCCATCTTTTCCGGGATAAACTTCAGTTATTTTTGCCATTGGCCAGAAAGTTCTTTTCTTATTCTCGCATTCAATGAGAACTATATCTCCAATTTTGACATTCATCATTTTCATTTTTCCCCTATGTTGCACTAATTGGCCAAGATACTCTACTCTAAATCTTTTCCTTAGCTGATCCTTTAATGTCTGCTGATATCTCAGTCTTTTTGTGAGATCCACTTTGTCCAAAAGACCCAAGTCTGGCACTCCCACCGTTTGCATGTCCTGCAAAAACATAGCCGGAGTCAAAGGAGTTAGGTTTTCAGGATCTTCGGAAATGTAAGTCAGTGGTCTGGCATTAATTATTGCTTCGCAATCGCAGAGCATTTCTTCATAGTCTAAAGAAGCTGTTCCCAAGACCCGTCTCAACAGTCTCTTAATTCAAATTTTCCTTCCGCCATCACCTCTGTGGATATTTGAACAAATTCTTGCAATTCCACTTCAGAGTCTACAGAACACACACAATTATCAACATAAAATGCTGATTTAAGTTTCTGTGTTACCTTATGTTGAGCTGAAGATGAATATTTGTCCAAATGGTGTTGTATCACTGCTCCAAGAAGAAAAGGACTACAGTTTAATCCAAAGACTACTCTGCAATGTTGAAAAATCTTTATAGCATTCTGGCTTTCACCTTGCCACCAAAGAAATTTTAAAAATTCTTGATCACTTTTAACAACAGATATTTGCAAGAAAGCCTTCTTTATGTCCGAAATAACGCCGATTTTTCTCTCTCGAAACTTCAAAAGTATTGTGGGAATCAGTTCCAATAGATTTGGTCCCTTCGCTAAACATTCATTTAAGGAATAAGATCCTTTCTGTTTACAGGATGCATCAAAGACAGGTCTAACATTAGTCGATGAATTGCACTTAAATACTCCTCGATGAGGTAAAAAATGACCACTATTCTCTGAACTTTCTGTGATTATTCCTTCTTGCCACCACTCATGGAAAACAGCATTGTAGCTTTCAAACTTTCCTTCTTTCATGAGTTTCGATGTTGTGGAAGTCAATCTCTTCTCAGCTATTTCTCTGTTAGTTGGTAATTCTCCTTGAGTATGCATCCAAGGAAGACTAACTTGATATCTTCCGTCTTCATTAATTCTAACTGTTTTCTTGAAATGATCCGAAACAGCTGTTTCTACTTCGTCTTTGCTTTGATGTTCACATGGTTCAGTGATTCCAATAGCTTCTAACTTCCATAAATCAGGAACATTGTTACTATGAATCGAAAGTGAAGTTAAAACCGAACCATAATTGCTATACTTTGAATCCTCTTGCGACTTTCCCATTACAACCCATCCTAGATGAGTTTGCACAGCGACCAGTCCACACTTTAGCTGATGAACGCGTCCTGTGTAAAGTTGACCAGCGAAATCGGCTCCAATAAGTATTTCAATAGGTGGCTGATTGCTTCCTATATCCGTGAGCAGGATTCCCTTTTGTCTCATTTCTTCCAACCATAATCCAGTCTGGAGTCTTGGTATTGAACCACATATAACAGGTTGGTCTAACACTTTAATTTCACAGCAATAGTTATTAACTGAACTATTCAAAATTACATTGTAGCACTTGTGCTCTCTCCTAGAGGTGATTCCTCCAAACACGACTTGTGTTAATATATCAGTATTCACAGGATTAAATCCCATCTGCCTTGCAGTACTTTCTAGAATATAAGAACGCTGAGAACCTGTATCAATCAGTGCCCTAACTTTTCGGTCTTTTCCATGAGCTTTAAGAACCACAAGCAGTGTTTGCAATAGTACTTCAGAGTGGCCTTGGCTGGATAAAGTAATATTCTGATCCCCACCTTCTTTGAACTCTGTAACTAAAGCCCTTTTATTATTGGTTAGTTCAGGACACATAACTACCCAGTGCCTTTTGGAACAAATTATACACCGAACATGTGATTTGCACTGTTTAGAACGATGTCCAATCCGTAAACAAGTGAAGCATCCCTTCTTTCTTTTTAAAATATCGTGCTTCTCTTCTAGAGAAAGTTTTTGAGCTTTGAAGCATTCTTTACTTTCATGAAATTTTCCGCAAAATACACAAATGGACTTTTCACATGAATTTATCCCTAAAAATAAATCAGTAGCAGTCGGTAAATTCATACCCGTTTCCTTACAAATTTCCTTTCGACTACTTTTCTCATTTTGCTTAAAACCAGCTTTAGCAAGCGAGATACGCTCTTCACCTTCTACTTCAGTTCTTAGGAACAATAACAGGTTTTTCAACTTATCAATGTAAGTATCACTTTCTTCACCTTTAGCCGCCACCGGATTTCTTAACCAGACTCGTAGTATTTCTTCCGGTATGCAAGATTCAACAAGGGGAAAAAGCATTGCTGCGTATTTGTCAGAAGTCATACCAATTGATTCAAGAGACCTTAAATGCGATTCTAACTTATCATACAATTGAGCTGTATTTGCTTTGGATTTTGAAGACACTGCATTTTTAATCACCAGTCCAAGCAATTCCCTGACATAGAACTCTATGAGTAGCTCTTCCCTTCCAAATCTATTTTTAAGGCTTTCAACAGCTTTTGAATAATTTTCTGCAGTAGGAGGGAAGCTGTCTACTATTTCTTTTGCTCTTGTGCCAACGATCATAGACTGAATTAAATATTGAAATTTATCTTCTTCTTCCATCAATTTATCTTCATGGATTCTCTTGAATTGACTCCAAAATGCTAGCCAATCTTTTATTTCACCCCCAAATTTCAAAAATTCAATTTTAGGAAGCTTCAGTTTCGTTTTTTCTTGAACATGGGAAAAACTCGCACTTCGTTTGGTTGCGGTTTTATTTAAATGCATTTCGACGCCAACCCTAGCAGTAACCATTTTTCCGTGATATTCTTCTATTACCCCATATTCAGTTTCATATTCTTCCACTTTTGAATCATCGGCAAGCAAAGCGTTACAGATTTCGTCGTCGATCTCTGCTAAATTCATCATTAATCTGTCCATATTTGCCAAATGTGTTTGAATAATTTTATCGTCTGGTTCCTCATCAATTAAAGCCGTTGTCAAAATGTTATATGACTTTGTAAAAGACGCTCGAATCGGCTTTCGCTTTCTTATGAGCAGTTCCATTATGAAAATGTGACAGCGACAGGCTTAGTTAAAACAAAATTCCAAACGAAACTAACCTTTCTATCTTCACAGTCACGTCCGGGTCACCAAATGTCAGAAACGCCGTAGAAATTTACCCAACTTCACACGTTTCAATATGTACGAAAATAATTACAACTGCTTTTCAGGAACCAGAAACTTTACTTCAAAACTTAACATTCGTACAGCCAACGTCAACTCGTAAACAAAACCGCTCGTTTCTCTGACCACGTCTACAGAAACCCAAGAGTGTTGCCATAGCATTATTACAAAACTAAAATAAACAAATTCACAAGAAATGCAAATTTAAATATAAAACTTGAACAACGAAATCAATGTGTGTTACTTAACATCGATATCTGGGTCATTCCCACAAAAAGGGATAAAATTAAGTCACTCCTTTTTATTCAGTTATAAAATAATTTTTTAGGGATTACAAATAAAAAGTTGTGTGTTTTAGACCATAAACAATGACAGCACATTTTAAATTATTATGAATTAATTTAAATGTCATTGCCATGACATGTCACAAAAATGAAATTCTGTTTTAAAATACAATGTTTACTACATATTAAAAAGGGAGGAAATAAAAAGCTGGCATTAAATATATGTTTTATAGTAACTAGTTAATATTTTTTTAATGTTCAATCAAATGATAAATGTTTTCAAATACAATTAAATTTTAAATTTCATTCATCACTTGGGAAAAAAATCATTACCATGGTTCATTTGTGTTAATAACATATCTGGCTACCAGATGGTTCTATCAAAGGTTTCTTTTCATTAGACAAAGTAACAGAGCTATTTTCAGCTGAACACCATAAAGCAATTGGCTAGGAATGTAATATAAGGTAATTTTTATTACATGGAAATTTTAGGCAAGTGTGTTTATTACATGTCATTACCAAGTTCATTAAAACAGAAGGAAATTATTTGTAGATCGCAACTTATTTATTTTTAAAATTAGGGTAGAAGACATATTTAAAGATATAGTAATACGATGTGATTATATCTGAAACATAATAGATTAGATAAGGGTTAAACTAAATTTTTGTCATTACCAAGGTACATTCATGGCTTGGTAATGATAAATGAAACCATGGTAAACTTCACTTTTAAAATATCTAACAAACAAATGAGAAAGTTGATTAATAGAAAGTTGTGCAATATTTACTTATGTAAAATATCAGGACCATGTTCTAATATATTATTATATTCTCATATATCACTAACATATTATTTAAAAAATGTAATTCTTTTTAAAATTTATATTTGTGTTGAACGATTTTCGCTAGTATATATATATATTTATTTTTTTAGAAAGTTATACTTCGGTACAATGCATTAACTAAATGAATTTGAAAAAATAAAACTTTTTTTTTAATTTTATGCTAATTTTTCTCTTAGAATGACCCATCTAAGCCTGTGATGTTCGTTGTTTTTCTATTATTTAATATGATATTGTTTTTACAAATAACAAATTCATTTTATTTACCTGGTGATCCCTTTTGGAAGCAACAGACACCTAGTCCACTGCAAAGGAAGTCGAACTCTGCTAAGAGAAGCATTTGTTATGCTGATCTGAGAATTGATAGAACATGATCGGCATTAAAATTAATTTGCATATCTCGTGTTATTTCATTTTTTATTGGATGTGACATTTGGACAATGCTAAAGGACAGTAGCAAATCGAAATTGGGAGAGCAGTAGATAGCTTGGAGAAAAATGAGCATTAAAAGAGCAATGTCCAATGATGTCAAATATTCGTGACCTAATGTTGAATTTCATAACTTTTTCGTGACTAATTTCCCAATTTTCATGACCTCTAAATATTTATACTATTTACTCATACTATTGTAAAGACATCTGGGTCGCATTTCAAACATTTTTGAAAAAAATTTAATCAGCGTATGCGTATCAGTGAAGTTCGTACACAGGTGATAAACGAGATTAAAATTTCCTTGCATAACAGCCTAATTCTTTAAAATTTTATTATAAAACTATATGAAAGAAGAAATTACATGCAATATCATAAAACGTACCTAGAACGACATAAAACAAGTTAAACTGTTAGAATAGTAATAAATCACTACATAAAACTTGAAAAATCATTTTATAAGTTAGAGTTTAGGTTTCATTTTACTATCCTTATTAAACTAAGCAAAATATTTATTTACCTGTATTTCTATCGGGCATGTTAGTACTTAGATCAGAATCCTTTTGCAAAGGCTTTCGCTCCGAAAGTTTGATAAAGAAAATACGAAAGAATGAAAAATTTAGTATTTGTAAATATCACAAGTACAGTTTTATGAGTTGATTCATTCAAATGAGTGAATAAAAGGATTCAGTGAATGATTCAATTTGTAACAGACAGAGAAACGAATCCAACTGTGGTGATGCGTTGAATGCACTTAACACTTTCTTGCAGCCTATCCACGCAACGCAATTGTAATTCAGTGAAGAACTTAAGCTAATGAATGAATCATGACTTTTCTCATTCCGGTTCGTTGTTTAAAAACTTTCCTTTTTTTCATACCGTCAATATGGTGTGACAACTCATCACATAATGTTTTCATAATTGTCTTGTTTAAAAAATTATTTGAAAATTTTAGTATTAAAATAAAATTAAATAGTTTCTCACAAGTAAGACTAGCATTTTTTTCTTTACAATTTTCTGTGGTTATATCCTAAATTTCTGTTGCTCATTGCAACAGGTGATTTACACATTTTTAATTTGATCAACCTTTTCATATTTCATAAATTTCAATTTACATAAATCAATTTTTTACCGTGTAGTATGTAATTTACTTCGATTTTAAAAAGTTAGTATACAATTGCTTGCTAAACTAGTTCACTATACTTTTGCATAGTTTTCATATTTACAAATTTTTCTGCAGGATGACATATAATTATTCCGCATTATTATAAATTTATTTACCATTATCTTTTAATTAAGTAACGTTTATTCATTTTAAAAGAATTTTAATAAAGTTTTCAATTGGGGGGGGGGGGGACGGAGTTATGGTAGATGTCAGATTTATCTTTACTTTTGTAACTTTATTGTAATATTGAAGTGAATGTCACTGAAAGTACTATTGGGAGTAAGTTGCATATGCATGAAATGTAGATCCTTAAATTACAATTTATAATGTACTAACAGGATTTCTGAGAATTTTTCACACTCCTGTGTTTTAACCTGAAAGGGCCACTATTGTTTATGTAAAAGTCGTCATATAAATAATAATAATAATCCTAGAAATGGTCATTGAATTCGTTTTGTTTGAAATACAAATGTTAATATACCATAATGTAAGAGGATGTATGCACTGCATAGTCAGTTTGAAAAATTAATAAAACTTATTGCATTTTGACAATAATGCCTTCTAGTCTTTAACACATATACAATAGTTCCTATTTCACAACCAATACTCATAGAAGTTCCCAAATGCAGAGATGGCTATATCCTAAAACTAGTAGGCAATTGTATATGTAGTTTTACTTAAATATCTATGAATTCAATTAAGTGATTTATCACAAAATATAATAAATTAATATTTTGATATTTCAAATGTACAAAATTTAAAAAATATATGTCGGTGGTTGTACTGTATTAAGTTGGCAATTTAATCATTTTAAATGGCTTGAATTAGCTAAATTTTTTTTCATTTTAAATGGCTTGAATTAGCTAAATTTTTTTTGTTGTTGTTATTTCACATTGCACTACAGAAATATTTTCTTAGTGCAACACCTTTTGCTTCATAAAAATTGCTATTTAGCTCTAAAGAAAGATTATCTAATAATAAAATAATTAGATTATCTAATAATAAAAGGTCACAAAATATAAAACAGCTTCTTGTGAGAATGACACAATTAGTAATTCTTCAGAAAAGCAGATATATGCAAATCACGTGACAATAATTGTTTCGAAAGAGTTTTAATCCCTCTTCATAATGCCAAAACAATGTCTTTACTTAATGAGACTTTTGTTGCTTGGCATTTGTTAAGTAAAGACACTTTTTGACCTAATGAAGAGGGATCAAAACTTCCTTGACACAATTGTCACATAATTTGCATATGCCTACTTTCTTTAGGGAAGTACTAATTGTGTTATAAAGGAACATATCTGTCTTTTTGTGTGGTCTGTAATGAAAAATATAAACATTGAACAGCCATGCAATTTGGTACACAGGTAGGTACTTTAGGACCCAAGATTATATGTCTCGGTGAGATTTCTTGTTTTTAATTTGAATTGGTTTTTTGGCTATTTTAAGTATAAATAATAATTTCCATTCACACCCAATATTGACTGCAACTTTCACTAGTGCCACCATGTATTGTGCATTCCTAAGCGTAAAACTAGCATTTTAATATTTAGTTTTTGAGCTATTTTCACACAAATCTATTCCTTAGAGACTAATATTATCAGAGATTCCATCTCAACACCATCAGAAAGTTCAAAAAATTCTCTTTCAAATGAACTATGAATGGAATCCATACGATTAATAGACAATTTTTTGTGAGCTTTATAAAAATTCTAGCAGCATGCCCGTTCTTCGTACGGAGTATATAGTATAAGGAAACTTAAAATTTACGATCATGTACAAGTTCCTATAATATACTAAATGACATTTTTAATCAAAATATTCTGTTAAAACATTAAATTTAATACTCCTAAAAAGAAGTTTAAGAATCTCTGTTATTGCTATACAAAATTATCTTCACTGGCAGATCTGAAGAATAAAACATCCTGGCCCCTTTTGTGAGCAGCAAATTTACAAAAAATATGGAATGGAATCAATATGCAAATAAAAGCGTTAAAATTGTTTGGGACCCTTACTACTTAATACATTAATATTAGAAGATATAACCTGTATTAGTAGATTACATGTATAAATTAAAAATATCAGTAAACCTGTAATCTTTAAACCTGAAGGCAGTAATTGATTCCAATACATGCGAAAATGAAAGTGCTAAAATTATATGGGAAGGTTTACCCGTACTACTTATAATGTCGTAGATTAGAAGATATGTCCGTGTGTTAGTGTAGAAGATTACCCGTATTATAATATGAGTCTCAAAAATCTTTTCCAAAATAAAACAGATGACGTAATAAATTGAAAATATCAATAATACCCGTAATCTTCATACCAGAAGGCCGTACTTGATTCCAATATATGTTAAAAAATATGCCAATATACCTGTACAACTTATATTCTCATAGTTTAGAAGATATACCCATGCATTTGTAGAAGATTATTCATACAATGTACGATATATGAGTTTCAATGATTTTTGCTGCAATAAAACAATGGCATAATAACTTTAAAATTTCAATAATCTCTGACACAATAATCCCCGAAAATATGACAGACAAATGCAAACGAAACATTTCAATACTCTCTTCTAACAAAACAAAATAATTTCATTGATTTTCATCATTTTTAAAAAAATTGACTACATGTCCGTCAGTTTGGCAACGTTAAAGAAAAATTGCCAAGTTAGTGATATCGGTCCAAATTCGTTGTTCTGAATTTGCAGATCTGAATAAAATATCCTGATCCCATTTGTGTACTATACTAAATGGAAACACTAAAATTGTATTAGAAGATATACCTGTTCTACTCTTTTTCTGTTTCAACAATCTGCTAAATGAATTTATTGGCTAAACAAAATATGAGTTTATTAGCTAAACACAATATATAAGCTTAAACTCTTTGCCAAAATAAATGAAAGTGATGTATGCAGTCCACAATTATTAGTATAATTAAAAGAAAATTCAAACCATTCATTTATAAGATATATTCTTATATCCATTTATTTATTATTCAAATCAAAAAAATAATAAACATTAATAAACTCATTTAAATTAGATAACCATTTTTATTTCTTAATACTTTTCATTGTTGATTAAAAACTTGTGAAAAATAAACCATGGTGATAGATTTTTCATTTAAATTTATGTTTGAAACTTTCATGGTTTGTCTATACTTTTAGGAGTGGATTGTCCCTGAAGCATTCCCGAGTAGATTGTCCCAGAAACATACCCCGTCAAACACACACTCTGTTTTATTATAAATAGAGATATAAATTTTGTGTTTTGAAGATATTCACAATTTTAAAATTGCGATATAAATTAACTGGCAAACTGATATTTATAATATAACTCAGCAAATAATTTCATGAATCTATCCATTCATTAATTATAATTTCTTATGACTCTAGAAAGTTCCGCCTTACAGCAAATTTTGACTTCTGTCTGCATGGTACTGTATTCTATTGCATGTTCCTAAACATAAAACTATTTTAGCATATGATATTAAGTGATTTTGACACAAATCCATTCCTTAGTGACCGAAAATATTATCAGAGTTTACATCTTAATGCTCTTTCAAGCAAACTTTGAGCGGAATCCAAAGGATTTATAGACAAATTTTTATGAATTTTAATAATATATATACTTTTCGTGTTTTGTAGACGTACATGTAATAGATTTGCGGTACCATCTAAATAGTGGTCAAAATTTGGTGCGAAGATGAAATTTTTTCTAGTTTTATAAAAATTATAATTAATGAATATGGATGGTTTCAGGAAAATTTTAAATATTGGTTTGCCAGCCAATTATTTTATATCACAATTTCAAAATCAGGGACATCTTCAAATTACAAAAAGTGTACTATCCTTTTTAAAAATTCATGTAATTTCATCTATTGTATAGATTTCATTCAAAGTTTGCTTGAAAGAGAATTTTTCGACCTTTCTGATGGTGTTAAGTAGGAAGCTTTATAATAAAGACCACTCATCTTATACCCGGGCAATGCAGGATTCATTTTTTAGTATATAATAAAATAAGATAAAAAGAAATAAAATAATTTAACACTATACTTTTAGCTTTTAATGAAAACTAGTCCAAGATAAGGTACTTAAATAGTAGTAAATGGAATCATAGGCACTTGCCTACCTTATTGCCCTTTTTCTATTTCTTTATAGATGACCTTGAATAAAGCTTGTTTTAAATTTATTTTTTATTAAAATTATTTTAATTATTTAAAATATATTTGAACAATTTAATAAACAATGGTAAATCTATATGGTGCATGTAGTGTAATCTTTGTGCATAGCACGAAAATATAACCTAATTATCATTTACCAAAAAGATAACGAGTTTAGATTTGGTAAAAACAAATATAGTCGTACAAATTCTCTCCTGTGAAGCTCCACTATATCCTCTATTTACTTAGCTTTGGGAATAATAGAAATGTAACAGGTGAAAAAGTACTGATTTAAAAGACAGGTTGACATCAAAATTTACAATTTGATGAGACGATTACTATGGAGGTGTACATCTTTCGATATTTGAGTTATAAAACATGGAAAACTTGATGCATGTTATAAACACAGCCACAAAATTTTTCTAAAGAAAAGTATGCATTATTAGAGAAAGTTTGTATAATCCTCAAGAATTTTCATCAATTTTTAATGTCTCATTAACTTATTGAATTTATAAACTCTTTTCTATCAAGTTCATTGGTATTTTAAAGCAATGCATAAAATATCAACAGCAAATTGCTGCAATGCTTCCATCTGTTCAACTAAATAGGAATAAAAATATGGTGGAATAGTAATTGAAAATTACTATGCCACCATTAGACTGGAAATTAGTTATATTTGTCATAATGCATGTAGAAGGACACAGAGTGCAAATGAAATTGTTGATGAAGCTATTGAAAGTAAAGCATTGAGAAATGAAACAGATAGACTTCAATAGGCTAAAGAAAGTATTGAGAAATGTCTCAAAAAGAAGATTTTGTAAATGCCTAAAGCACAGATACTCTGTGCAGGTACAGCTAGTGTTTATATAAATTACAAGTAATATAGCATAGCACAAATGCTATAAGATAGATGTTTTCAAAAAGAACAATAATTCTTTTACAGAAATTAGTGATTTGTAATAGTTATGCATGAAAAGCGAAAAAAAATATTGTAAGAATAATGATGAAAATTTTCAAAATATTCAAGTTAGAAAAATCTCTTATCTAGAATAATGTATAAAAAACAATTGACATGTTAGATTAAACATTTTTACTTGTCTCAACTCATCAAAATATTAGTGTTATCAAAGGTCGATTGATCAGAATTTGTCTTTACCAATGTCTGTTTATTAAACCAGCTAACTTCATAAAAGGATCCACATAAGCAGTAAAAGTCTCATGAAAGGTCTTAAAAATATAAGAGTTTGATCAGTTCCCTGTAATTGCAATGATGCATATATATTAGTGTTTTATTACGTAGTTTAGCCTTTGTATTTATTTATTTTTTTTAATGTACATACTAATTTTTCTTTCTAGGATAACATGGCAAGTCCACGAACTAAAAGGGTTCTGCAAGATTTAAGAATTAAAGATGAAAATAATGTAAGTTTGTGCATTTGTTTTTAAAATATACATATTATATGTAAGGTAAAGTGAGTATACTTTGCAACTAACATAGGTTCTTTTATTGCTGTTTACGAGATTATTCACTAAAAATTATTTTTGTGTCAATGCTTTGTTGTTCAAAAGCAGTGTTTTGTTTATATTTAACCATGTTGTTTTGTACCATCAAGTTCAAAGTAAGGAAAAGGGATCAAAGCGGGTCATTACTGTAGTAAAGAAAATTTTTCCATTTATTCACTCTAACATAGGGTTAGATTGCTTTTGCTACAGTAGAATAAAAAACCAACCAATTTTTGCCACCTTTGCAAAAATACATTTTCAATAATTGTTATTACTGTAGTGATAAAGGTTGTCAATTGTTTTACATGGCTTGCAGTCTTAATAATCTGAATTTTGTATGGAATAAGCTCTAAAATTTAATGAGAAATATACTTTTGAAACTTAACATATTTATTTTAACTGCGAAAATTATGACAAAGTTCTTTATTATACAAACGAGGACTTCTGTTGTGCATATAGTTTTTTCTACAGCAGAAGGAAATTGCAATTAAATAGCTGGAAGATATAATAGCTGAGTTTCTGTCTTTTGATTTAAAAGATAGACCTTTCCCTCCTATGTACTTTTCACAAGATGTGATAATTTCACTGACTGCAAAAAAAAATGGTCAGAACAGTGTATCGGGAGCTTGTGACATATGAAAAGACTTTTCTAAACTTTGTTTATTCATATAAAAATTCAAACAAACTTTGTCTGGAAACAACTAAACTGTTGTTTTATTTAGGCACTCTTCAAGCCTAGCCTAGCCTAGCCAAAGCCAGCCTAGTGTAAAGGGATCTTGAATCCCAATATGTAACCTTTTAAGTGTGGATTTTGTTGATATCATAACTTATTTATATATGTTTAATCAGCAAAACAGAACACTGGGATACTTTTTAGAATTTAACTGTATTATATGTTTTAAATGATGTTATGAAATTCGTTAAAATTTCATATTTTAGGTTTAAAAAGCCATTTATTGCCAATTTATAAAAAAATTATTTAATGAATTTTGTGCTAAAAATGTATATTCAATTATAAAAACTGCTATAACTTTCTAATGTATGAAATTGACTATTTCTGGCTTGAAATTTTACTTTCTGAATATTGAACTTTTATACTGAAAAAGTTATAAGTAATTCATCATAATTAGCAAATAATTACAGCATTGAGTATTCATTGACTAATAATGCATTTTTGTCACTATTTCATGATATTTTGTCACTATTATATATTTTCTAGTATTCTTATGAATGTAATTCCTCCCATTCCATCATTGACTCCTCTCCCCTTTCAGATGATCTACAAATGTTTAGAACATAAAATGTTACCTCATTTTGTAATAAATCATTAAATTTATATGGTAATATTTTTAGTGGAAGAGTATACAAGTTTATAGTTTCTTAATAATAAAAGAATTTGTCTGTCTGTATCATCTGTAACGGCAAATCTAGGTAACATAGAGCCCTGAAATTTTTCGGTTCTTGACATGAAACACCTCAAAATTTATTTTTTAATTCAAAATAGTTTTTATTTATTCACTGTATAAAATGAATGTTGAGTGATTTAAAAATCACTACTATACCAGGGAGAATTTTGCACTGAATGCGATATAACGAACAAAAAATTGGGGAATCTCTAAGAACATAAGTCTGATTCCAGTTGGCCAGAAATTAGCTTTTAAGTGGGATCCATAAATTTTATTCTTTTTCTGAGATAATTAGGCAAGCTCAGCACCAGAATTTTTTGTTTTCATGTGAAAGCTTCATGAGAGCCTCTAGTAATATGAGAACATTTTCTGCTGTTCTACAAGCAAAGAAACATAAAATATATCATGTCTTTCATAATTATCATAGATATCCACATTAAAAATTGTGTCATGCACATGTATTTAAACCAGTTTGCTCTTCATAAAGATTGCTATAATTTGTTCTGCAGAGAGCATTCTACTAAATTATCTGTGTTTTAGCCGCTCTAGAATGCTCTGAACAAAAATACTTTATAATCACACTTTACTTTGAAACTAGGAATTAGTAAATTGTTTGATAAGGAGAGATGTGAAGTATTTGAAGAGTGTTTGTTAAGTTGAGATGTGCGATATTTAGAAGTGTTTGTTTAATAAAGACATCTGGTATTCAGGTGTGTCCACTATAAAGGGGTATTACTCTATATGCAACACCTCTACAGAGAATCAGTCCAGAGCAGCCCCAATAATTGTTTTAACTCTTACATACATAATGTAGTGTTGGTACAGGCAAGGTCTTATTGTGAGAAATGGGTCTCAATAATGTTAAGGTCAGGGTGCAAAATAAGCAGTATCGCATCGCAAATTGCGAAATTTGTGTTTTGAAAATTTATATGAAAATGAATTTGCATTGCATTTTGTGACTTAAAATCATGACAGTGAAAAAAGAAATCTTTCCTCAAATTCTCATCGCTCCTTACTACAAGCATCCCTCAAAATTCCCACTCGCCAGTCACCATGTGGTGATTAAACTTGAAAAACTGGTGATTATATAACTCCTAAATTAAAGAAAAGGTACTGGCTGGCCTTCTAAAAAATAAAAGAGGAATAAATAATAGTAAATGCTTCATCAGCTTGGAAAAGTAAAAAATAAAAAAAACTTTAAAACTTAAGAGAGTAACAGGTATATTAAGAATAAGAAATAATCTGTAATTGTAGCAAAAATTTAAAGCTGAAAATATCTTGAATAATTAAAGTGTTATGGGGGGGAAATGAATTTCAAATTGTCCCCAAAAGTACTTGAATGCTTTATGGTAAATAAATGTTTATAGGATGTTTTGGAAAACAAATAAAACACTTGAAAAGACCTATAATGAAAATCGTTGGTAAGATTTAAATCGAATTAGAATTTTAAGCTTTATCCCTCTTGTGCTTGCCTATTTATTTTTATTTTTAAAACTCTGTAATATAGTTATGAACTGCTAATCAAAATGTCGAAACTGCTACACAAATGAAATTTTGATTAGCAATTTGCTGCTAAAAAATGTTCCCTTAATTTGTACCCTAGTTAAGGTATTGTATTTCTTGTTTTTATTTCACAGTAAAGCCTATATCTGTCATACAAGAATAGCTGTCATCCACATTATTGGAAATATCATAGCAAATCATGGGTGCAGTAAAAGACTTTAAATTTGTTTTAACCAGCTCAGCCTTAATACAAACAATGACATCTGTCAGTAATACAACATAAAAAAATAAAAAAAAAACTGGCTTTTCTAGTGTTTTAAAATTGAATGATATAATACATAATGTTGTGACACATCACAACACTTTTATTTTATTATTCAAAAATTAACATTTTTATAAATCATTAAATATTTTTTAATTTCTTTTATTTTAATTATTTAAATTTTTATCTTTAATTTATTCTAAATTTATTCTATTCAAAAAATTACCTTATTCAGAATTGCTTTTATTTTTTATATAAGTCAGTTGCCACGTTTTTCCAAATTTAAATTGTAGTATTCTGCTACTCAACTTACACGTCTTTCATTCTCGTCTCGTCATGAATGCTTTTAACTTAAACATGTGCAGTGCACTCTTCCAGCAACTGAGCAACCTTCATTTCCGGCTGAGAAAGTCTTTCATATGGATCACTTGATCTGATTCTCCTCCCTTTTCGGGATCTTGCTCTTTGAACTTGTTTGGGCACTTGTTGGTTGTTGAAGTTTGGGCAGGATTTCTTCCTGCGTTGGCTCATTTTTTTTTCTCCTGAAAATTTTGCAGTCTAGAAGGTGTGTAAAGCTGTTGTCTGTTCATCTGTCTTGAACAGGCATGGCGAATCCAACCATTTTTTTTATGTAATGTGTTTTAGTTATCTTGAGTAATCAAAGCTTCTATTCTTCAAAAAATACTAAGTATGTTTTACTTGAATTAAAATATGAAGATCAATCAAACATTTAAATATATTTTTTGTACAGGGAGATCATTTTGAATTCTATTGAAATTTAGACTGCCCGGTTGATGACTTGTGATTATGGTCTTGATGAGCTGAATTTGTCTTCTCTTCATCTGCAAAGCTATAGTTTGTTCATCTTAAGTGAATTAGTGATTCTATATTTTAATGAGAAAAACTTGCATCTCTTCAGCTTCAAATATATATTTTGTTCAAATAACTTGAGTTTTGTGATTGTCAAATTAATAAGCTGAATACCTCTTCATCTTCAAGGATATCAATTTGTGATATGTTTAAGAAGTGCATTCTGAAATTGCTTTTAGTTGATGATCTTGACTTATAGATTTTGATTAAAATGAAAACTGCTGTCAACAAAATTTATATTGATCCATTAGTAACACTACATTTTCATGTGCAAAGAATTTGTACAATTAAGTTGAGTATTCATAGATGTGAACAATATCAGTAAATTTTAAGATTCAACATTGTTGTGTGTACTGCTAGAATTAAAAACTTATGCATTTTGTTTGCAGAATTAAGAACAATATTAAGTGATACTAGTGACAATTTCTTCATTGACCAAATAGTATAATTAATGAACGAGTATGAAAATAAACATTATTTTTGTGAATTACAAATAAAGAAGAATTTTTTTTTTATTCAGTGTTCATAATTTTTTTAGAGAGACATTGGCTTTCACATTAAATATTATCTCATCTTAAATTTTTTTTTATTCTTTTGATTTTAGATCCATGAATTACAAAAATTATACCTGAAAGGAAAATTTTTCATGAACGCCAGTGTAATTTTTGCTGTTTAGATTGGTTGAATAAAATTAAAACTGTCTACTTTATTGACACTTTTGAGTAATAAATATTTTTTACAGAATAAAAACAATTTTCTTTGAATGAAGTTTTAGAAATATTGTCTGTTCAGTATTATCTCAACATCCCCTGGATCTAAAAAACTTGAAAAATGGATGTTATTACCAGCAATAAAATAAGGAATAATTGTATCAAATTTGAAACAAATTGGTAAAAAATCAGATTTGTGTATGTGGAACATATAAAAGAAAATTTCCATTTTAGCCCTACAATGCATGATTTTTTATTTTTTCACCAAACATTTTTTTTTTTCTTAATGATTTTGGCTTAAGTATATGTGGAAAAATATTGAAAAAATATTTAGCTTTTTCTATTGGTTAATTTTTGAATTTTTAGATTTGATTCATATATGAATCAGCATTTAGCTACAACTTTCAATTGATATTGAAGAGATAAAAAAAATTATTTACCATCATATAAATAATAACTTTGATATAAAAATGCTAAATTATATTTTGTTTATAAACATAAAATATATTTTAATTAAATTTAAATTTCTGATATTTTAATGTATTTTATATTACACTGCTCACAACTGAAATCGCAACACCATAAAGTTGTAGGTGTAGCTTTATGTAAATCAGGCAATGGAAACAGCAAGGCAAGATATGCAAATGATCACAGTTTTGTTACTCATAGTAACATAACAACTTGCCGAGCAACACAAAAGCATCAGGTCAATGAGGAGCAATATCACAGCTTAACTGTAGCGTCATTGGTTTCAGGTTGTAAAAATCATCACAGTATGCCAAGAGTACTTCGATATACCGCATACGTTCACAGAGTTTCCCCCAAGATTAAAAAAGGGCAGGGTGCTGTTACCAGAAAAAGGGCACATATATTTTATGTTTGAATAACATTTATGCTTGGAATTTTTATGATGAAAATTAGAGCATTGCAAAAAAATGTAAACACTTTTGTTGCGTACGTATACCTCCAAGTCTAATAGACAAAAATGTAAATATATTTTCTTGTTTTGTAGGAAATAGGGTCAAGATTGTGAATATATAAAATTAATTTCAATTTTTTAATATTTTGAACTTGTTTTTTAAAAAACTTACATATCTGTCCGAGCAAGTGGTTTTTTTTTTTTCATTTTGCTTATTTTTACTCGAAATATCTTCGAAACCATAAAAGACAGATATAAATAGTAAGGGATAAAAATATGTATTAGCAAATTTAGTTGCTATATTTATATTTTTAAAATATGCTTATAGTTTTCGAGTATCATCGTTTTGTCGAGCTGAAAAAGAGTGAAAATTTCCCCTTTTTAAAATTTGTAATGCTATCTTAAAAATTAAACCTGTAAACAATTATGCAAGAATATAGCTCTTTAAAATCCCTACAGGTGTATATAATTGAATTTTGAATGAGCTCTTTGTTTGCAAAGTATAGTGGTTATAATTTCGATATTTTAGTATTTTAACCTAGGCATTGCAGTGTGTAGAAAAGCTTTAATTTACTTAATATGTTACTATTGTTTCAGCTGAATCTGTTACTTACTTCTTTGTGAAATATTTGTGCATAAGTATGAGATAATCTTATTTTGTTTAAAAAATTAAGGCATTAAATGAACTTGGAGATTCTAAAAAGGTGTAATGATTGGTTAGGTTTGAAGAAAAGAAATGAAAATTTACATATTCAAATACATATTTATGTGCCGCCAGGCAAGTTTATAGATTATAGGTCAGGTTGAGTTCAGGTCAGATAAGTTTAATTTATATACTGAAAAATAAGTTTGTAAAATAATTTTATATTTTAACCTGAAGTCTATGGCCTAAGCATCCAGATAAAATCGTTGTGAAAACTAAAGTACTAACTAGCTATAAACAGTTAGCGAGTCATTTGTAGCACTTTGGAATCCTGTAAACAATATAAATGAATCTGAAAAAATCAAATAGCTTTATTGAACTTTACTGAAGTTTTATTTTACAAAATGTTATTCACATTCCAAACCATTTTGGCTTCATGGGAGTGGAGCCACCACCACTAAGGTATGAAAATGTTTCTTTTGTTGAGAACAAATTTATCATTGAATAAATGCTATTTCTATATCAAATGCAATTATAGTCTTGAGCAATTGGGTTTATTAGCAATTACAATTATTGAATTTATATAAATTTAGAGTTTATTAAATTTAAAAAGGAGAATATTAAATTTTGATTTTTAGTATTTTCTCAATAGTCAATGAGGTTTGATGATTTTAAGGGATAAGATATATTTAAACAGGATCAAAATTTATGGTAATGAACACAGAGAAAGGGCTCTGGGATCATACATCTGTATCTGAGATCATACAAGAACTGGTTGATTTTCCTTTGAGGACAGACATTGCTCTCTTAACAAAAGGCTAAGCAGGGGATCTGATCTGCTACCAAAAGGGCAGGGAGGGCGCTTTTCTCCTACAAAGGGCAAGGAGGGCGCTGTTCTGGTAACAAAAGGGCAGACAGGGCACTGCGCTCTTCCAAAAGTGCCTGGGGTAAACTCTACGTTCAGTTGTCGTCAACGGAACAGCAGCAAATCATTGGAATGAACCTTCGAAGGATCGCTGAACTATTGGATCTTGATGTGAGCACAGTTCAACGGTGTGTGTTACAGTTTGTGAGAGACAACGAAACCACATGAAGATCAGGTAGTGAAGCCTCCAGGTGTACTACACCACGTGCAGATCGTATGCTTCTGAGATGCGTTGCACGGGAGCCATTTACTACAGCAACCGCTCACACTACAGATATCCCACACTACAGATAACGTGGTTTCAACGCAAATAATTCTAAACCGTTTGCATGATGCAGGACTCCGAAGTGGAGGACTTTTTTGACACCTACTGTTTCAACGTCTTCACTGGTTACATCATCACCTCCAGTGGTGTCAAATGAGATGCAATTGATCGACAAAAGGGCGGAATATTCTGTTCACAGATTAATCATGATTCTGTTTTGGCATGGCAGATGGCTGTACTCGTATATGACGGCTCTTTCAACAATGCCACCAGGAAACTTTTTCTATACAATCGCCACACAGCCCCCTTCAGTGATACCATGGTTTGGGGTGGTATAACATTTGTTGGACGGACACCTTTGATCCATGTTTCTGGTAGTATCATGGCACAATGATATATCTGTGATATTGTAAGACGTGTGGTACAGCCATATCTGTCAATCAGACCTGGACTGATTTTTCAGCAGGATAATGCCAGGCCACATACAGCACGGGTAACTATGAATAGTCTACAAGGTTTTGATATCCTGCCTTCGCCAGAATATTCTCCCAATTTGTCACCAATTGAGCATATCTGGGACATCATGAGTCGCCAATTAAAAGAAATCCTAATTCCAGCGAACCATGTTCAGTTACAAGTCCAATTGCATGCTGTGTGGAATGTATTCCCGCAGCACACCATTGACCATCTCATTGATGGGATGCCTTATCATATTCAATCCTGCATAGCTGCTCGCGGTGGACCTATCCCATATTGATCTAATGTCAATAAAGTTCCATGCTTTCATTTTCCAGATATAAACTTTTGATCATTTGCACATCTTCATGTTACAATTATATTCTGTAAATTCCATAAGGATACATCAATTTCTTCATGGTGTTGCGATTTCAGTTGTGAGCAGTGTACCATGATATTTGTGTAGAATGGAAAACACCACATTTTTTTATAGCCGATAAAGGATTGTGTATTGCACATTGACAATTTTAAATCTGGTGCAGTTTTGATTTCAAATCGGCATGTTGGATATTGTCCTGTCTAACACATATGGGAGGATGTATGCTACAGGACCTTTCCTTCTTTCTACATCATGATATTTCTGTAAACTACTGCTTGGCCCCACTTTAGAACAATGCGCTCGCCAATTTCTGTTATATTTGAATAAGTAATTTCAATACCATTGAATTGTTATATTCTTTGTTATGTACTATCTTACAAATTTATTAGTATTGCTAATTATAATATTTTAAGAATTAAAAATTCATTAATAATCTAAATGTTCAGTAAAATTTGTAGGTTAAATCCTTAGTAATTGCATTACAGTTGCTCGCGGAATATAAATATCCAAAAAAGGAAAAATAAGAAATCATGGCCTTTTGATGAAAAATATGAATAATTTATGTCTCTAATTAACAATGTCAAGTAGTTATTGAATAACCATTGCAGGGTATATGAATCAGTATAAGATACAGGATGTTACTTGGTATTTTAACACTAATTTTTGTTTAAAAAAAATGAAATTGATTCATAAGCACCACTGTGTATTGTGAGTCTAAACCTACCTGTTAGTGCATGGTGATCCATATATGAATCATCCCTAAATATCGAAATTTTTAATATTAAAATTCATTTTAAGTTAAATCAATTTATAGAAATGAAAACACTATACCCTGAACTTCGTAGAATAAATTCTTTGAAGCTCTTAGAAAAAAAATTACTGCCAAAACACAGAATATGTAAACATTGTAATCAGAAAGAATAACTTACTAAAACTATACATAATGTGCAATGGTGGTGCAATTTACAGAAGCCAGCAGCAATAAATTACTGAGACGGTATTCTAGTTATGTAATAAGTACAGAAAGCAGACTATTTCTAGATTTTTTTAAGGCAAAATCAGCTAAACATTAGATTGATTCATATATGAATCAGTATGCATTGTAGGGTTAGACATATATACTAGAGATGGGCGAATAACACTTTTCTTAGTTAAATTCTTGAAAGTACTTGAAAAAGGGAGGTATGAAAATATTTCGCGGATCCATGACATATTTTTTTCCAAGAAGTTCTGCTTACCCTGGAAATTTCCCTAGGGGTTCCGCTGTTTCTGAAAAATTTCCAAAGCAACATCAGTTTTTTCCAAAAATTTCCTCAACAGCCTCAATAATAAACATTAGTTTACTATTTATTTTTCCTTGCAGTAATGCATACACCTTCATAATGAGGGGTGAGGGGTTGATTGGCGTCCTTTAAAAAAATACATTGTACTTGAAAGTCCTTATACTCACTCTGATACAATGTACAGTATAATGTTTTTGACACTTACTTTAGTTTTCCTTTGAAAATCAGTCATATCACATTTTATATTTAATTTCAAAGCTAAGCTTTCAAATTACATTGTTTTCCTTTTTTTAATTCTTCTAGAACTGTTTTGAATGTGGTTCCCATAATCCCCAATGGGTTAGTGTAACATATGGAATTTGGATCTGCCTGGAATGTTCCGGCAAACATCGGGGCTTAGGAGTTCATCTGAGGTATAATTTGTCAATGTTATTTTCTTATGTTTAGAAAAGTCAAATGAAGTAATAAATGATTAAAAGAAAATGCTGTTAATTATTGAATCTCAAATCTTTTTATAAGTGCTTCTCGCATTGTCAACTGCATTAGCAATTTACTTATAATGTTGAAATTTAATTTGCCATTTATTTTTATTGTTGGAATGCATTGGAACTATTTTCATTGTTAGAGGCAATTTATTTTTATTGTTGAATTTGCTATCCACAAGAAATAGTTTAACGGTGCAATGTATGGTATAATATTCTTGACATTTACTTTAGTTTTCTTTTGAAAATCAGTCATATCACATTTTATATTTAATTTCATGAGGGATGTAATGTGTAAGGGGGTTGACTTATGTGGGGATTAAATATGAAAGCATTTTCTGTGATTGGTTTATTTTTGCATAAAAGAAATATATAGTAGATGATGCTAATTTAGTGAATTATGAACTATTAATAAGTTTGCGAAAATACTTTTTTACATATTTTCAAATTCAGAAATGCTTTTTCAACACTTTACAACAAGCATGTTAAATTCATGGGCCGCATGCGGCCCACAACGAATATCTTTCTGGCCCAGTCTATATAACAGTATGTGAAAAAAGTTTTGATAAAATTTTTGTAGCTTAATTATTAAAATTTCTAACTATACATATTTATTAGCAGAAAGAAAATGTCTTGGCCCAGCCATTCTTTTATCCGAAATAACCTAATAATTTCACTGCCGTACATTCCTCTAAAACTCAAACTAAAAAAAGAAAAATACTGTCTTATATTCCTATGATTCACCAACGAAATCATTAAGCTAAAATCAAAACTAGAACCGAAACTCAATTATAAAATACAGAGACTACGAGAAGTGATCTGTTTGTTTAGATTAGAAAACCATGTTTCACAGCTCCAGATGGAGAAATTATTCATTGGATCCCCCCTATGCCAAGGTCAAGTATCTGCAAAATACATTGGAGTTGCTCCCATCGACATTTAATGCCATTTAGTAGTACAAAAATAAATTCAAGTAAAAACATTCTATTTGAATGCAACTTCGCGGTCGGCACACTGGCGAGTTGGATCATTTTGAATCATTGTAGAGAGGTAAATAATGAATATTAGAAAATCCATCAAGGTTATATAACATTAAATGTCACTATGAACAACATAAATGAAAATATAAGAATTATACGAATTAACGAAGGATTAATGAGACAAGAGAAGTTGAAAGAGTTCAAATTGGAACTGAAAAAACAACAGACCATGTTTACTAAAGTAATACAAGAAAATTAAGTGGCGGTGATGTATAAAAAAGTTATATAACATTAAACGTCACGTGAACAACATAAATAAAAATATGATAAGAATGATATGAATTAATGAAGGATTAATGAAACAAGAGAAGTTGAAAAAGTTCAAATTGGAACTGAAAAAACAACAGATCATGTTTACTAAAGTAATACAAGAAAATTAAGCGGCAGTGCATGTATAGAAAAGTTATATAACATTAAACATCACTATGAACAACATAAATAAAAATATGATAAGAATGATAGAAATTAACGAAGGATTAATGAGACACGAGAAGTTGAAAGAGTTCAAATTGGAACTGAAAAAAACAACAGACCATGTTTACTAAAGTAATACAAGAAAGTGAAGCGGCGGTGCATGTAAGCTACGCCTTGTCGGAGATGATAGCTAAACACTCAAAACCTTCTATCGAAGGGAATTTCATCAAGGAATGTCTAACTAAAGCTGCAGAAATTGTTTGTCTGCGAAGTGTGAAGGCTTTTCAAGTAATATTTTTGTCTCGAATACCATTGCAGAAAGAGTCACCGATTTGACCGGCAATTTAAATGATCAGATCAAAGCAAAATCATCTAGTTTCGAAGTTTTTTTTCATTAGTGTGATGAGAGTACAGATACTGGGGGCGTAGCCCAGTTAGCTGTGTTTCTTCGTGCTTGTGACATGGATTTCAACATTTTTAAGGAATTATTGGAACTAGTACCGATGCCTGGCATTATGACAGGATAAAATATTTTTAATTGTGTCTATGAACTATTTTAAAAATACAATCTACCTCTGTCTAAATTGACTTCTATAGCAATAGATGGAGCGCCTACAATGACCGAAAAAACCTACGGTTTCGTGACACAACTGCAAAAAAATAGGATGGTTCCAAGGTTCATCATATGCATTGCATTATATATCAAGAAATATTATGTACGAAGGTAATAAAGATGGAAAATGTGTGGATACCTATTAAAACAATTATCAATTTTATAAGATCTCAAGGCTTAAATCAGCGACAGTTCTCTGCTTAAGTGAATTAGAAAGCGAATATTCCGGGTTGTTCTACTATACCGAGGTACATTGGCTATCCTGTTCCAAGGTTTTTAAATAATTCTGGGACTTGAAGGAAGAAATATGTCAGTTTTTAATAACGAAAAATCAGGACACGAGCTTGTTTTTTTATCCAGTATGGTTGCAAGATTTATCCATCTTGGTTGATATAAAAAAACACTTATCCGATTTAAATTTAAAACTGCAGGGGAAGGATCAGATTATTACGAAAATGTGTGACCAAGTTAAAGCATTTAAATGTAAGTTAGCTCTTTGGGGAACGCAGTTGAGAAATGAAGATTTGACGTACTTTCCGACATGCACCGTATCAAGTTTAAGTGAAATTGCATCGTATCAATAATGTGCAGGAAAAATTTTTAGCTTTAGAACTGAATTTGAAACAATGCTTGCAGATTTTAAATTTTTGGAAGACAAGTTGTTTTTTTTTTTTTTTGCTTTCTTCGATTTTCTCGATAAATATAGAATTAGTACCTAATCATATGCAAATGGAGGTAATCGAAATCCAGTGCTATTCAGATTTGAAAACAAAATTCAGTGAAGTTGGTGTGCCTGAATTTTATTTGCCAGCCAGGTTTGAAAACACTCGAAAATTCGCATATGAAATTATTTCCATGTTTGGAAGTACTTATCGGTGCGAGCAATTATTTATACTTATGAAAAGAAATAAGTCACCTGTCAGATCAAGAATTACTGACATTCACCTTGGTTCAGTTTTGAAAGTAGCCACTGCGAACAAGATTTCCCCCGAAATAGAAAAGATAGTAGCAGAGAAGAGATGCCAAGTATCAGGAAGAAAGCATTGATTTTATCACAGTCCCAGATTTTTTTTTTATATATACCGTACTATTCAAAATAAACCTAGTTCTCTATAAAAATTTGAAGTTTTTTTTTTGGCGGCCCACATAAACTTAGACATTGTTTATTTGGCCTGTGTTAGCCTTTGAGTTTGACATGCTTGCTTTACAACATAGTTGAAAAGTGTTTATGACTTTGTTCATTCTGTCTGTCTGTCCGTTAGCACGATTACTGCCGTAAAAATGGCTTTATCAAAATGAAATTTTAGTATGTTGTTCAGATGGTCTGTGGGACCTATGGGAATATAAATGAATAATATCATCCAATTAGTTTTGGATTGAAAAAATGAAATACATTGAACCCTATGGGACCTAATTTTTCAAACACTTTTTAAGCAAATTTAAAATTCACAAATTACTTTGAAAGTTTTAGGAAATATTCAAATTATCTCATAAAATATATAAAAAGAAGTTCAACAAAATATATTCAGTAATTTTTTAAATAAAAATTAAAATGATAATTATTCCCTTTATATGAAGCGATCATGTGACCCACTTCAAAATAAAATAATGGCATCCATCTTGTGTCAAAATCATTATTTTTAAAGTTCTTTTTAATTAATATTTAGTGTTGTATCCATCCTAAAACCGCTTTATTTTTGCTTAAATTCTGTGCATCTGCATGCTGAAACAACACAATTACAATATATTTGAATGTAAATGATCATCAAATTTTGATTATTTCTACAACAAAGCCTAATTTTCACTTATGGAGAATGTAAACAGCAAAATATGTAGAATCAGTTGTATAAGAATTGCTTCATTCCTTTAATGCAAAATTATTTAGGTCATGGAGTCTACAATATAGCTGATATGAATGAAACATTCATTGATTTTACACAGAGGACCAGACGATCTTTTCAATGAAGTTTTAAGCATAGAGTTAAATTACTTGTACCTCCATGGTTTTAGCTTTTTAAATAAAATAAATTATTATAGTATTGTGATGAATAAAAGGAATGGAAAAATGTTTATGAATGAAATGCTGCTTTTATAGAGAGAGCCAGTCGATTTGTATTTCGATGATGTCATTTGAATAAAGTTCATTTGTTATGAAGTTTTCAAATATAATAAATTATTGTAGTATTATGATAATTTTAAAAATATTACCAAGGAATGTATCGCACTTTAGAGATGTTTAAACCAGACAATTTATATTTCAATATAAATTGAATGAAGTTCATTTTTTCGATGAAGTTTTACGTTTTCAAATATAATAAATTAATGTAGTATTGTGATAATTTTAAAACTATTACCGAGGAATGTATCACATTTTAGAGATATTTATATAAAATTGCATTGAAGATTAAATATTACCCATAATATTCAAATAAAAGAATAACAAAGTGATCCTGTTATTTTTGAAAATCCCTCAGCTGATTACTGATGCACCACATGAGAAGTTGATGTCTCTATTTAAGGTGTGTTACATAAAATATGAAATTAACTTAGCTGGAATATAAATAAATGACCAATACTTATTTTGTACTTGAAACTTACTTATAATTCATTAGCCTTTGACTGGAAAATTATAATTTTTCTGTATTGCATGTTTGTGCTCTTTTAATTCTTAGTGTATTTATTTAGTGAAGTATTTTCTCCTACAGCTTTGTACGGTCTGTTTCTATGGACAAATGGAAAGACATTGAACTTGAGAAAATGAAAGTTGGTGGCAACCGCAAAGCCAAGCAGTTTTTAACAAGCCAATCAGATTATAATCCTAAGATGGCATTATCTGAAAAATATAATACCCGAGCAGCAGCTTTGTATCGTGATAAAGTAATTTTTCAATTTTTGACTTCTTTGTTTCATTATTTTTTCTTTAACTTAAACATATTATTGTTTTCTTTATCTAAAAATATCTTAATATAATGCATTTATCCTGTATTGAAATTCTGAAGTAAATATTAGATTTTTATATTAAAATTATCCTGTTTGTGTATAAGCTAAAGCTGTGGTTTGCAACCATTTCCAAATAAAGAGCTGCATTTGAGGCTCAGGGACCACACGTATGTATTGCACACACACATGTATGTAAACATACACATACATGGGTGTACGTGCAAGATGGAAAATATAGGCAAAATAGACACTATAGGCAAAAAGAAAATCTTGATTCAAAATTGTTTGGAAATGCGATTAAAATTGTTTGGGGATACAAAAAATGCTAAATGATGAGAAACTAGCAGAGGGGGGAAAAAAAAGAATTATATTGAGATGTTGTTGTCTGCAACATTTTTTGTGTGGTGAAGTTATTCGCCATATGCAACATGTAAATATTATTTTTTTTTTTATCTGAAATTTTGTGCATGTTAGTTTTAGCCCAAATGGCAACTTTCAAGACCCCAAGCATTTTGATTTGAAAATGTGTACTGCTTTTGGTCCCATTTTAATATGTACACATTGTGATTGCACATATATTTTTCATTTCGTTGAAACCTTAACTTATTTTTTGGAACGTTCACACACACAAGGGTTCCACCTGTATGAAAAGAATATAAACCATAACTATTGCATCTCTTTGCAGTTTTGGTTTCTTTTTAGGAAAGTAGATAAAACTTGCAAGGTGCAAAACTTTCATCTATATATTTAAGTTCTGACAATATTCTGTTCCCAGCAAATTCTGGTGAGGTGATCCTGGGTAAATATTGGACATCAAATTTTTGCTATTATTCAGACATTTATAAGCGGCAAAATAACATCCATTAAATGGCATTTATAATAAAATTCAATTTTGTTTGCTTCCTTCTTTTATTGGTAATTTTCTACCTGTTTTCAGTATTTATTGGTGAAGTTAACTCTTTTAACCTCTAAATAAAATCAGTTGGTTCCTTGATTTTCTGTTCTACTTATATTTTGCATTTATTTAGAAACTGTTATTTTTACAGCTGGTTTGGAAGACTCGTAACTTTCTAAATTGGCTAGTTTCTTTAACTTATTTAGAAAATTGTGTTCATAATTTTACTCACTTGATAAGTGCTTTAAATCCTTAGTTGGTCATTCACTTACCTCTTTGGTATTTTGCTGTTTATTCATAGTATCTTACTACCCATTCCTTCCTCTATGGTTTTTTTTTTTAACCTCTTTCTCTCCTCTCGCTTTAGCAACCCCCTTTCTCTGCTTCAGTCATGCTTACTGCATACGGATGCTGTAAGACGGTAAAGTACTTGAATTTTATATCACCATTTTCAAGGCATTAAAAGTACTTCAAAATTCCCATTTTCTTAGTTAAGTCCTTGAAAGTGCTTGAAAAAGGGAGGGTTGAAAATGTTCTGCGAATCCATGGCATTGTGTTTTCTCCAAGAAGTTCTGATTTCCCCAAAAATTTCTCTAATGGTTTCGCTGTTCACAAAAATTTTCTAAACAGCATTGTTTTTTCCAAAAATTTCCTCAACAGCTTCAACAATAAACAATAATATTAGTTTGCTATTTATTTTTCCTCCCAGAAATACGTACAACTTCGTAATGAGGGATTGATGGATGTCCTTGAAAAAGAATTACAGGGTACTTGAAAGTACTTGAAATATTTTTATGGGAAAGTGTACTCATACTGGTTTTAATATCAATTGTTAATTTAGCTCTGATGAGTGGTGGTAGCACATCTTGTTTGTCTTGGCAAAGAATGCTTTTCTTCTTCAAAATTGGTCAAAACTATTATTTTATGTTGTTGCATGTTGCTTTTAACAGTCAGAGTTAGTGACTTGTTATAGGAAAATCAGCATTTGCCATAATTAGAACAAAATTTTTTATACCTCTTTATAATACTACTTCGCCATTTTTAACATTTTACAACAAAGTTGAAAAGTGTTTATGACTTTGTTCATTCTGTCTGTCTGTCTGTCTGTCCGTTAGCACGATAACTGCCGTAAAAATGACTTTATCAAGATGAAATTTTAGTATGCTTTTCAGGCGGTCAGTGGGACCTATGGGAATATAAATGTATAATATCACCCAATTAGTTTTGGATTGAACCCAGGTTGAAAAAATGAAATACATTGAACCCTGTGGGACCCTATTTTTCAAACATCTTTTAAGTGGATTTAAAACTCACAAATTGCTTTGAAAATTTTAGGAAATATTCAAATTATCCCATAAAATATATAAAAAAAATTTCAGCAAAATATATTCAGTCGTTTTTTTAATAGAAATTAAAATAGTAATTACACCTTTTATATGAAGTGATCACGTGACCATTATATGAAGAGATCATGTGACCCACTTCAAAATGAAATATGGCATCCATCTTGTGTCAAAATCGTGATTTTTAAAGTTCTTTTTAATTCATATTTAGTGTTGTATCCATCCTAAAACTGCTTTATTTTTGCTTAAATTCTGTGCATCTACATACTGAAATAACGCAATTACAATATATTTGAGTTTAAATGATCATCCAAATCTGATTATTTCTACAACGAAGCCTACTTTTCACTTATGGAAAATGTAAACAGCAAAATATGTAGAATGAGTTGTATAAGAATTGCTGAATTTCTTAAATCAAAATTATTTAGCTCATGGAGTCTGCAATATAGCTGATATGAATGAAATATTCATTGATTTTACAGAGAGAAGGACGATTTTTTGGATGAAGTTTTAAGCATAAAGTTTAATTACTCGTACCTCCATGGTCTTAAGTTTTTAAATAAAATAAATTATTATAGTATTGTGACGAATGAAATGAATGGAAAAATGTTTATGAATGAAATGCTGCTTTTATATAGAGCCAGGCTTGTTATATTTCGATGACGTCATTTGAATAAATTTTAGTTGTTTTCTATGAAGATTTTAAATATAATGAATTATTTTAGTATTATAACAATTTTTAAAATATTACCAAGGAATGTATCGCATTTTAGAGATATTTAAACCAGTCAATTTATATTTCAATGCCGTCATTTTAATGAAGTTCATTTTTTTCGATGAAGGTTTAAGTTTTCAAATATAATAAATTAATGTAGAATTGTGATAATTTAAAAAATATTACCGAGGAATGTATCGCATTTTAGAGATGTTTACATGAAATTGCATTGAAGTTGGAAAGTGTTTCATAATCAATGCTGTATGCATGATTGATTTTTCTTGTATGATATCTTATTGATGAACTCTTTTTTAAATTGATATTGATAGTGTGGGATAAGGATTAGTTTAAATGGATTCTAAAATATCGAAAATTCAGTTGAAATGAAAATTGTTCGTTATTAAGAAGTGTCCATTAGGGATGTTGTCCACTAAAAAAGCAATGCTATTTTCTTTAGATACTAGCAGAATAACAAAAAAAAATGTTGTATTTGAATATGCAAATGCATTACATGCAACAGAAAAAAAAATTTGTAATATTTCATTTTCTTACTTAATTCTGTAATAATAAAGGAAGATGTTAGTTTGTCTGTTAATTGCATAATGGACAAGCTATGCAATTTGATACAGTAATACTTCAGTTCAGGCCCGAAGACACCTCAGCGACACATTTTCATTTATTGCTAGAAAATGTATCAGTTTTGTGCTTGGTTTTCAAGATTTCGCTATGAGTTCCGGTGTAGTTTTAATCAGAGGTTTGCTGCTTAAATCCAGGCAAGTCTGAGTACATTTTCTAGTGATAAAATAAAATTGATATTTTATTTATTTTTGTTTTTAACACTTTACAACAAAGTTGAAAAGTATTTATGACTTTGTTCATTCTGTCTGTCTGTTTGTCTGTCCGTTAGCACTATAACTGCCGTAAAAATGATTTTATCAAAATGAAATTTTTGTATGTTGTTCAGACGGTCTGTGGGACCCATGGGAATATAAATGAATAATATCACCTAATGAGTTTTAACATTGAAACCAGGTTGAAAAAATGAAATACATTGAACCCTGTGGGACCTAATTTTTCAAACATTTTTTAAGCGGATTAAAATTCACAAATTGCTTTGAAAGTTTTAGGAAATATTCAAATTATCCCATAAAATATATAAAAAAAATTTCAGCTAAATATATTCAGTAGTTTTTTAAATGGAAATTAAAATAGTAATTACACCTTTTATATGACGTGATCACTTGACCATTATATGTAGAGATCACGTGACCCACTTCAAAATAAAATATGGCATCCATCTTGTGTCTAAATCGTGATTTTTAAAGTTCTTTTTAATTCATATTTAGTTTTGTATCCATCCTAAAACTGCTTTATTTTTACTTAAATTCTGTGCATCTGCATACTGAAACAATGCAATTACAATATATTTGAGTTTAAATGATCATCCAACTTTGATTATTTCTACAACGAAGCCTAATTTTCATGTATGGAAAATGTAAACAGCAAAATATGTAGAATGAGTTGTATAAGAATTGCTGCATTTCTTTAATTCAAGATTATTTAGCTCATGGAGTCTGCAATATAGCTGATATGAATGAAATATTTATTGATTTTACAGAGAGAAGGACGATTTTTTCGATGAAGTTTTTATAGAGTTTAATTACTTGTATCTTCATGGTCTTAAGTTTTTAAATAAAATAAATTATTATATTATTGTGACAAATGAAATCAATGGAAAAATGTTTATGAATGAAATGCTGCTTTTATAGAGAAAGCCAGGTGTGTTATATTTTGATGACATCATTTGAATAAATTTCAGTTGTTTTCGTTGAAGTTTTCAAATATAATAAATTATTGTAGTATTATGATAATTTTTAAAATATTACCGATGAATGTATCGCACTTTAGAGATGTTTAAACCAGACAATTTATATTTCAATGCCGTCATTTAAATGAAGTTCATTTTTTTCGTTGAAGTTTAAAGTTTTCAAATATAATAAATTAATGTAGTATTATGATAATTTTAAAAATATTAAAAATATTATATGAGGAATGTATCGCATTTTAAAGATGTTTAAATAAAATTACATTGAAGTGAGCAAGTGTTTCATAATCAATGCTTCATGCATGATTGATCTTTCTTGCTTAGTATTATGATCTGTCAATCATATTGGAAGTTTTCTATTAGGAATTTACATAATAATTCACAGCATTCTCGTATTAATAACTCAATTATTACCATTCATGTGTTATCACTACCATTTCAATAAAATTTTTAAATGTAATAAATTTTTAATTATGTACAATTTAACAATTTGAGATCTGCAGTTCTAATAAAGACAAGAAAGATCAATCATGCATAAGCATTGATTATGAAATACTTTCCAACTGAAATGCAATTTCATTTAAAAATTTCTAAAATGTGATACATTCAGTGGTGATATCTTTTACATTATCACAGTACTACAGTAATTTATTATACTTAAATATTTAAAACTGTATCAAAATATAAATCATCTGATTCTCTATGCAAAATCAATTAATATTTCATTCATATAACTTGTATTCCAGACTCCAGAGCTAAATAATTTCGTGTGAAAAAATTTCAGCAATTCGTATGTAACTCACCTTGCAATCGCTTGAGATATTTGCATTCTGCATAAGTTAAAATTAGGCTTTGTTGAAGAAATAATAAAAGTTTAGGAATCATTTAAAATCACAACTATTGTAATTGCATAGGCACGGAATTTAGATACACAGATAATATGTGTGTGTGTATGTGTGTGTATGTATTCAAAGTATTGGAATCGTGCCGAAGATCGGAACTCAAATTTTCGAAGGATCTACACGTTTTGGGACTTCTAGAACACGAAAAAACTATTTTCAGGAAGACGTCTGTGTATGTGTCTATGAGGATATTACATCCACTCTAATTGAAAAACTAATGGACTGAATTTCATAAAATTTGGTAGGTATGTTTTTTGTGGAAAATTCTGAAGTTCATTAGATTATAGTACGATCCGTAATAAAAGAATCTGCCTTCTTTGCGAAATGGCCGGCAGAAATTGCCTTTATCCACTCTAGCTAAAAACTAATGGAGCAAATTTAACAAAATTTTGTGTATAATATTTCAATAACCTACAAGTGATTTATATACCAAATTTAACAAAATTTGGTATATAAATCATTTGTAGATTATTCTAGTGCAATTCGGGAAAAAGGAACGGGCTATTTTTGCGAAATGGCCAGCAAAAATCTTTAAATATAAAAATAAAAGACTATGTGTGCTCAATTATATCAATTAAATTCCTATTTTATACGTAATTTTTGACAACAAAAAGAATAAGACTAACCCCATTACTCTAGGACTAGCCGTTCTTGAGATATTCTAGTTTTTTCGCGTTTTCGCTACGCCACCTTTGACAATAAGTCCAGCTATCAAATGAGAACCAAATTTAAGTTTAACGTGCAAATTCAATGTCATTTAAAATACTTATGGCTGTTATTTTGTGCAGATAAACTCAAATTATTATTGAAGAAATAAAGAGAATGTTAATATGAGTCTGCAGGGAAAGACATGTGCTGCCCACATCAGAATTTTTAACAATAATACAACAATGATTTATAGAAGTGAACAGGGATTATTTGCAGGCCATTTTGAAAAAAATGTATGATCTATATTTAAAGATCCACCAAATTTTTGTAGAATAAAATGTTCAACAAATTTAAGCTGTGTACCAAATTTTAACTTTCTAGGACGTAGGAAAGCGCATTAAAAATGCCATCAAATAAGTATATCACGAAGAGTTACATAAAATTAAAAAAAAATTTGAAAAATTGTTATCTACCAAATTTATTTTAAAATGTGAAGCCCCTCTCATATGCAAAATGATCAAACTCTTGGAAAGATATTTATTATATAATATATATCTTTTTTCTTTCTGGAGGATATCCCAAAAGTCAGAATTTAATTGAATTTTTTTTTTCCCTATATAAAATAATTTTTAATTAAAAAACTACTTAATATATTTTACTGAAAATTTTTTTGTATATTTTATGGGATAATGTGAATATTTCCTAAAAATTTCGAAGCAATTTGTGAATTTTAAATTTGCTTAAAAAATGTTTGAAAAATTAGGTCCCATAGGGTTCAATGTATTTCATTTTTTCAACCCGGGTTCAATAAAAACCTAATTGGGTGATATTATTTATTTATATTCCCATAGGTCCCACAGACCGTCTGAAAAACATACTAAAATTTCATTTTGATAAAGTCATTTTTGCGGCAGTTATCGTGCTAACGGACAGACAGACAGAATGAACAAAGTCATAAACACTTTTAAACTATGTTGTAAAGTGTTAAAAAGCAAGAGATGAGCAGCAGGCAATATATTCTTAACCAGTACAGGGTGTCTACTGGTGTCTCCGAAATATACCTTGAGCAATGGTCTAAAGCACCCTCTCAAATGAGCATTTTTGTAAAATTCAAATTTTCTTGAAAGGTTTAGAAAAAAATTAATATATTTACAAGTTTGTCAAGTACATAATAAAAGGCATGACAAATGGACACTTGTGCTAATATTATAATAAATATCCCCCCCCCCCCCCTCCCCATTACATTTTCAATCTAGCAGCATTTGCACTACTGGAATTTTTCCAAATATGATGGTGCTTCTGTTCATTAATAATTTTGTAGAACATTTTGAAACACTTGTTTTGTTGCTGTTATTTTATATTTCTATTTGTTTTTTAGTATTTTACTAAAAACCAAGTACTCTGCTTAGGGAAACTAACATACCAAATTGAAAACTTTATTTAAAAATTTGCTTTATTTAAAGATCAGTACAGAGGCAACAGGAAAGCAATGGTCTGTTGAAACTTCATCTGCTAAAAACTTCACCTCTAGTAGTATTCCTAAAAGTTCTTCGAGCAGTAGTTTGAAATCTTATAATTATTCTTCATCTGGCTCTCATTATCAAAATGATGAAAATTGGGATAACTATAGCTCTAGCTACCAAAAGTGAGTATTTGATTTTTTTTTCTTTCTATTTGTAATGTCAAGTTTAATTTTATGTCCTGGAGGTTTGCTCTAGTAGGTATATAGGTTTTAAATTTTAAGTATCTTTTGATTTTTCTCAATCTTCCCGTGTCATGAATGAGAGAATATTTATTCTTGTCCAACATTTTCTTATACATTTATTGTGATTGTACTAGTGATGGACAAAATTATTTAATGCATCAATACGGCATGTATTGTGTAGTGATACATTGAAACTGTATCAATATCCCTCCATTTTATATCCATTCTGTTTCAGTACCGTACAGCATCATATCAACATAATCAGTATTCTGATCTAGGTAAAAAGTGGTGAAGCATCAGGGGAGACAATGCAGACAGTGTCTACCCAAATAATGTGTGACCAAATATTGTATTGTTATATTGACTTGTATTTTAATTGTATATTATTCGAAATAAATGTAGCTAGATTTTCTGTGTACATAAATAGAAGATTTAGCCAAATTTTTACTTTTGGCATCTGACCCTCAAGTGCTAATATATTTTTCAGAAGAATCGTATCGTAATATCTACTCAGTCAGGTGATATGTTTCGAATTTTTCAATGTAAATCACAAATCAACTTTTATAACAAGTGGAAAATTAAAAATTGATGAGGGATGGCTTACTTGTTTCCCTCGATTTTTATACACCAGTTAAAATAGTTTCCCTTGTATTATGTTTTCCTGCATATATTTTTTATGTTTTCCTGTATATATTTTTAACCGGTTCCACAGGGAAACACACTGCATTGATAAAATTGCAAAATTACATTTATTTATTTCATTATAATTCAGTTATTATATTTTAATTTATTTATAAAATATACAGCATGAAACTGTTGAATTATAGAGCATGAAAATGTATAGAACTAACGGACTTTGCCCACTAGTGGTCCCAAAATATAGCAACCAGTTTTTTACTAAGTTCTTTGCTCATTACATGGACAAAAAGGTTTAGCATGGTGTAAAAGTTAGTGGGTCAAAGTTTAACATGATCAGCCTGGTTGTTATCAATCACTTTTTTTTAACAAATAAACAAAACATATGGCACGATGTCGCAAACCGAATACTCCCTAAATTAACACCTTTGACCCACTTTCGGCATGATACCATCTTAAATAAGAATGAAATTTTTGTGCAGTTGGTATACAGCCGGGCAGCTGGTGTGATATTACCCTCACCCCATACATGTATATTGTGTAACATATAGCATGTATCATGAAGGAACTTGTTATCTGTCGCTGTTGGACGATTTATTGAATTCTGTTACTACATTATCTTAGATAGTATGAACTGTGGAAACTTATAACTGGTATATTCCCTGAAAATGGCATTATTTCTTAAATTCTTCTCAATTTATTCGTATTTGCTGCCTTGTGGTGTGTCAATCTTTGCTCTATAACAACCATGAATGTGTCACGCTTACAGAAAACCCAAATATGAGTTTTAAAAATTTAAACAATTTAGCATGCATTCCTTATTTTGTATGTTTAAATTATTTGTGTGATTATGCAGATTCCATCTGTTTTTGTAGCCTCCCTGATAAAGGTGTTTCCTACCAAAGAGACGCTTTCTTCAACAAGAGGCAAGAAGAAAATATGCAGAGACCCGAGTAAGGAATTTTTGTTCTTTTTAATTTCAAAAATAAATGTCTTTTTGTCTATGATAAGAGTTGCAGTCAAGATTTAAATAAAACACCGCTTTTGTTCCCCTCCCCTCATTTTACCTGTCAACATATATATTTGTCATAATTTTGTTTCTGGAATAATCACTGAAGTTGGTGTTGACCTGGAAAATCATTTCCTAAAAAGTCATACAACAGCATGCTTATTTACCTTATAAAGGTGTAACAAAAATTAAATGTGTATGTTTAAAATCAAATATAATGATAAAAAACTGTTTTATGAAAATTTCCTAATTTTCATTGCTTTGTATCTCAATATCCTTGTTTCTGATTTAAGATACGAGTGCTTCCCACCCCCCTCCAGCTCTAGATATATTCTTTGGTCATGTATCTGTGAGGTAAAAACTCAGCTCTCTATTATTAAAAGTGCTTAATAAATAATAACTAAATGCAGAAAAATAACAATAGGAACTGTTACTGGTTCACAAATTAAGCACCAATAAATGTAGGTGCTTATTTTTTGTATGTTATTAAATGTGTTTTCAGTGCTAGTACTAATCTTGCATACATACTTATTTTTAGTGTGTATGTCTATGTTTTCCTTCTAGATATACTGTTTTACTTTTTTAACCATTGTATTTTCTTTATGCTGGTTTGTTAAAAATGTAAAATTGAGATTCCACTATATATATATGAATTCAAGTAAAATAAATTAAGAGAAAAAGTGAGGTATCCATAACTAACAAAAGAATTCAATTACTAGCCAGAAAAAACTCAAGAGAATGTCGATCATAAATAAGAAAAACCAGGAAACCACCCATTATGTTTAAAACAAATAATCAAAAGTAAAATTGGAATAAAAATCAAAGGATTGAAGGTGGTGTAATAGTAAAATCATCAGGGGGAGGCTATTATACACCAGTGTTAGACCATAACACAATTATTGAAATAAGTTTGGGCTCTTGTGCATCTACCAGATGCTTTAGCGGTTGTCGATAATAGAATACATGAAGCAAAAAATTATCACTCAGGAAATGTCTTTTCAAAATAATCAACCTCTTTTAATACGCAAAACGAAAGATACAATGCTCAAATCGCCGCAGCAAATCGAACGTCAAATCATAGTTTCATTAGCATTTTTATCAGAGTTGCCATACAAAAATAAACTCTTAAAACGTATGTAAAACATTGGTAAAAAGTCAGTTAGTCCATACCAAAAGTATTTCTTTCATTTCAGTTCTTTCCAAATATTATTTCCAACATCCTCCCCCCTTTTGAGTCAACCTTGGAGGACTCAAAACCTCAATAAAGGCCCAGTCTTTGGGGGATCTTGATGACGCGACCAGTTCGAGAACCATGAGGCAAGAGTATAGAAGTTACAGGCTGTTCAGATTTCGGACCCTCCTCCTTTAGAGTATCTGATGCAGGTTCAACCTCCTTCATAACCTGTAAAAAACAATCTATGGAATCGTCAGAATGTAACTCAAGGGGATAAATTCTTTGGATAGTTCTCGTCAAAACACTATTTAGAGTTTTTAGTTTAACAGTTCGTACTTTACCATCCTTGTCAGGTATCAACTGTATTACCTTGGCAAGTGGCCAATTTAAACGTTTTTTGAAGTCATCGCAATCAACACTATTTCCTCTAACTTTACTCTGGGATGCTGAACTTTTTGAATCTGTCTCTGAATCAGCTGACTAAGATATTCTTGTCGAAAGCATCTTCTCAATTCTTCTAAGAGTTTCATTCGGTATCTTATTCTTTTGCGACAGTTCTTCGCATCGACTTGATCAACATCAGTTACTTTGGATTCCGAGTTTTCAAGCAAAAACATAGCCAGTGTAAGTGGACAAAAATCATCGGTGTCTTCGGACAGATAGGTCAGCGGGCGGGAGTTTATGATCCATTCACAATTGCACAAGATTATGTGCAGCTCTTCATAAGATAAAACAGCTCTTCCTAAAGTTCTTTTAAGAAGTTCTTTTAAGGTTCTGATTAACCTCTCCCACCAGGCAGCGTTAGGTGGATAGAATCTCCAGGAGATTTGATACAATTCATCTTTGTTCAGAACTTTGTGCCAATCAATTTCACGTAAGCTATTGTATGCTCCTTTAAAGTTTGTTCCATTGTGAGAGTAAATAATCCTCGGTCGGCCTCTTCTAACAACAGAACGGCGAAAGACGAGAAGAAAAGTATCGGTGTTTAAAGATGTCACCAACTCTAAGTGTACAGCTCTGTAAATCGCGCATGTAAATAAAACTACCCATGTTTTATCTCCACGCTTAATGTATAGGGGTCCAGCTAAATCTATGCCAATTTCTTCAAAAACACAGGCATCTTTGACCCGATCAGCAGGCAATGATACTGGATCTAAAAGTAGAGATTTTGCTTTGAAATGTTTACGCTTCATACATTTATTTACAATACTACAAACAGTTCTCCTTCCCTTGATAATCCAGAACTTTTCTCGTAAAATACTTAACAGAATCTGAGTTCCTGCATGACAACTTAGTTCATGATAATGTTCAATTATCTGTTTAGTTAGTAATACATTTTTCAGGTAACAATATAGGAGATATAAAAGAAGGCTTATTAATCACTCTGATGCTTAAATAGGAGAGCTGAGATCCAGTATCTGTAAGAGCTCTAACCATTATCTCACTGTTTATAGTTTTAATCTTAACTATCAAAGTCACAATAACACAGGCTCAACAGTACAACTATTGGTTAAAATTTTAGTTGTGTCAACTCCTGTTTTGTTACCACTTGTGCTTGTTTCATGGTCAGGACACATCAAATCAAAATGATTTCTATTGCAATTAATGCATCTGTTTTTAAATTTGCAAGCTCTTGAAGTGTGTTCTAGCCGCAAACAAGAAAAACAAGCACCTTTCTTCGCCAAAACTTTCTTTTTCTCTTCAATATTTAATCTTCTGGCATAAAAACAGTCTTGACTGGGATGCTTTTTATCACAAAAAAGACAATTAAAAAACTTCCTACCTGAGTATTCTTGTGCATTAGTGCTCACTAAGGCTGCAGCAGAAGCAATTTCATAAGTACGCTCCTTAAACTCCTTCGATGTCTTGGCATGGTTAGCTCCAAATCCTGTACGAGCGAGCACAACCATCTCTTCACCCATAACTTCTTGTTTCAGAAAGCCCAAAGTCTGATCATCTGGCAAAGAAGAATCTTTTCTGTTTCGGCTCCTCTCCCAGGCAACAAGTATATTCTCATGAAAACATGATTCTACAAGATTCGTAAGAAAGTCTCCACACTTCTCCTGCGTCCTTCCTAAGCTCTCCAATGCACGTAGTTTTCCTTCCAATTCGTCGTAGAGGATCGGGAGTTCCGTTTATCGCTTGTCCGCTAATAGCGTTCTTCATCACCATGGACAAAAGTTCTCATACGTAAATCTGTACAAGTAAATCTTCCTGTCTGAAGCGTTCCCTCAGCTGCTGCACAGTTTTAGGATAATTTTCAGCAGTCACAGGAAAACCTTCCACGACTCTGGCTGCCTTTGAATTCGGGACAACTGCCTGTAGTAAAGATAGAAATTTTCTTCAGCTGGCAAACTTTCATCAATATGTATTTTCTTGAACTGACTCAAACGACAGAAAATCCTTTGCCTCCCCGCTACATTTCTTCAACTCAATTTTAGGCAGCTCGAACTTTCTCTTTTCCGCCATTTCTTTCAGAAGCGAAGAATCAAACAACTTTGTTTCCATTTCGGATAGAGCTGCACAATATTTGTCTCTATATTCCTCAGCTGCTTCCAAGTCCGTTGCAATATTTCCTCCGAATTTGCATCCCATTAGATATTTCATCCTGACAGGCAGCCAGATGCTCAAATTTATCCATTAATTGCATTTTCAAAATCAAAAGTGCCTTCGATTCAGGATTTTCCTTCCGAAGAAATTGTTTGATTTTGCTGTGGAAAACCATAAAGGATATTCTAGGTCCTTTTCTTTTTATCTTCAAAGAATCCATTCTTAATTTGCTTCCAAAAAATCAACTGCTAAACTTGCGCCCCACATTGGGCGCCAAATAAATTATGTTAGAAACCATAACACAATTATTGAAATAAATTTGGGGCTCTTGTGCATCTACCAGATGCTTTAGCTGTTGTCGATAATAGAATACATGAAGCAAAAAAAATTATCACTCCGGAAATGTCTTTCCAAAATAATTAACCTCTTTTAATACACAAAACGAAAGATACAATGCTCAAATCGCCGCAGCAAACCGAACGTCAAATCATAGTTCCATTAACATTTTTATCAGTGTTGCCATACAAAAATAAACTCTTCAAACGTATGTAAGACATCGGTAAAAAGTCAATTAGTCCATATGCAAAAGTATTTCTTTCATTTCAGTTCTTTCCAAATATTATTTCCAACAACCAACTTCAAAGTAGCACATTTCATTTAATGCCTATTACTGTAAACAAAAGGCCAAAAGATGCCCCAATGTGCTATAAATTGAAATAGATTGAAAAAATTGAAAATCTAAAAAGAAAAGAAAAAAAAAATTGACTTAAATGTGTAAAAGTTGGATGTCCTAAACCAAACTAACATATGATGTGCAAAGAAGGCGTTGCCAATCCGAAAGTGTAATGTCGAAAGCCCAGACCATCCGACTCGTCCAAGGACTTAGAGCAACAGAATGAATGGCCAGGAGAACGAAAGTGTAATGTGTAATTTCCATGTTGCCATTCTTAAAAATTATAAAAAGTAATTCATTTTAAAATATAAGAAGGGATAACGACCAAATAAACTGCAATTAAAATACAACAAGTGCTTAATAATGCATATAGGTAAAAATAATAATCATTATTAACCCTATAAAATAATTTAAAGAATTGATAAATAATGAATCGAATAGACAGTTGAATGTAGTAATCAATTATAGAATATAGACTAGATGCACCACAGACACTTTGCATTTATCTCCTGGCAAAATACTTTGTTAGATTATGCAAGTGTATCAAAATGTATAATAAAATAATCTATAACCATAAGTAGCAGTAAGTTAATAAAAAAAGGGAAAGTTTGAATAAGAAGTTATTATAATGCTATAGTGATTTAGCTTTAATAAAATGCTTTAACATCGCTGAGTTATTCTAAACTTTTTTACTATACTATTAACCAAATATAATGGATAAAAATATGATTTGTTAGTTTGAATAAGGTTATTTGTATGTAATTGATGAAACTTTTTATCTGATAATCTATATATTTGAAACAATTGATTTTTAATGATGATGATACGAAAAATTTAAACTGAATTACAAGAAGTAAAAGGTAATAATTTATTGATATTAACATAGCTGTTTTTATCATTTTGATTGTACAGTTTATTAACACATTTGTATTGTTAGATTTACTAGTTCCATATGCTAGATATTGAGTTTTTATTTATTTTATTATCTTTTTTTTAATATGAAGTTACTTACAAGGGTGAAGTAGAACTAGGGGAAACTAATATACATTTACTGGCTGTTTACATTTTTTAAGTCTTAGTAGCAGTTGTTAAAAAAGCAAATAGTCAAGAAGTTAAATCAAAATACCAAAGAAACATAATGCAGAACAAATATATATTATACTTGCCTTTTACTATTTCTCATTGATTTTAATGTCACATTTTTACACTTTTACTTCTTGGAAGAATCAAGATATATTTACAGAATCTTGCACTTGCATCTTACGTGTCTACAAGATTTTTTCATATTAATAATTTTTGGAAAAATTTCATGTATTTTAAAATGTAATGTATTCCTTTGCAATGGCTATGTTTTCTTCCAAAGTTATATTTATGCAAAAGTTTCATCTGTATAAAACTTTTTTTTTATATCTTAAACTATATTGTGTAAGTAAAACACTTTGTACAAAGAATAAGAAAAAAACTTGAGCAGTATAATTAAGCATAAATTAGTAAAGAATTGTTGAGAAAATATTTTGTATTTCAGCAACATCCCTCCCAATCAAGGTGGAAAGTATACTGGCTTTGGTTACACGATGGACCCACCCCCTAGAAGCCATTCTCAAGAGCTGATGGATGGCGCTTGGTCTTCCTTCTCTTCTGTAAGTCTTAATTCTTTGGCAATCTGTCCAAGAGGCAATTTGATCTCTTCTATTGCACAGGATTAGTGGTTGGAAACAGTGATCAGAAGTAGTGCACTACAAGTAGCGATACTATAGTAATCACTACTTTTTCTCATAGTTTGTAATGTAACTCTCTACTTTTAAAAATAAATACTGTAATGAGTAGCGCTATACAATAAATCACTAGTTTGTATCAATTTCTGACACAACTTTTAACGTTACTTCAGTAAACAAACAAGGTGCCATTCTACAATATGTGATCACCCTTTCTTACTTTGTACAAAAATTTATGTTCTGCACAATGACGTATGGTTTGCAAAGTGACAAGCATTTTGGAACAAATCAAAAATGTTAGTTGTTTTAGCTGACAAGATATTGTCAGAGCTAAGTGATCGTCTCATAATACCAAATAAGTCGAGATGGAACTCGATGCATTCTGCAAGTCAAGCACATATACAGGTTCCTTAGAGAGAACAGGGAGAAACTATACAAGATTTTCAATGCTGCATGGTTAGGAAGGCCATTTCCTCATGAAGTTGATTTTTTGTATGGATATATTCAGATGTGTTATGTCCCAAAAGATCCTGCTTATCTGATTGCAATTTTAAGTTGCAAATTCTACTAAAAATGAACAAACATGTTTTTTAATAAATAGTTTTTACTTTTATTTTATTTTGTACTTATGTTTCATTTTGTTGTTTTCAGAAGTGAGTAAAAGCATAAAGATTGATAAGGTAAGTTGATCAGTAAATTTTACTTATTCAGAATAAGTATGTTAAATTACTAAAGTATACCCATATCTTCAATTTTTTGTGTAAATTGAAGCTGTGTCAAAATTTGTCTTTAAAAGTAGTTAAGTAATGACTATATTTTAAAAGTAGTTTGTAACTTTTAAAAAAAAGTAGTTGTAGTTAACTGTATTTGTCATAAAGTAGTTGTAGTTAACTACAAAAATAAAGTTGTTTTTCCATCCACTGGTTGGAAAAACTACTTTTTTTAGTGAACTACAAATACTTTAGGACAAATGTAGTTAACTACAACTACTTAAGTAATGACTACAAACTACTTTTAAAATGTTATCACTATTTAACAATTTGTATAAGATGAATTTTGCCACAGCTTCAATTTACACAAAAAAATTGTGGATGTGGATGATACACTGTAGTAATGTAATATACTTATTCTGAATAAGTAAAATTTACTGATCAACTTATCAATATTTACTCTTTTACCCATTTCTGAAAACAAAAAATTAAAACAATAGCATAAAATAGAAGTAAAAACTACTTATTCGAAAACATGTTTGTTCATTTTTAGTAGAATTTGCATCTCAAAATTGCAATCAGATAAGCAGGATCTTTTGGGACATAACAAAAAATCAACTACATGAGGCTGCCCTACAACATCAAAAATCTTATGTAGTTTCTCCTCGTTCTCTTACAGGAACCAGCATATGCATTCGACTTACAGAATGCATTGTGTTCCATCTCGTCTTATTCGGTATTATGAGATGGGCAATTATCTCTAAAAATATGTCAGCTAAACCAACCAACATTTTTTATTTGTTCCAAAATGCTTGGCACTTTGCAAATCGTACATCGTTGCGCAGAATACTAAATTTCATACAAAGGAAGAAAGGGTGATCACATGATATGTAGAATGGCACCTTGTTTGTTTACTGAAGTAATGTCAAAACTCGATACAAACTAGTGATTTATTGTATCGCGCTATTCACTACACTACTTATTTTTAAAAGTAGCACATTACACTACAAACTACTAGAAGAAGTAGTGACTACTACAGTTTTGCTATTAGTAGTGTGCTATTTCCAACCACTGCACAGGGTGGCTATAGAACCTGGAAGTCAAGGAATGTCAACATTCTGGAAAAATCAGGGAATTCCTAAAGAAAACCTGTAAAATCAAGGACATTTTTTTTTTGGTAATCACAACTTTTTTCTGACTTACGACAACATGTATATGTATAGAATTCCTTATTCACATTTTATGTGATGGGTGACAACCTATTGGACACCCCAATAAAAAGAAGTAAGTTTTAAAATTTCAACGTTTCTCAGTGATATCTCTCATCTTAATTGTTTTGGAAGCTGTCGATATATTTCATATGACAGGAAAAGCAGATTAAAAAAATATTTTTTCTGCTTATACATAATTTTATTGTAATAAGTGATATTTAACTATATGAATTCTTGACTGGATTTTACAAAACATTAAGTTTATAGCTTATATAGAATTTAATGCTTGAAGAATTCATATTGTAATAATACTGTTCTTATAACTCCTTCATAAATGCTATACTTTCAATATTATGCGTCTCAATGCTGAGAGTCATTAATTTTAATTATTTATTCTTAATGATCACTTTCATTAACTTCTTTATGCTAGCTAATTAACTTCTAACTATTAATTAACTTCTTTATGCTAGCTAAACTAATATTCAGTAAAAGTAGATAGTGATACATATCTGGAAATTTTTGAAGATATTATCTGGAAATCAGGGAATTTTTTTATCCAAGATCCAGTAGCCACCCTGATTGCATTATTTGTGATATTTCAAGATTTGTATAGCATAAGTTTTGACAGTTTTTAATGCTATGCATAAGAATCAAAGGTAAATATTCATTATTGCCATTGGCCACAAAATGAAATCACAATCAGAAGATGCATTCTCATTTACCTTTCTTTCAATAGTATGTATGCTCAGTTGAATGTCTGTGAATCATCACTCGCATTGTAACCCTTATTCAAGTTAGAGGGATTTCCTTCATATGGGTCCGAAACAAGGCGTCTCTTTACATGTTATAGCACATAATTTATACAAAACAGCTCTTTTGCTGGATGCAAATTCTGTCTGTTAAAAGTTAGCTGACAAATATTGAAAATTGCATTTTTTAATCAATCAATAAAATAAATTAGTTTTTTTTTTTTAATTCCAAAAAATTAAAAAATGAATAGCGGTTATAAAACCCAAGTCTGCTGTAATTTTGTACGTGTCTGCTATAATTTTGTTACCAAACACGGGTAATAGTGTTTGTTTGTAATTTTGTACCTGTCTGCTATAATTTTGTTACTAAACATGGGTAATAGTGTTTAATATATCCATGAAATTGCCAAGAAAAAAATAGTGTTTATAAAGCAAATTTAAAGCAGATTTCTCATTGACTTCAATTACAAATAGAAACTTATATGCAAGGAAATATAATCAGGATTTTTCTGTATTATCATATCTATTTCATTATGGTCAATATTGGAAATAATATTGAAAATCTGAAATTTCGGAAATGTGAAAATAAATTGCTATAAAAGTGCTATACAAATGTATAACATATTTCACAACGCTGAAGGAAATATAAGAATGTCTAAGGACCAAGTAATAATAAGAAAGTATTTCTTTAAACTATATTAGTTTAAAAAACAATGAACAAATAAAAATACTAGTGAAAAAGTTTTAAATTTAACAGTCCTTTATACTTTGCAACCCAAATCTTAGCTGCATGGTAAAAAGAATTTAAAAGTACTAATTTGTGAAGAATCTGATATTTGAATGATAAAAAATTTAAATATTTCTAACAAAAATATCTTTTAGGGTTGGTCAACATTTGCTACTGGAGCTACAAAGATTGCGTTTAAAGCTTCTGAAAGTGTAAGTTTCTGATTTATCAATATCTTTAGTTTTATTAGAGTAAGGGCTCTTTTGCACCCTAATCTGTGTATTCTGTGTTTATTTTAATGATGAGTCTTGAGTGGTATGTTTATAAGGGGATTAGAGCTGAGATTCTTATCGCTGACTTTCAGAGGTAGTGCATATGAGCTAGTAAGTATTTAATTAAAAGAATGGTGCAATAATCATGTCGAAAGGAGTAAAATAAATTTCTGAAACTAAAATGTAATAATTTATGAATGAGTCTCATAGTGATGTAAGTGAAGAAAGTGAAATAGTTGCTATGTGCTTTAGTGTTAAAGTTTATCTAAAAGACATCAATGTGTATGTTGATGTTTTTAGATACTTTTGGCAAAAATAATGAGAGCTCAAATGTCAAAGATCTGCCATTTCTTCAGTTTTCTGAACTCTGAATTAAATGCAAACAGTTCAAAGCCTTTTTAAAGAACATTAATGTTTGTAATCTGAATTTCATTGATAATGTTATACAAGTAATAGTTAACTAAACAAAGAAGTTTTCAAGACTCATGTTTAAACAACATTGATGCAGTCAGATCCCTCAAAATGCAATAACACCCATGTATTTCTATAATAATGGTAGTAGATGTATTTTAAAGCAAAGTTTTTATAATACGAATTTTTTGCCTTGCTAGGCTTCATTAAAAAGTGAATGGGCCTAGAATAGCAGATGAATTTCGCTAATCACAGTCTTTCAGAAACGCTTCTTCCTTCACTCGGCAGTCATAAATGGGTTAATATTTTCACATGTCAATTAACATCTTGTCTAAAATTCAAATTTTTATCTAGAAATCGTGCTCTCAGTGCATTTGTGGATCAGTTTGGCACTTTTTAGCACAATTGAGCATAAAGATAGCTACCCTGGCAGTAAAAGAGCTTTCTAAATGCTCCCATTTTAGGAACTTCTAATGAAAGACAAAAATCAAAGACAAAATTAAGGCACCAGTGCTTAAATTTTTTTTTAATGAAATATGTCCTGAGGTATGTATCTCTCTTTTAGGACACGCCCAGTAAGAGCATGAAAAGAATAAGGCCGTGTGTATATCAAGTTTAACAAAAACATAAAATTTATTTACAAAAGCTAAAACTATTTACAAACATCATATTACACAAAATATTCCTATTAAAATAAATGGATTGAACACCCATTCTAAACAATTCAAAAAAACAGTGGTAAAGAGTTTCATAGACTAAATTGGAGCGGATGGTAACCTAGCATGAAATTGTCTGAGTAACGTTAACTAGTAGATATTAAATTGGAGAGAGAGAGAAAAAAAAAGATACATATTAGGAAAAAGCGATAACTCACATCACTTGCCGTCGTAAGCCTCTAATCCTTCAGAGGACCAGAACTTGAAAAAAAAAAGACTTTTTTACTCTCTCGTCTCGGAGTTCATTCTTTCATCTTTTTTAAATTTCTGACACTGTCTCTCTCTCTCCAAGATTTTAAAACATGCCTCCGAGATGCTGAAAACCCTCTCCTTGGTTTCTGGGGCGTAACCCCTTGACCCAAAAACAACATCATTGGCTTACCCCTCAGGCCAAAACCTATTTTTCAAACCCCTATGAACCGATACCCTTTCGGCCGCTTATTTAAAGACCCGCCAGCCCTATGATCCCATCCGACTCGGACAAAGTTGCACATTTCGGTAAAATGCGATCTTCAAAAGGTCCAACGTGTTTCCTGTTTTCGAGTACAGCTGGCATCCAAGGGCTGCTCCCCCAAAATAAAATCGTTAACTCTAATCGCACCCCCGAAATATTGGGTCATGGGTTTACCATGTGACAATATTACCTCCATTTCCCCATTAAAATTCTAAAATCCAAAAGTTAAAAAAAATCAAAATTTAAAGAAATTTTACAATCAAAACCATTAAGAAAATCAAAATATGCTGGGGCGCAAAACACCTTCCTTCTAGTAATATGAAACAAATTCTAAAAACTGGAGTTTCTTCCTGTATGATATAACAATACTAAAACATCATAATGTACATGAATAAACAAATACCAATATAAACACGATAAAATAAAATAAAAATATAAAACAAAATGATCAATTCACTAGAACAACAAATCAGACACTCTGTTGTTTGTGTTGGCTTAGGATATAAAAGTCACCCAGTCTAAATTAATTTTTTTTCTCTGATCATGTTTTTGTGGTTTTCTAACAGTTTTTGAATACTGTCCACCAAGAGGAAACTGGCATTGGGATCAGGTATCCCTGAATATAGTTCACTATGTGATGTATTTTGTTGGCCACGTCTTCATTTAAGAATTATCATACTTGCCTATGTTCATTGATTATGAGCAATGGAATTTCTATTGATTTGAAGAAAGTTTATCGCAAGAGTTGCTGTTGATTAAAAGCATTGATGAGTAAACAAATAGTCAAATATGAAACACAAAGTCCGATGTCTGACAGCATAAAATGACTGGAATCTGGAATCGTTTGCACTGTAGAAGTAACTGGAACGTGAAAACATCTGTATTGTAAAAAGAGTAGAACATAGAACCATGTATACTGTAGAAATGACAGGAATGTGTAAATGTATGCTCTGTATAATTGCCTGGCATTTATATATTGACAGGAACGTGGGAAAATAAATTTTCCCTGTATACATAACTGGAACATGTAAATTGCTTAGAACGTAGGAAAATTTTCCCTGTATACATAACTGGAACATGTAAATTGCTTAGAACGTGGGAAAATTTTCCCTGTATACATAACTGGAACATGTAAATTGCTTAGAACATGGGAATGTCTGTACCTAGAAATGTTTATACGTGTTGCCCTGTACTTGGCATTGACTGAAACATAGCTAATGAAATAGGCTTTATAACCACAAGGACTGTGACTTATTGTGTAGCACTTTTCTATATATTTTTATGACCAGTATGCCTATTGTGACAGTTTAAACATCACTATTGAAGAGAAACGCAGACACCCCAGTCACTGCAGGATACAGTTCTTTTGTGTGGTATCATGCACTTTCTGCATGCCTTACGTAGATGAAAAACACCGGTAGTATCTTGCTTTGGTGTGCTATCATGTACTTTCTGCACATTGTACATAGATGAAAATAACACCAATTGACTTCTAACTGTATGACATTTAAAATGCCCAAATAACCTCGACATTGTTAAAGAGTTAGCATGTGATAGTATCGGGTCCTTTGCTGACCTGGGATCAAATTGTTCAAATGTTCATGCAAACTGTGAGAACTTGATATATTTGGCAGAAAACTGTTCATGTTATATAGCACATTCCGTGCACATCACATAGCACATTTTGTGCTGTGTTAATTCCAGAGACCTGGTTCAGCACGGTGTTATGAAACATTTTAAATACAAAATATAAAAGGCAATGTCTGTGCGTCTGTCTGTCTTATACACTATATGTTTCGCGACCGCGCGTTGGAGAGCTACGAAATTTGGCAATCGGAGACCCTGGGGGGTGGGAAGGGGACACGTGAAAACCGATTTTGAAAATTTTAATTATTTTTTTATTTATTTAATATTTTATGCGATTTCGACCGTTTTTTGACATTTTTGCCCTTTTTTCTCCACGATCCAGACATCGTAGAAAAAAACAAATCACACCATCGGAAAGAGCAGACAATTGCGAGTAAAAATATATCAATTTCAAATCTCCATTTCGATTTCTAATATTTTTTAAAGATTTTAAAACAAAAGTCACTTTTGGCTCAAAAAAACGATTTTTGGTTTTTAAATTCTCGCATAGTAAAAAGTACTCATAATTTCGACTAATAATTTACATTTTTAGAAAGCTGAAATATCTGGCATACTTACAAGTCTAATCTGGTCCAGAAATAATGAAAATTGCCTTCAGGATCGCAATTTTAAAGACGTCATGATTTTAAATTTCTCGGCGTGCCGCTTCGTTTCTCCCCCGCTGAAGCAGGGAAGGTGGTGGGTGGGGACGTCAAGGTTTAGGTGACGTCACGGTTCTGAATAGAGCTCCTTTGCTCTATATAAATTATTATATTTATATTTTAAATGATGGGACGATCTGGATTTTTTAAATGTATATTTTAACTTTTGGATATTTTAAATGGATATTTTAATTTTATGGATATTTTAAATGATGGAACAATGAAACAATGGAATGAGGATGATGGAATTAAGCATATGGTCATTTTAAATTGCAAATTAGCGCGCGGGAAGTTAGCGGTAGGCCCGGGTTCGATTCCCGCCACTGCCAAAACTGCCGCCGTGTTTACGTGGAATATGATCACGTTAAATATGTGGGTCCGTAAGTCCTTCCGAGAGGTTGGTGGTAGGGGAAGGAGGATACGGCCCCTGTGGATGCCTCCCCCACTGGGTTCCCGTCTAAATTGGGTGAATATGTAGAAAGTTATGGAGATTGTCGCGGAGGGCGCGGCAGCCCAGTGGTTAGCGCGCGGGAATTGCACTCAGTAGGCCCGGGTTCGATTCCCGCCACTGCCAAAACTTACGCCACGTTCACGCAGAGTACGATCACGTTAAACATGTGGGTTCGTGAGTCCTTCCGAGAGGTTGGTGGTAGGGGAAGGAGGGTACGGTCTAAATTGGGTGAATAAAAAGAAAGTTATGGAGATTGTCGCAGAGGGCGAAGTAGCCCAGTGGTTAGCGCGCGGGAATTGCACGCGGTAGGCCCGGGTTCGATTTCCGCCACTGACATGGAGTACGATCACGTTAAACATATGGGTCCATATGTTTTTCCGAGAGGTTGGTGGTAGGGGAAGGAGGGTACGTTCCCTGTGGATGCCTCCCCCACTGGGTTCCGGTCTAAATTGGGTGGCACATCCTGGCCGTCCAACCAGTTACCAGGCCCGGGTTCGATTCCCAAAATTGCCGCCGTGTTTACGCGGAGTACGAGCACGTTAAACATGTGGGTCCGTGAGTCCTTCCGAGAAGTTGGTGGTAGGGGAAGGAGGGTACGGTCTAAATTGGATGAATAAAAAGAAAGTTATGGAGATTGTCGCGTAGGGCAAAGTAGCCCAATGGTTAGCGCGCGGAAATTGCACTCGGTAGGCCCGGGTTCGATTCCCAAAATTGCCGCCGTGTTTACGCGGAGTACGATCACGTTAAACATGTGGGTCTGTAAGTCCTTCCGAGAGGTTGGTGGTAGGGGAAGAAGGGTACGGTCCCTGTGGATGCTTCTCCCACTTGGTTCCGGTCTAAATTGGGTGAATAAAAAGAAAGTTATGAAGAATATCGCGGAGGGTGAAGTACCCCAGTGGTTAGTGCGCGGGATTTGCACTTGGTAGGCCCGGGTTCGATTCCCAAAATTGCCGAATAAAAATAAAGTTATGGAGATTGTCGCGGATGGCACGGTAGCCCAGTGGTTAGCGCGCGGGAATTTCACTCGGTAGGCCCGGGTTCGATTCCCGCCATTGCCAAAACTGCAGCCGTGTTCACGCGGAGTACGATCACGTTAAACGTGTGGGACTGCAAGTCCTTCCGAGAGGTTTGTGGTAGGGGAAGGAGGGTACGGTCTCTTTGGATGCCTCCCCCATTGGGTTCCGGTCTAAATTGTGTGGCACTTCCTGGCCTTCCAAGCAGTTACCTTACACCTTTCTGGTAGGTCGCGCCAACGAGTTTGCCACGGTCAGAATTTTCAAGGGTAGTGAACAGGCTGGTCGCCAAAGGCGGCTAGTACAAAATAAAACAGACTGGCACTAGTGACAGTAAAGTTACCACCAAGAGACCTAGCCAAAAATGCACCTTATTCTTCTTTCCCTCCAAGAACAAAACATTTAAAATAAATTGCAAATTTCCTAATTACATAAACATGAAGGTAAAATATACATATAAAAACTTTACTCCCTTACATACTACAAAACCTAACTTCCAAGGAATCATTAAGTTAAGTAACCTGTTTCATATACCATGAAAATCCAAAATTCAAACAATAAAATATCACAAAAATTTTCATAATTACATCATCTAAACTAAAACTTTTCTATCCAAAGAGAAAATCAAAATTACCCAAGATATTAAAATACCTCATTAATTACAAGTTACAAAAAATTATACCTTTGTCGTCTAAAACTAATGTTTCAAACCCATTCAAAAAAATTATGTGTAAATGTCTGAACCATGCTTAACAACTGCTTAACATCGTGATTTTATCCCGTATTTACAGTACCTTAGTGCCCGAAAAACAAAACTTTTTTTTCTTTTGTTTTTATGAAAAAAAAAGTTTCTCCCAAACTTGTACCTTTCGAAAAAAAACAGTGCAATTTTGCCTGGATAGCAGGATAACAAAAAAAAACAACCCCTCTTACTTTCAAAGGAAACAAACAAAGGAAAAAATTTCTCAAGGTAAAAAACAGAAACAGTATAGCTGTACAAAGTATCTACGCAACCGCTGGAAAAACCGGCTTCCAAAATCACCCTGCCAGGATTCATCCCCACCAAGCCCTAGGGTGAAAAAAAAATTTTTTTAAACAAATTTTGACCAACAGATTCTCCGAAAGTGTGACGTATGGGTCACTCTCAAATGATAAAATTAGGGGGTTTAAGTAGATGTAGCTCATGTGTGGTCCTCTCTCTGAGAAAACTGTAGTTGCATCCTGTCCTTAGTGTTAAAGAAAAAAAAATAATGTACAAGATGCCAGTCGCCCATTCCTTTCTAGACTTGCTGCAAAATGGATTACACCTTTCTTCCTGGATTACCTCATCACAAGGAATGAGTGAAATGATAAATTGCCCTTAATTAATCACCTATAAATGATTAGTGTAAAAAATTAGTATAGTATAGATAAAAATTTGCTCAATTACAATTATAGTTAAGTTTTAACTTTTAGCTTTCAACTTTCAAATGTAATCTTCCTGCGGCCCCATGAAAAAATTTGAATCTCGATAAGTTGTTGATCGGTCAACCCCGAAATCGAAACATAACACCTCATGTGAAAAAGGTCCCAACAACATCCAATTTCTGCCCACAGAAAAGGGATTGTGTTTGTTCAAAGTTCACAATCTTATAACAGGAGAGAAACAAAACTTGTTATTGAACAAAACTTATTTTTTTTCTTATACCATCTTAACTGAAATTAAATTATTATGTATTTAAAGCCACTTAATTAAATTTCTCATTTTAACCCAAATAAAAATGGAATAAATTTCTTGTTGCCTTTAAAACATTCAATTAACTAAACTAGTCTTATTCTAATATTTATTTTCACTACTTAATGTAAAAATTTAGCAAACTCGTACACATAACATATAAAGGGTTTGCATATTATCTCACTATTTTCTTAGCAAAAAAAAAAAAATTGCTTTAAAACCAAAACAATGGTACCAAATATGTAGTAATTAAATTTTCGTGACCCAAAAATATAAAATGTAAAAAAAGAAAATTGGTTCCAAAATTACGATACAGAAAAACCGAAATATTTTAACTGAATACGACAAAACCACCCCAAAAATTATTATTCTGTGTATAAAACTCTAGAAGTTTGTCTGAAAGAATGATTTTTATTAGTGCGAGAAAAAATCATTTGTTGGTGTGTATCGATCGGAGTAGGCAATAAGGGCAATTTCGAAAATGATGTGTGTGTGTGTGTCCGCCGATGTATTATGATCAGTGATGCTAGTGGGTTTATTTACTTTTGAGGGCAAACTTACGTGTGTCTCCTAGTCCCATAGAAAAAATGAAGTTTCAGATTCTCCACTCGTCTCTTGCTTTTTTTTAAATAAACGGAATATGCTGTGGCTCCTTACTGGTCTGCTAGGTTGTTTTGTTCTCTTGAATTTTTAAATGATCACACCTTTCAATCATAAAATGCAAGCGTATTATGTGCGTACTAGAGGTTTTCGAATAAGACATGTTTACCATGTTTTGTAATGTCATACACAAACCTGTTTATTTTTTTTTTACTACTTTGTAAGGTCCTAGCCATTTAGCCTTTTTAAAAGATTTAACGTGATTTTTCAAGAATACTTTTGATCCAATTTTGAGATCCCTGGGTTTTGCTTTTCTCATTTGTTTTGCTCTTGTTCGAATTTTGCGTGCTCCAGGTTTTTGAATGCCGCCTCATGTGCTTTACTTAATTTGTATTTGTTTTGCTTAGGGTTGCACCGAATATTCGGTTGGTATTCGGTATACTGCCTATTCGGCAGTCAAACTGAATATTCGGTTCGGCCGAATACTTTAATATTCGGCCGAACTGAATAGTAAAAAAAAAATTAAATATTCGACAATTGGTAAAGCATATTTTTTTATACAATAAATGAAAGTAATAATATCATAGTACAAAATTAATTCAAATTGTTCCTTACCAATATTATCGCATTTAAAATAATTTTAATGTAAAAGGAAACACTGATATTAAATTTTGTTGTTTTCTCAATTTTTCTTAAATCTTATCACACCTTAACCTTACTAACTGCTTAACCTTAACAACTGATCAGTTTCAATTTTGATAAAATTATTTATCAGTTACATTACAGAAGAGACTAGCAAAAATTCACTTGAATAAATTGTAATTCTAATTTGTAATGATATTTTAAGCAACTTGGGTTTGTATATGTATGTAAGGTAAATGCACGATTCTCTATAACATAACATGAAGCCATGATTATCACATATCAGAAATTAATTATCAATTATCATTTTATACAGATAAACATAAACCAAATTAAGTAGCCATTTACTATATTAATTTGCTTTTGGAATGATTTATTTTATTTTTTATTTATTTTAAATTAATAATTATACTTAATGTAAATGCAAATAAATTTAGGATGTTAAATGTAAATGCATTTAAAAAAGGCCCAAAATAGAAACATTTTCAATTTTAAATTGGCATAAATAGAAATATTACCTTAAAAAAATTTAACCGAATATTCGGTTAGAATTTTAACTGAATATTCGGTATTCGGCAAAAGATGGTATTAGGTGCAACCCTAGTTTTGCTGCATAATTCTGAGGAGGATCATTATTTTCACTATGTGGTTGCGGAGTTTTGAAGACAATCTGTAGATCCCTTCCAAAGACTAAGAAATTTGGGGATTCCCCCATGCTAAGATGCGTAGCGGCATTATAAATCATTTTATGTGCTATCCTGAAATGAAATGAAGATGGATGGCTCAAAGAGAACCCAGCACAGTGACCAGAGGTCTATTCTACTACCCCAAAAACTGTGAAGATCACTACGAAAAGAGACCAGTAGCTGATGCAAAGATAAGCAGGCACTTGACAGGAATGTCATCCAGCTCCCAGGGATCAATCACATGCCGGCCTATGTGTTCAAATCTGTGAGCAGAGTAAACATCACATTCATAGAGAATGTGAACAGCAGTTTCTTCGCTATAGTTGCAGCCCCTGCAGAGCGAATCTTTAGTGACACCCATAATATTTAGGTGTCTTTTAAGGGTGCAGTGCCCAGTAAGGAGCCCAACAGTCCTTCTAATGCCAGTTCTACTGAGCTTAAATAACTCCTTCTGACGTGTACTAGGGCAGTTGCAGTTAAGCATTTCCGCCTGTCTTTCACCCTTAGTATTGCGCGAGTTGTCCCACTGAAGCTTATTTGAAGATGTCGTAAACAATTCTTCTGGTAAGTTCATTGGGAATACCCAAAGCCGGTTCAGGACCAATAAAAGGAGTACAGGAACCTTTCCTAGCCAATTCATCAGCCAACTCATTTCCTGGAATACCCGAATGACCAGGCACCCAGTAAAGGATGACACTGTTATTGCTAGCAATATGTACTATCATAGCTGTGTCCCAATATGGTGAGTCCTCTCATCTTTGAAAATTGCGTTCTCCTCGATTATCTCCTCCAAGATCCCATACAATACATCTGCTAAAACCACCCCTCCTTTCTTTGTAAACATTTTGTGGGTGTTGAGCTTTCTCTGTGAAAATGACTTTCTTTTCGGAGTGTGGAGGAAACCCCATTGCGACGTATCAAATTTCAACCTTGTGGACAAAAGAAAGCATGTTGCCCCCGCTGAAATAAACTTGTGTTGCAATGAGAATGGGAAAGTTAAAACTAGGAAAAATGGCATGTACGATATCTTTGGAGACCCTAGAGTTTGCCATAAATTAGAAACCTCATTGTTAACTGAGTTCCCCAACAAAATATAAGTAATCACTAATATATATAAAATTTGAGAAAAATACAAACAAATTAATACCAACAAAAATTTTCAAACCATACCATAGGCAAATGGTGTTTGCCTCTCAAAATCAAAACTGATATTCACTTCCCCATGATAAAAACACAAAAAAAATTTTACCCAAACACTGTTATTGACTATATTCTCAAGGAATAAAGAAACCGTTTTTTTTTTGTTTCCCTATACTTAAATTTGGAATAAACATTCTATTTCAATTATTGCACATAAACTCAAGAAAGCCGCCCAGGTGGTGAAGTGGATAGCGTCTTCAACTGCTGTTATAGGGGCTCGGGTTCGAATCCCGAGTAAGGCATGGATGTTTCTTGAGGTTTAAAACTCAGTCTTCTGCCTACTGGGTCCTCGCCAAAATGTGAAGCTGCATCCTTCAGACCTTCGTCAGTGATGCTTTCAGATTGTAATTAACTTTGTTCTCTCTTGTCTTATATGTCATTTTTCCTGCGTCACTGGTCCTGATTCAGCTATGTTCCGAACAGGAGGTCATAAGTAACAACAACAACAGACTCAAAAAATTTTTTTCTCTGCATTTAAAATAGCATCTATCCAATTTTGCTTCCAAAAAATTTCTTTATGTTACCATTTTCCTAAAAATGTTCTTAAATTCCCCAAAAAAATTTCTTAAAAATTCCCCAAAAAAATTTCTTAAAAATTCCCCATTTACATATACAATGCAATCAATGACATATAACAAAATATATATACATATATATCCATAACTCTAACAAATTTCATTTCTTTGTATTTTATCCCTATTATATTAAAATAGCTCATATTTTCATGGTAACTGAAACTGTTTTCTAAATTTCTCATTTGCTTTAAAATTTCTCAAATTAAAATTTATTTATATTACTAGGAAGAAAAATTTATTGAAGTATTTTTCCATGTGCTTTATTAATTCTTATTGTTACCATCTTCCAAAAAAAAAAATTCTTCGTTAGTGCACCAAACATTATTGAAATCCTGGTCATAGGTGCCAACTATTTGTCCTGGGGTATCTACCTCTTTTAGGACCCGTCCGGTAAGAGCGCGAAAAGAATAAGGCCGTGTGTACATCAAGTTTAACAAAAACATAAAATTCATTTACAAAACCTGAAATTATTTACAAACATCATATTACACAAAATATTCCTATTAAAATAAATGGATTGAACACCCATTCTAAACAATTCACAAAAACAATGGTAAAGAGTCTCATAGATTAAATTGGAGTAGATGGTAACCTAGCATGAAATTGTCTGAGCAACGTTAACTAGTAGATATTAAATTGGGGAGAGAGAAAAAAAGATACATATTAAGAAAAGGCGGTAACTCACCAACATCACTTGCCGTCATGAGCCTCTAATCCTTCAGAGGACCAGAACATGAAAAAAAGACTTCTTTACTTCCTCATCTCGGAGTTCATTCTTTCATCTTTTTTAAATTTCTGACACTGTCTCTGTCTCCAAGATTTTAAAATACGCCTATGAGACTTTGAAAACCCTCTCATTGGTTTCTAGGGTGTAACCCCTTGATCCAAAAGCAACGTCATTGGCTTTTTAGACCCCTCAGGCTAAAACCTATTTTTCAAGCCCCTGCAAACCGATACCCTTTCGGCCGCTAATTTAAAGACCTGCCAGCCCTATAATCCTGTCCGACTCAGACAAAGTTGTATATTTCGGTAAAATGCGATCTTCAAAAGGTCCAGCATGTTTCCTGTTTTTGAGTGCAGCTGGCATCCAAGGGCTACTCTCCCAAAATAAAATCGTTAACTCTAGATCGCACTCCCGAAATATTGGTTCATGGGTTTAACATGTGACAAAATATATGCAAGAACCTTGTCTTGGTGTCTATTGTTACCTGTCCATATAGCATATGGACACAGAGCATTTTTAATATTATTTTAATTATTATTAAACCAGACACCACAGTTAGTATCATGGTACATATGGGTGCTTGAAAATTGGGAAAGTACTTGAATTTTAGATTAAATTTTCAAGTCCTTGAAAGTACTTGAAAATTCACATTTTCTTGGTTAAGTCCTTGAAAGTTCTTGAACAGGTCATGGTTGAAAGTGTTCTGAAAATTCATAGCATTGTGTTTTTTCTGAGAAGTTCTGCTTTTTCTGAAAATTTTCCTAGTAGTTATGTTGTCGCTGAAATTTTCCTAAACAATATTATTTTTTCCCAAAAATTTGACTCGAAGCTAGGCACCAGTACTGGTGCTGGTGTGTGCTGTCTGGATGATGGCATAAATTTGTCTTATCCACTTGGCAGTTACGCTACTGTCTTTCAGGCTGAGGTTTTTGCCATTCTTATGTGTTGTAGAATTTGCTATAACAGAAAGTACAGGAGCAACCAAATACTTATCTATTCCGATAGTCAGGCTGCTCTAATGGCCCTTGGGAAATCCACTATGAGGTCTTCCCTTGTCTGAGAGTGCTACAATGCACTTTGTGAAATTGCCAGCAATAATGAAGTTACTCTTTACTGGGTGCCTGGACATTCGGGCATTCCAGGAAACGAGTTGGTTGATGAATTGGCTAGGAAATGCTCAAGCACTCCTTTTGTTGGTCCTGAGCCAGCTTTGGGTATTCCCAATGAACTTACCAGAAGAATGTCTATGATATCTTCAGAAAGCTTCAATGCAAGAACTGGTGCAATATTAAGGGTCAAAGGCAGGCGAAAATACTCAACTGCAATTGCCCTAGTACACGTCATAAGGAGTTATTCAAGCTCAGTAGAACTGGCATCAGAAGGTCTGCTTACTGGGCACTGCACCCTTAAGACACCTAAATATTATGGGTGTCACGAAAGATTCACTCTGCAGGGGCTGCAACTATAGCGAAAAAATTGCTGCTCACATTCTCTGTGAATATGAGGTTTACTCTGCTCACAGAGTCGAGCACATTGGCCGACATGTGATTGAATCCTGGGAGCTGAATGACATTCCTGTCAAGTGCCTGCTTATCTTTGCATCGGCCACTGGTCTCTTTTCGTAGAGATCTGCTCTATTTGGGGTAGTACAATAGACCTCTGGTCGATGTGCTGGGCTCTTTTTGAGCCACCCATTTCATTTCATTCAATTTCATTTTATTTTTCCCAAAAATTTCCTCAACGGCTTCAACATTAAACAATAATGTTAATTTGCTATGATTTTTCCTCCCAGAAATGCCCACAACTTCATAATATGGAAAAAATTATGTCCTTGAAAAGTAATTACATGGTACTTGAAAGAAAAGTGCTTGAAAAAAATTTTTAAGGAAAATGTACTCACCTTGTAGTATTATCTTGCATGATTCAATGCATAGAACAACACTTATTTTATATAAATGTCAAAAACTGGGTCAAAATATAACAATTATTAAGCATCTCATCCTAAATAATGCTACTGAACCTAGAAACAGGAAATATCAACATTCTGGAAAAATCAGGGAATTCTTAACACTGTATAATCAGGGAAACTGGATTTTATAAGGTAATCACAATAAAAAGAAGAGAGTTTTGCTGTGTTTTTTTTTTTTTTTTGACATCAGCATAAAATTAAAATAAAATAAAAAATATAAAAAGAAAAAATAATATTAAATAAATAAAAAAAACTAAACAAAAAAGAATTTAAACTTACTTTTACTTTAGAACCAATGTCCAAAAATTTAGGAACTTAATCTACGAGGCATGTTTTTTATGTAAGTACCGTTTTGCGATTCCGCCGCCGCAGCGCTACGGTCGGCGTTCCGCGCATGCGCGCTGGTTACCTACATCTCTTGTCTACGCACTGACGCCATTACAGTCTGATTCTTCATTGTATACGTTGTTTACTGAGTGTTTAAGATGCCTCCGACAATCGTGAGTCCCGCCGATTGTGAAGTACGGGCTGCTATACGATTTCTTAGTGCTAAAGGCGTAAAACCGATCGATATTCATCGTGAGATCTGTGAAGTTTACGGACAAAACATTATGAGTGATGGAATGGTAAGGAAATGGGTGAGAGCATTTAAAGATGGCCGCACAAATGTGCATGAGGAAGAACGGAGTGGGCGTCCTTCGGTCTTTAATGAAGATTTGGTGCAGAAAGTGGAAGAAAAGGTGAGAGAAAACAGACGCTTTACAATTTCATCAATGTGCGACTGGTTTCCTCAATATTCTCGTAGTGTTTTGTATCGCATTGTGACCGAGAACTTGAATTACCGGAAATTGTGTTCACGTTGGGTTCCAAAAATGTTGACGGATTTGCACAAAACCCAACGTTTAGGCAGTGCATTGACTTTCCTTGAGCGGTACCACAATGAAGGTGAAGATTTTTTAGACCAAATTGTTACTGGTGACGAAACATGGGTGGCCTACGTCACACCAGAATCAAAACAACAATCCATGGAATGGCGACATTCATCATCACCCAAAAGAGTGAAGTTTAAGCAAACAATTTCTGCCCGGAAAATCATGTGCACAGTTTTTTGGGACAAAAAAGGAGTATTGCTAGTGGAGTTTCTGCCTCGTAATGAGACAATCAATGCAGCGTCTTATTGTGAGACATTGAACAATCTGCGTCGTGCAATCCAGAACAAAAGACGTGGCAAGTTGAGTAAGGGTATCGTTTTGCTGCATGACAATGCCCGTCCACATGTGGCTAATCGGACCAAAGATCTCATCAAATCTTTTAAATGGGAAACTCTAGATCATCCTCCATACAGCCCTGATCTGGCGCCCAGCGACTACCATTTGTTCCTGCACTTGAAGAAACACCTGGGTGGTCAGCGTCTTCAAGACGATAACTAAGTCAAAACAGTTGTGATACAGTGGTTAACAAGTCAGGCGGCAGAATTTTATGAGGAGGGTATTCAAAAACTGGTGCCACGTTATGACAAGTGCCTCAATATTCACGGAAATTATGTAGAAAAGTAGATTAAGGTACAGGCTTTCATGTAGAAATAAAATTATTGCGATATCTTTGCACGTCTTTTTTTAATTCCAAAACGGTACTTACTTAAAAAACATGCCTCGTATAAGTACAATTGCATTGTGTTTTACAAAAAAAAAAGGTTTAGTTAAAAAATAAATTACTCAAAGTCATAGTGATAAAAATTAAATGAAAACCAGATTAAAAATTTAAAAAAGATTTATTAAACTTAACACAAACAAACTTTCACCCAGGGTTTCAAACTATAATAAGAGGGAAATTTACAGCTCTGTCTGAATAAAAAAATCAAAAACAGGTGTGTATATATATAAAAGAAAAAGTAGAATAGGCAATGGAGCCATCACCAAAGGCTTCTGTAAAACAAAAACAAAAAAATTCTGATTAATTTAGCTATATTTCTGTGTAGGCATTTGGCTTGCATGCCAATGCCCTTCCTGCCATGTAGGCATGTATATCGTTCATAAAAATATCACACCACTGCTCTTCGCCTCTGAACGGAGGCCACAAATTCACACACTTTCTTCTGCCTGTCCCCGTGAAGCCACAAGCACTGATGATCGGACGGTGCTGAACGACATATGCGTTTGTCATCAGCTGCTGGCTTGGGCGGGTGATGGACTGTAACCCAGTATCTCCGGCATTGTGAGTGCAGGGGCGTTCACTGGAATCCAAGGTTGGTAGAACAGCAGAGCATCCCGGGAGTTGTGGGAGCAGGGGTGCACCGGGGACCGCAGGTTGTTACAGGGTTGTTGTTGAAACCCAGACCGTCCGACCTACCAGAAAGGTGTACGGTAACTGTTTGGACGGTCGGGAAGTGCCACCCAATTTAGACCGGAACCCAGTGGGGGAGGCATCCACAGGGACCGTACCCTCCTTCCCCTACCACCAACCTCTCGGAAGGACTTACGGGCCCACATGTTTAATGTGATCGTACTCTGCGTGAACACGGCGGCAGGTTTGGTAGTGGCTGGAATCGAACCCGGGCCTACCGAGTGCAACTCCAGCGCGCTAACCACAGGACTACCGCGCCCCGGTTGTTACAGCGTAGAAGTGTTGAGGCGTCACCCCCCGATAGAAGAGCATACCTGCGAACTTTTATGCATTATGCGTAAAATTTACGCATTGTAACTGCTCTTTACGCTTTTACGCATATATTGCTATATTTTACACATTTCCGCATTTATTTGAATGTTTTAATATTACTAGAAAATCAATCTCTGGCGAAATTCTCCGGCTTTTTTTTTTTAATTTATCAGTTAAACAGATATGGTATAATTCCCCGAAAACACCGATTTTCCGCTTTTTTAGCACTGATATCTACCATTCCCGAAATTGCAGCAAATCCATAATAAAATCCAGGGTAATGCCAATCAAATTAACGGAGATTTACGGCCGCGTGTAATGTAAATTAAGATTTCGATTGCTTATTTTATGAAAGTAATAAATATACTTCTTCAAAGGTTGTCTAATTCAGCATAAATCGGTAAAATGTTATTTTGTTCATTAATTTTGCATAAACACTGCGATTGCGCAATTCAGTTTGTTATCATGAATCGCCGAGAGTACAATAGTATCTTTTTCCATCCATCTCCATCATTTAAATGTTGCATATTAGATCGACTAAACTAGCTTATTTTCATATTCTGATTAATTACTATGGTTAATTTCTTAATTATTTTCGCATAAACAGTGTGATTGCGCAATTCAGTTACTTTGCGTGAAGTGCCGAGAGTACGTTAGTTTCTTTTTCCATCCATCTCCATCATTTAAATGTTGCATATTAAATCGACTAAACTAGCTTATTTTCATATTATGGCTAACTATTAAAGTTAATTTTTTATTTATATTTGCATGATATAAATTTTTCTATTTAAAAAATGGGTATGAACTCTGTGAAGGGCTATTTTCCAAAAAGTGGTATCAAAGCAATGATTTAGGCAAATAAAAAGGAAACCATTTTAGCAGGAATATAATTCAGTGCTACATTTTGTTTTTGTCTTTTTTAATTAGAGATCAATATTTGTTACTCTCTTTAGTGAAAACCTGTGTTTTGCCAAACATAAATATTTGTTTTCATTATAAAGTAATTCTCACCGGATAAAACCTTTATATATTTTTTGTTTTATAATTTATTGTCCTGAAATTTTATAAAATTGGTGTCCTAAATTTTCATATTCTACCAGTACTATGCCTGATATTTAATGCAGTATTTTTTTAATGCAGGTACTTGTACATAGTTAAATTCATTAGAAATGTCGTTTGCGCGTGTAGTTTAAAAAAAAAAAAATCATTATAAATGTTATTCACGCAAAATTTTACACATTCCAATTTTCCCAGGTTGGCAGGTATGGAAGAGGCTGAACTACTGCCCCCCTCTGCACCTCGAAAAGTATGAGCTGTAGGCCCAAGTCTGGCCTTCGAATTCCCCCATTTCAACTTTTCTAGAAAGTTCTCCCCTAGTAGAGTAGCCCACACAAAGAAGTATCGTATGTGCAGTGCGTGGGCTTGCGCTCGTGGATACATAACCGTTTTTTTATCGTATTTTTGAATGTATAATATGTTAGTGCATGATTTAATAAACATTTTGACCTGCATACCTTCGGCTACATACCTTATAACATTGGATTGCTAATTACCCTAATGTTAGATACTGAAAATGCTATTTAGAAGTAAGTGCTTACCATTTTTTGCTTATTATCATGTCATTTAAAATTACTTAGAATTTTAAATATATGGCAATCAAATTATTGCTATTCAATTAAAGCTAACTGGATTCTAAATTGTTTTATTGCTAATTATAACATCAACAAACCTTTTAGAGTTTTCTTAGTTTGTTTTAAAATTTTATTGCTGTCATATTAATTAAGAAAACTGCCTAGGCACTTATAAAATTAAGCTTTGTTAAGTAATTGTGAAGTATTTAAAATCATTCAATGTTTAAAATGTATATTTTATCAAGTTAGCTTGTGTCATTCATTGCATTTACCTAGTGTACTTAATATGTTGTCATAAATTATTCAGTTTCCTGCAAATATTTTAAAATTACTTTAATAATGTTGTTAGTTGTGTGATATTTTATAATAGACTAGCAGTATATCCATTCTTCGTACTGATTATATAATACAAGAATCTTAAAATTCAGAATTTGATGTGAAGTTTTAATATTTGGAGTCTCTATTTTTGAAATTTCATAATAATTCTAATGAAAAGAAAATAGGTGAGCTCTACCATGCTGAGATAATAAACAGACAGATAGTTGTACAACATACAATTTTATGTATACTGTTAATAGCAGATATACCCGACATTGCCCATGATTTGAAATATGTGCAAATTCCTGCAGTATTCTAAATGACATTCTTACTCAAAACATTAAAATTCAGAATTTGATGTGAAGTTTTAATATTTAGAGTCTCTATTTTTGAAATTTCATAATAATTCTAATGAAAAGAAAATAGGTGAGCTCTACCGTGCTGAGATAATAAACAGACAGATAGATGTACATCATACAATTTTATGTATTCTGTTAATAGCAGATATACCCAACATTGCCCATGATTTAAAATATGTGCAAATTCCTGCAGTATTCTAAATGACATTCTTACTCAAAACATTCTATTAAAATATTTCATTTAATTCTCCCTTCACTTAATTCTTCTAAATTTAGTTCTCCTTTCTGTGTTTTCTATACAAAATTATCTTCAAGCAGATCTGAAGAATAAAACATCCTCGTTTAAAAACATATTATAAAATATATATGAAATTGGATCAATATAAACTAAAATGAAAGCGCTAAAATGGAATGAAAATGGTTATAAAATTTTCTTTTATATTGATTTCTTTATTATTTAAATCTTAAAAAATTTAATAATCGTCTGCCTAATAAACACATTTGATTTAATTGCATTGCTAAGCATCATGATATAATTTCCTTAGTAAATTTGCGGAAAATATATCATCTGCATAATTCTATTTTTATGGAAGGTTTAATTGTGGGATTTTTATTCATATCTCGACAATCCCTGGTTCTAGAAACTCGAAACATGGACTAAATTTTAAGTAGGGCTATTTCAAGGCTACCCACAGAATTTTCATGAAATTCGATGCAGCAGTTCTACCGTGATGATGAGATAGATAAACACACAGACAGATAGATGTATTTTCAATTTTATTTATATAGATAAAAAAATTGATCTATATAAATAAAATTCTCTTTTCATTATATGTCATTCTCTTTTTAAGATATTGTCAATAGTAAGAAATTGTATAAATAAAAATGCCACACTAAAGTTATGAAAGTAAAATAATGTAAAATGTAATATTTCACACATCAAATAACATATTTTTAAACGTTTGATAAGTAAGTAATTGCATATAAAAGATTTAGTATCTTAATATATTGCATGTATATTTTTTATTATTTGTTATGGCATGCTGAAATTTTAAAAGAATAGGTTAAGAAGTCATTTGTGTTTAGGTTGTGCACACTTTTATTTTTATGTAGCGAGTTATTATGTTATTGAAAATTGTTAAAATAACTTGGAAAAAAGCAAAGTAACTAACTTACAATTTCTAGTTATCATTGTATATTTCATTATATTATAGTTAATGTTATTTTAATAATACAAAGCTAATTTAATCTTTCTTACATTTTCACTTCAATGGAATTGTAAATGAAATATTAATACCAAAAAGTTCTATTATACAGCTTTATTAAATTTTCAAAGCCCCTGAGGTATTTCAAACTCTATAATTAAGCAAAATTGTTTACAATTTGTTAATGTGTGGTAGTTAAAAAAGGAATATAAGATGTGCTATATTAGAAAACCTTGCGGCAGCAAAGACATCTATCAAAGATGCCACACGAGCCAGTAACCGAATTATAAGAACAGAGGAGGAGCTAGCTTTTGCTCAGTGATTATAATGTCGGTCTACGAAGCATCAGGTCCCTAGTTCGGGACCACGGCGACGCCAAATCGCCACAATGATGACTGGACGTTTGAAAAAAAACGCAACCTTCCTTTCCAACGACTTCGCCTCTCAGCACGAGATGGCAGCACCACAAGGAGTCAGATGCCTTGACACTCCCTTCCTGTTTGACCACGACTGCCCGCCACGCCGAGGCAACACGCCTCCCGGCCCTGACGTCACGCCGAGGCAACACGCCTCTCGGCCTCCTCATCAGCGAGGGGAGTGTGCGGCAGCAAAGACATCTATCAAAGATGCCACACGAGCCAGTAACCGAATTATAAGAACAGAGGAGGAGCTAGCTTTTGCTCAGTGATTATAATGTCGGTCTACAATGCATCAGGTCCCTGGTTCGGGACCATGGCGACGCACAATCGCCACAACCTGAACTTCTACAAATTGTAGTGCATAGGTTAATGAATGACATTCAGGATTTTATCTTAATTCTAAATAATTTTACAATTTATAACAACAACAAAAAATGAATAAAATAAAATGAAATAAAAATAAATAAACACGTAAGCATATTAAAAGTTAAATTGAGTTTATTTTTAATGATTGTCTTATGATATTTAAAGATATAGTATTCAGTAATCATTTTAGTCTCTGCATACTTTATCTGTAAATACGCATACTTTAGCTGAATGTACTGAATGTACATTCAAATAAAATGCCTGATTAAGCAATAAATACACAGGGTTCTTTTTCAAACTTTTATTAAAACACTAACTGAATGGAATCCTTTCATCTTTGCTCCCACAGTGAATTTGAGTCATTATAAATATTTTATTTTAAGGAAATGTACAGCAATATTAATATTTTAAATCACCCATTTTAATGAACATTATCGAAAATACTTCCAAATTTTATGAATATTATTTGATTTACTGATAAATTATGATTCTTTTACATCGAACAGAGAATTAAAAGGGAAGCCAATAACAAAAGCTCTGATCGCGATCTGGAAGACCTACTCACAGTGGGCCTACAAGCCAAGACGTCAAAAGTTAGTGCTCCGACCTCTGCTGTCGGAGGTGACGGTTGAAGGTGACAAGGTGATGTCAGCCATCAAAAGATCAGGAATGTGTTTTCGAAAAAAGGAATAGTACATCCTGCCCCTTTAAAAGTGATTAGAAAAAAATCAATGGCATCGTAGAGTGACTCGGTGAGGAAGGTGCCTTGCCCTTACACATCAGAAAAATAACCTTGAAAGAATCGGGCAGCAACCTTATGTACTGATGTTTACATCTCAACTGAGGAGAAAATCCTCTCTTGGCATGAGATCCCGGAATGGCAACCTCATTTGGCATGAAAAGATTTAAATTTCCGTCGCCAATGGTTACAACTGTTAACTCAGCACCAAACTTCTTGGCGAGCTAAAGGATGCCAATCTTTCAACCCGGTGCTCCACATCTGTTTTCTTCCTACAGACATTTGATACATCTGTTTATGTTGCCGGTGACACTTTGATAGCGTTGTTTTGATCACCATCTTGAAAATCTCCTGCATTTCACGTAAAAATGTAGTTAAAATCACAAAACATGCACATCATTTGTTTTAGGAACATTTACATATTGTTATTTACACATTATTAATTACCCTGGGTGAGAAAATGAGAGCATAATGTTAACAAAACTTGTATGTTACATCTTGTTTACTTGATTGCTTATAAAGCAGTTTTATTCACAGTATTAGAAAGGAGTATTTCTAGCTGGTGTAACATTTACTAGGAAAAGGTGTATTTAAAAATGATCACAAAGTCTTGTTAAGCAGGTAAACAATTATTTATATTAAAGTTAAGTTTATTTACACCTTTTCAAAGCTTAAATAATCATTATTTGATCTGAGCAAATACTAGAGAAAACAATATTAAGTGAGTTAAATACATTTATATAAGTTAAAGATTGCTCAGTTTTCAGTACACTAAAGGTAAACAAACATAAGATTCAATAAGAGTTATTAGTTTAAAAGTTTAATATTCATTAAAAAGATGAATTACTTTAATTAAGAGTTACTTGCTTACTTTTTATTTAAGAGTTAGAATTATTATAATATATTAAATTTGTAAGCATTGTTTTGTTTGTAAATTTATTGGCTTAAATTAGATTAAAATTATTTATTATTGCTTTAAGAGCATACTAATTTAACTTCCTCAGAAATCAGTTTTAAAATTTCAATGTTTCTCAATGACCCCTCTCATCTCAATTGTTTTGAAAGTTGTCGAAATATTTCATATAAAAAAGCAGATTAAAAAGTACTGTTTCAGCTTATACATAATTTTATTGCAATGATTAATATTTATCTATATGAATTCTTAACTGGATTGTACAGAACACTGCTGAGTTTTATAACTTATCTCTCTTCTGATTTTTTTTTTCTTTTTTATGAGCTGACTATTATACACAGTATATAAGCATATGTACGCAATTAAAAGACACAGCCATATATCTGATTAAGTTGTCTCTAGGAACTTATCCTTCTCGAATAATAATTAATTCTCAGAAATTAATACATTTTGTGAGATACCTTAATCTGGAAGAATGCTGTTGCTAAATAATTGTTGCCAATACTTTACTTCTATTTCATACCTGTATGCTGATAAATTGTGTACATATTTTTAGTACATTGTTCAAAATGTTTACTCATTTTTTTTATCTTCATCATTCATTTGCCTATTTCTTAATCTTGTTTGGTTTTACAGGCTGTAAAACTGGGTAGTATAGCATCTCAGAAAGTTGTTGAATTGTCTGAAACTGTAAATGAAAAGGTAAATATTTTTCTTATACTAAAATGAAAATATAAGAAACCTCCTTTTCCAGAAAAACTTTTTCATGGTTGGAAATATGCCTCTGTCCAGCCAAATAATTCAAAACAGACAGATAGGACACTTGAATCTTATTATCCTTCTTTGTTAAATGATAACTGACTACTTGTCTTGTAAGGAAACATGTCTTTCAGGATGCATACGGGTGCTTGAAAAACGGGAAAGTACTTGAATTTTAAATAACCATTTTCAAGGCCTTAAAGGTACATTAAGCCCTTGAAAGTTCTTGAACAAGGCAGGTTTAAAAATGTTCTGTGGATCCATGGCATTGTGTTTTTTCCACGAAGTTCTGCTTTCTCTAGAAATTTCTCTAACTGTTCTGCTGTTCCCAAAATTTTCTAAACATAGTTTTTTTCCAAACATTTCCTCAACGGCTTTAACAATAAACAATATTAGTTTGCTATTTATTTTTCCTCTCAGAAATACATACAACTTCATAATGCGGGATTGATTGACGGCCTTAAAATAAAATTGCATGCTACTTGAATGTCCTTGAAAAGTACTTGAAAAAATTTTTAAGGGACAGTGTACTCATCTTGGTCTTTAGCTTCAGGGCTTGAGTAGTTTCGCTTTCAAAGTGAAGCTTTGGAAGTTTTAGAAAGGAAGAGAAAGACTTTCTCAAAACTGATTTCTATTTTCGGCCCATTTAGATCATAAGTTTGCCTATAATAACTTTGATCAGTTGATTTGGCATTAAAACAAGTTGTTTTTGAGCCTCTATACTCTGCTATAAAAGAGTAAACTATTTAGATTGATTTTCTACTTAATAGTTATTTAATTAATACAGTACTTTCAGCTTATATTTATTATCACAGGAAAAGGATACAGCTATTAATTTTGCTAAGGAAAAATAGTGATACTGGGCGAAAAATGGTTTGCTCAAATTTATGATTTGTGCAGAACCCTTAACTGGGGGATTTCATTTGATCAATTAGCTCTAGAGTCATTGAACACACTTCAGTGTGGAAATCATTAGTTCTGATAAATTGATAAATGACTGTTATTGGGGAAAAAAACTGGAAGCTATTGTGTAACTTGTTACCTGTAGAGATCAGGGTGCTTAAAAATTGGAAAAGTACTCGAATTTAAAATAACATTTTCAAGGCCTTGAAAATTCTCATTTTCTTGGTTAAGTCCTTGAAAGTGCTTGAAAACGGCAGGGTTGAAAGTGTTCTGCAGATTCACAGCATAGTTTTTTTTTTTAGAAGTTCTGCTTTCTCTGGAAAGTTTCCTAGTAGTTACACTATCGCTGAAATTGTCCTAAACGTTATTGTTTTTTTCCAAAAATTTCCTCAACGGCTTCTTCAACATTAAACAGTAATGTTGGTTTGCTACAATTTTTCCTCCCAGAAATGCATACAACTTCATAATAGGGAAGAAATGATGTCCTTGAAAAATAATTGCACAGTACTTGAAAGTCCTTGAAAAGTACTTGAAATTTTTTGGAAAGTGTACTCATTCTGAGATATATATTTGCACATTTGCTGGTATAGAGAGAATGTTCTCTACTTTGGGACTGGTACACAGGAATCATCTAAGACTATAAAAAGCAGCTGAGCTTTAATTTTTGTTGAAATCATTGAATGTAAAATAGGCTCAACTTTTATTCATTAATATAAAATGTTATTATTTGAAATAATGAAGTAATTATTCCCCAATTGTAGTTTTAAATACATAAAACTGGAAATATTTTATGAATAAAAGAAAATCTGATAAATCAAATAATTCTGATTTTTTTTTTTTTTTTAACTATGGGTTTTTTTTTATCTTGATACCAATAAAAGTAAATTTATAAAATTTATTTGAATGTCATTTATATAATTTTATATGTATATCAATTCATCATGCAGCAAAGTGTGTAAGTCTTGTTGAAAAATAAACAAAATACAGTAATGCGATAACACAATTTCTCATACGAAGCTTTTTTTATAGATCCTTCCTTTATAACTTATAAAATGTGTGAAACCCTTAATGAAGTTAAATAATGAACCTTATTTAATGAACCGATAATTCATTTTAGCCATACTTGTGTTTTAGCCATGCTTGTATTAAGTGAGTTTGACTGTGCTTTCTTTTCTCATTTCTAGTATCCCTTTGATTTATTTTAGTCCAAACATAATATTTTCTTTGGTGTTGCCTTAAGACTAGCAAGCATGATAGTCCAGATTGCTTGTAACATTGTTTTTATTTACTTTATATACTTAGTTTTTCCTTTTGGTTGTACTTTTATTATCTATCGCATATCTGTCAACTTGTTCGAGACATCTGTACAATGTGTGAATTATGGTTGCATTTTACGATCATAGGAGAGTGGTAGTTTAAAATATGTACGAATTTCAAAAATTGCTGTTTTTGATATATTTAACAACCTATATAATGTCAAAGAAAGAATTAACTGGCGTATGGCTCAACTCAACTTTCTCATACCAGAATTAATTTTTTTTTTTTTTTTTTAATTTTATTTTATTTTTATTTATTTATTTATTTATTTATTTCAAATGTTGAAGAAAATGTTTGAAAAATCGGTATTGTGGGTCCAAATGAATATAACTATAGCATGTTACCCTTCACTTTAAAGGGCTCAAAAACATGTTTTGATTGTCACCATGCTGGACAATGTACCCCTGAAGAGGGTAACTTGCCCCCAAGGAGTCTAATGACACTATGAAAAAAAATTTATATTTCACAACAATAATTGAAGCTATTAAGTGTCATGATCATTGAACTGTAAATAAATCATTTTATGCATGATTATCCAATTTTGTCTGCCATGTTAAAAAATATAAAATTTCAAGTAAAATTCAGTTTAAGTTTTTGCTCGAATTTTAAAAAATTCTATCTAGTTCTAGATAACAAGGTTTTGTGAAAATCCATTAATATCATGTATACAAGAAATCAACCACAGACATCACTCCAAAAATAGTCAAAATCTATTCAGAACAGTGTTAGAAATTAAAAATTTGAACTAGGCGTCATTTGACGCCTATAGGTTCTGACTCTAGGTGCCAAATAGATACGGCTAGTTGCCATTTTTGCATCTCTAACAATAACAGCTATTTTTTAAATGCCCATTTTTGTTAAAGATATAAAAATGAATAATTCAGATTTTGTATTAAAATTTTTTTTTAATTTTCTTGAAGTTTAAAATAAACTGAAAAAGAAACTCAAGAAAAAATAAATAGAAAAAATTGCTAATTTATTTTTACTTGGCAAAAAGGGCATAAAAAAACAACAAATTAAAAAAAAAATTCTATTTAACAATTTTCAATTATGGTCATCTTATCTTGTACAGTCATTGCCCCAATACCCCTTCATTTCATGCTTGAAAATTAATTTTCCTGAGTTAAAACAGCAATTAATATAAAAGTTTTAGTTGATGAAAACAAATTACGAGAATGGAAAATACATGATAATAAAACGGAATAAACTGATAATCACGTATAAATGCACATTTTAGTGACATTTCCATATAATCTTTCTCATATTACTTACAAATATAAGAATGAAACACATTTAAAATTAAAATATAAGGTAATCTTGAGCGAAATTTAGTCACTTTTTGTGGCCAATCTTGCCAAAGTATGGAATTTCATTTTAAAATCTATTTACTATATTCATCTTAAAAGTTTTAAAAAATTAAGGGGGGGGGGGGCGGAATTTGCATATTTCTCCGGAAATCGGCAGTCAATGCAAATATCGGAGCTTCACGAAGAAATGCAGAGTTCGCAGCTAGGCTTCAGTATTTGCAAGTTAATAATAAGTTTCTGTTTTATAGTTGAAGGCCCAGACCACATGACCAACCCAGGGGTTTATGGTAACAAATTGTGTGGCCGTCTGTTTTATAGTTGCTACTCTTTTTCTTGTCACTTTGACAAAATATAAATCATACCCTTGAAACTCATCTACATACACCCTTTGGGTGAGCTAGACAGCCTGGGTAATAATAAAAAAAAGTATGAATCACATTAATTTTAGGGATTGATATAAAAAATGCATAGATGCCAACCTACCAGAAATAAAGATAGGAACACATTGCATGAAGAAAAATCGCGCACTAATACCGTTTTTCACCATACTTCTGCAAAATAGCCTTCTATTTCATTAATAATACGTTTGAAAAATAGTTTTTCTATTATATAGAAAAACTATTTTTGTGTTTGTAATTATTTTGTATATTATATATACAAAATAATTACAAACATTTTAAAGGATGCAAACAAATTGTAACAGTGGAAAAATACTTTCAAAATAAAATGAAATATAGAGGATCGCGCACAAATGCCGTTTATCGCGATACTGCTGCAAAATAGCTTTTCATGTCATTAAAAATACGCTTGAAAAATAATTTTTCTGTATAATATAGTATATACGAAATAATTACAAATGTTTTAGACAATGCAAACAGATTGCAGAAGTGGAAAAGTATTTTCACAATAAAACGAAATATAAAGAAGATCGCAGACAAATGCCGTTTATCGCGGTACCCGGTACTTGTGCAATATAGCTCTTCATTTCTTTAATAATACGTCTGAAAAATAGTTTTCTTGTATATAACAAGAAATAATCATAAAAATTTTAGTCGATGCAAATGTGTTTCTCCCACATTAATTATAAACAGACGCAATTACGTGGAAACGGATTTTTAGATGAAAAAACGGGAAAACCTCCATCTTAAAATTCCAGACTTTGTTTCTCATTTCGTGACCTACTTCCAATTTCATGACTTGTAGATACTCTTATGCAGATCTGCATACAATAAAATATAAATGTTATGGAAAAGAAAAATCGGACTACTGTGAATCCAAATCGGATTCCCGGAACAAGTACATAAAAATCTGAACACTTGGCAGCTATAAAAACGTCATTTTCAATGTCTGATAACAAAATATTAGCTAACCAAATTTACAAGAAGCTGGAACGATTTAATCTGGAATGCAATGTGTTCTATAATAGTAAGCAATTAGAATATAAAGATTGCAGGATCACCTTCTTTTCTTTCAAGTGCGATACGTAGATCTGCAAAGGAATAAAGGGGAGGGGAGCAATAGAAACTCGTTAAATACCCAGAGTCTCGGGCATCAGAATGTCTGAGGATAAAGCAAACAAATAAATTCTTCAGAAGTGCAATTTCAGGTCTTGAAGGGTGGGGTGAGTTCAAGTACAATAAAGATCCCAATGTTTCCTTCCCTGAATAGACAGAGGGGGATTTTACTGTCTGTGTACCACCTGCAGATTTATCACTGTGGGCGTGTATAAAATGCCACTTTTTTCTCGATCGCTGTCCAGTCTTCTACTAGGGATCGTAATTTAGTCAAAGAGAAAGAGAAGACTGATATTTAACAATAGCATTGTTAGGCGTCAAATTTGACGACCAGATTGAAGAATGTAGTCTTCAAATTGAAATTTCTAGTCGCAAATTACGACTAACGACCGCTAATTTCGAACACTGATTCAGAAGGCCTTGAAACATATATTGGCATCAAAATCTCAAAACCGATAATTTTTGTTAAAACAATGCTTTCTCAATACTACGTATGAGAAAGTAAAAATTATTTTTGTTGACATATATATGCAATAATCACTACATACATCACTCTAAAAGTCTGAGTGAAGCTGACCATTGGACTTTGTAATCTGTGGGAAAAAATCTTTCTGCAAATCATGTGAATAAACTGGTATAGTTTCATGTGTGAATTGCTGGGTACATACATAACACAATAGTCCTATGCAGTGTTCGAAATTATCGGACGTTAGTCGTAATTTGCGCCTAGAAATTTCAATTTGATGACTAGATTCTTCAGTCTGGTCGTCAAATATGACGCTTAACAATTCTATTGTTAAATATCAGTCTTCCCTTTCCCTTTGACTAAATTACAATCCCTGGTAGAAGACTGGACAGCGGTCGGAAAAAAACTGGCATTTTATATACGCCCTCAGTGATAAATCTGCAGGTGGTACACAGACAGTAAAACCCCCCTCTGTCTATTCAGGGAAAGACAACATTGGGAGCTTTATTGTACTTCATCTCACCCCCACCCTTCAAGACCTGAAATTGCACTTCTGAAGAATTTATTTGTTTTTCTTTATCCTCAGACATTCCGATGTCCGAGACTCTATTTAACGAGTTTCTATTGCTCCCCTCCCCTTTATCCCCACATACATCTATGTGTCCCACTTGGAAGTAAAGGGAGTGATCCTACAGAGTCTTTACATTCTAATTTCTTACTTTACTATTACAGAACACACTGCGTTCCAGATTAAATCGTTCCAACATCTTGCAAATTTGGTTAGCTAATATTTTGTTATCAGACATTGAACATGACGTTTTTATAGCTGCCAAGTGTTCCAATTTTTATGTACTTGTTCCTTTTTTCAGTCTTGTTCCGGAAATCCGATTTGGATCCACAGTAGCCCGATTTTTCTTTTCCATAACATTTATATTTTATTGCATGCAAATTTGCATATTTTTCATATGCATATGCATAAGAGTATCTACAAGTTATGAAATCGAAAGTAGGTCACCGAAATGAAACAAAGTCAGGAATTTTAAGATCGAGGTTTTTCCGTTTTTTAATCTAAAAATCAGTTTCCATGTGATTGCGTCTGTTTCTAATTAATGTGGGAGAAACACATTTGCATTGACTAAAATTTTTGATTACTTCGTGTTATATACAAAAAAATTATTTTTCAGACATATTATTAAAGAAATAAAGAGCTATATTGCACGAGTACCAGGTACTGCGGTAAACGGCATTTGTCCGCGATCTTTATGTTTCATTTTATTATGAACATATTTTTCCACTTCTGCAATCTATTTGCATTGTCTAAAACGTTTGTAATTATTTCGTATATACTATATTATGCAGAAAAACTATTTTTCAAGCATATTTTTAATAACATGAAAGGCTATTTTGCAGCAGTATTGTAATAAACGGCATTTGTGCACGATCCTCTATATTTCATTTTATTTTGAAAGTATTTTTCCACTGTTACAATTTGTTTGCATCATTTAAAAATTAAAACGTTTGTAATTATTTTGTATATTATATAGGAAAACTATCTTTCAGATGTATTAGTGAAATAGAAGGCTATTTTGATGCAGTATGGGGGAAAACAATATTAGTGTACGATTTTTCCTCATGCAATATGTTCCTATCTTTCTTTCTGGTAGGTTGGCATCTATGCATTTTTTATATTAGTCCTTGAGATTAATGTGATTCATACTTTTTTTTATTATTACCCAGGATGTCTAGCTCACCTAAAGGGTGTAGATGAGTTTTAAGGGTATGATTTATATTTTGTCAAAGCAACAAGAAAGTGTAGCAACTATAAACAAAAACTTATTATTGACTTGCAAATACTGAACCCTAGCTGCCAACTCTGCATTTTTTCGTGAAGCTCCAATATTTGCATTGACTGCCGATTTCCAGACAAATATGCAAATTCTACTTTCCCTTCCCCCCCCCCCCCCTTTTTTTTTTTTTTTAACTTTTAAGATGAATATAGTAAACAGATTTTAAAATGAAATTCCATGCTTTGACGAAATTGGCCACAAGAAATGACTAAATTTCACCCAAGATTCCCTTATATTTTAATTTTAAATGTGTTTAATTCTTATATTTGTAAATAATATGAGAAAGATTATATGGAAATGTCACTAAAATGTGCATATGTAATTCTCGGTTTATCCCATTTTATTATCACATATTTTCCATTTTTGCAATTTCTTTTTATCAACTAAAACTTTTATATTGTTATTTTAACTCAGGAAAATTAATTTTCAAGCATGAAAGGAAGGGGTATTGGGGCAATGATTGTAGAAGATGACCATAATTTAAAATTGTTAAATAGAATTTTTTTTAATTTTTTTTTATGTCCTTTTTGCCAAGTAAAAACAAATTAGCAATTTTTTCTATTTATTTTCTTTTGGGTTTCTTTATCAGTTTATTTTAAATTTTAAGAAAATTTAAAACAATTTTTAATACAAAAATGGATGTTTAAAAAATAGTTGTTATTGTTAGAGATATCAAAATGGCAAGTAGCCGTGTCTATTTGGCACCTAGAGTCAAAACTATGGACGTCAAATGACGCCTAGTTCAAATTTTTAATTTCTAATACTGGTCCTGTGCATAGCACAACATAGCAGTACATTACAGGGTCCTTACTCCTACGTCATTTTCACTCATTTTATACATACTAAACAAAGATTGAATTTTCTCTCTATATTGTTGTGCCATACTACACACATTTTAAATTGCGATCATTAGTGAAAAATTCATCGAAATCTACAGGAAATGTCTTGATCAGCAATATTCTCCCTCCAAAAAAAAAAATACCACAATCATTGAAAATTCATATTACTTAACTTTTCTAACATTTGTATCGTTGGCTGTAAAAATAGACCCCAAAGCAGAAATGCTATCTGGAATTTGTTTCTAAGATTCCAAACGTATCTATTTCCATCCATGTTTTATTTTAAATGACTGGAATTGAAAGTAGAACGGGTATTTTTTTCAAATTATTAATTGTTATTTTTGCTTGCAATTTCTCACACATTGTCATGCAATGTTGACATTCTTTTTTATCCATCCTTATCCTCGAAAAATCTAAAGTTGGAGAAGCAGAACTGTTGTGTATTTACATTCAAAAAGAGCAATTGTGCAATTTAGTTTATATTCTCAGCATCCAATACAGTCCAATAATGCCAGATTAAGAAAGGTGGCTCAACAAATTATTATTCAAATAACTTACTAAACAAGAAAATTAAGGTGTCCTTATAATTATGCACATACAAAATATCTGGATTTTGTACTTTTCATTTTATGTCAAAGAAAATGTGTAAATATTTTTTGTTTTTCGTGCCATGACTAAATATTTGTATGTAATTAACATATAATGTTCTTGGGTAAATGTTTTCTATATGATTTCCTGAAATTTATACTGGTCTTATAATTATGAGAACTGGTGTATTAGAATGCACAATGACTTATTTTGGTGTATAATATCCGATTTACCTGGAAATGACATTATAACCAAGACAAAATGTTATTCCTATGGTATCATAAGTGCACGAGCGTTTTGACATAATAGTGGAGTTGTCACTACACCCAATGTTGTTATAACAGAGTCCGGCTGTTAATTAAATGATATTTTAAGAAACTTTTCATTTCAATATTTTTTAGATTAATTTAAATACCGTTAAATTATTCATTTAATACATACAAGTGTTATACTTGAATTTGTAAGTTGACAGGTATGCTACTATTTAGTTTGATAGAAAGTGTTATTTTTCACTTGAATGGTTTTGTATTTTTACCATAATAATTTCTGTATTATTTTTAAGCATGACTTTGGATGCACGTTTTAATTTCTTTTGCATGAAATGTATTAGGTTAAGGAAGGAAATTTAGTGGGAGACTTGCAGTCACAAGTGACCACAATAGGTTCCAAGGTATGTTTAATGTTACATTTTGTATTAGAACATGCTACAAATCATAAGATATTTCGAAAATTGAAATCCTATGATTCAAACTTTTCTTAGATCTTTATATTCTGGCTGAAATCAGAGCATTACGAGAAATGTAAACATTTTGGATGCTTATATCTCCTAGCTTGTAAACAATTTTTAATTATTTTCAATATTTTAAACTTTTTTTTTTCTTTTCGAAAAAACTACAAAAAATTTGTCTTGATGAGTTTTTGGTCACTTTTTCTCGAAATATTTTCTAAACTTTGAAAGATAGATATAACAGTAAGTGATAAAAATGTCCAGTAAGAAATCCAGTTAAATCCAGTTTATTTTGCCTGGTGACTGTAGCCTATATTTAAGCACATGTTCACACCTTGTTTTCATTTCGCCACTGATGGAGGGCATAAATTTGCCCGAAAGCATTATGGTCGTGTGATTTTATACATCATAAAAAAAAGATTTTAATAAAACTTTTAAACCTATTTTTTGGTAGTTTTTGATTTTAATGTATTAATATGTATTTTATATGTTATATAACTATGTATTTTTCTCAGCCGCAAAAGTTATGTTGTGTCTGCTTCTTTTTGATGCCCGTACCAATCTATACACTTGAGAAACATATCTGCAGCAAAAGTGAAGTCTGGTGGATGTCTGCGATTAACAAACATAAATTTATCCTTTCAGCTGGGGAGTAATAAATTGATAAATGAGACAAATTAGTTGAGTTCTACTGTATATTAGTACACATCATTCAAATGCATCCAATTCCTTGACATGACAGAACTATCACCAATTTAAATTAAATAATTTTATAAGATTTTTTGCATAAAATAAAAGAATAATCAATTGACCAACTGGTAAAAATATGTTTATTTATTTTTTTAGTTCTAATGCTGATTACAATACAAATAGAACCAAATAATATGTAATGTTAATGTATGATAAAATTGTTGATATGTACACTCCATGTGTTTAAAGTTAAACTAGAGAGCCTTAAATATGACAGAGCAGTACTTTAAAAAATCAATGTAGCAGTGCTACAGTTTTTTCAAGGGAACCTATTTAAAAATCTGAGCAGTATTCTCCACTTTATTCTGTGAGAAGTTTCCTTACCATACTTAACTCTTTCGGGATGGCGGCATTCCGAAATTACCGTGGGCCGAAGGACAGAGCTCTTTGCTTCCAAACTTTCCCCAAAGGACGCCTAATTTGTTTCGCTAAGCCTAACTCTCGAAATAAATTCACTAAAAATCACCTTTTCAACACAGAAATCTACTTTTCTCAGGAATAATAGAAATACTTATTTTCTATTTGATGTATATTTTTCATACGAATCGCAATGCAAAATACTTGTTAGTTGCTTTTACTATGAATTCTACTATTCATCATCTAAAAATATGCTGAAAAATTTAATTTCCTTATCTAAATTAGACTGCATAATATTGTGATTGATTCCAAGTATGCTAAAAAACTCAAAAGAATTAAAATCTTTCAAATCTCCTGTCCAAAAACATAATTCTCAGAAACAGCTACTGAAGCTGGCGACGATGTAATAATAGTACGCTCAGAATCTGAAGAATCATTTGCATTTTCATATTAATTTTCAGAAATACCACAGCTCCACGAATCTTTACCATCTGCATCACTTTCATTACTGCCGTGTTCGTTTATCATACAAGTATATTTTTCCACAGAAAAGAAACGTCCTAGCCCTGCCATTCTCTGATCCGAAATAACCTAATAATTTCACTGCCGCACATTCCTTTAAAACCCAAACTAAAAAAAAAATACTCTCCTACATTCCTATAATTCACCAAAGAGAAATCATTAAGCTAAAGTCAAAACGAGACTCGAAACTCAATTATAAAAAACTGTAGATGCTGCAAGAAGTGCTCTGTTTGTTTATATTACAAAACCATGTTTCACTGCTCCAGATAGAGAAATAATTTATTGGATCCACTCCTAACCAAAGTCAAGTATCTGCAAAATACATTGGAATTGTTTGCATTGACATTTAACGCCATCTAGTAGACAAATAAATTCAAATGAAAATGCACTCATGTGGCCGCCGTCTTTTAGGGTAAATTTTTCAGAACACCGATATGTGACCGTCATACATGAATGCAAGTTCGCAGCCGACGCGTGGGCTCATCAACTGTCGCGAAAGGGTTAATGTATGCATATCGAAAGTATTGTAGTGTAGATTGTGAAAATAGATTGTATTAGATTCATTAATCTTAAAGATGAAATCCATATTGCATCATGTTATTTTCAATATAACTTTGAATTATGGATATATTTACATATTGTATATATATTTCTGTAGGTTGCTGATGTTAGCAAGAAAAGCTGGAACGATTTATCTTCTATTTTCAATCAGAAAGTAACATTGGAGCAAGCAGAAGGAGCTCCCAATGAGAAGTCATCTCTACTAGGAATAGGTAGCCTTAGCAGTCCAAAGTAAATAGAATTGGTATTATTTAAATACTCTGCAAATTAATTTACTTATCACCACCTTATGTTCCTTTCACATTTTTGAATTATGAATTCATCAGACCTCATACTGTGAATGCAAGTGGCATACATTGCATAAATTCACCACCCAGTTCAGTTTCAACAATTTTATCTATTATGTACACATTGCTAATGCATGGTGATGCAGATGCTAAAAACAGGTTTGGTTCTTTTTTATTTGGGATCTGTCTTTGCTGCAGTCAAGTGTTTTAACAAAGCAATCCTACAAATAATTCTAAAAAACTGTCATGTATTTAAAAATATATTATATGTCACTTTTCAACTAGTTCCTTACAAACCATGTAGTGGAGTATTTGCATATGCACATTGAGCTTACCTTTTATCACACAAAAATCACCAAAATATATTATATAGTATGCATTAAAAACATTCAAAATACGCACATAAATATGCATTTATGTATATTATGATATGCATTATTATTTACAAGTTATGAAGGATTTTAATAATATTTTTTAATCAGTAAATGAATTTAAATGTTAATGTTGACAAGAATAATAATAAATAAATACATCTAAGCGAGCTATAAATATGACTTTTTCTTAAAATACATTCAATAAAATAAAGTTTTGAAAATATAAAACAGCATGTGAGACTGGAACTAACTGCTGCATGGGAAAACCCACACGCCCGGTTTAGGTGCGATAAATATAAACAAGTTTCATTAAATATTACGTCAAAGGCCGCCGTGTCGTATAACTGTAAAGATTTACTCTGAAAAATTAAGAAAATAATTAAAAGATTCGAAAATGAGGACACCGATTAGATTTTAAAATAACAAAAAGGTTTATTTACATATTTAACAATTAAAAAAAACATGAAAAGATTTGAGCTCAAAAAGTTGCTCCCTTAAAATATTGACACATCGAAAATCATTAATAGGCTGTAAATCATTAATACCTTGTGAATCATTAGTACACCGAAAATCATTAATACATCGAAAATCATTAAATCATTGTAATTCTTTAATTACTAATTCTAACAGCTACTTATCTGTCCTTCTCAAAAATTAAAATAGCCTAACAACCCTTCAGGTTGAGATAATACAAGAGGGAGAGAGAGCGTATCAAAAGAGAGTAAAGCATGATGCCAAAAGTCCTACCTTCCATTCTGGGTTCAGCAAGGGATCGAGTGACGGAGGCCGGTGAAGCATCATCTCGCTCCGGTGAAAATTTAACGACTTCACTTTATGAACTGGCAAGAGGCACTCACTCGATTTTTTCAATTCCAAAAAAAACTCTCTCGAAAAACTTCCAAGTCGATCTCTCCTCCCTCTTAAATTTTATTCGCTGTAAGGTTTAAGCCCCCTTTAATATTATTGGAAGACATTTGGATCCTCACTTTAAGTGGCCAGCCCTTGACATGGGGGCTTGGTTAGTAGCCACTGAGTTATTACTTCAGCTGGCTGAGGTCCCACGCTTCTTCGTGCCACCTGGGCTCAACTGCGCCCTAACGACCGCTGACCACCCATTGAGTTTTCCTCCATCTTGAAAGAGGCCACCCACTGGCATGGTGTCTGGATCCACTGACCCTTTCCATCACAGGTGGTCAAAAGGGGAACTTTATAAAAATTCTGTAAAAACACAGAGACTATCTTTGTAGGTATGAGAGTCATTTCTACGATGTTACATTGCATCAGGGAAAACCAATGTAAAACTAACCTTTAATATCAATATGTGCAATACACTTTGTGCGAAGGATAATGAGTACTTGAGCAATGTATATAAGCACTAATAACACAATAATGCGGAATTCAGTTGTTTCGGGGATATGCTAGATTTCCTTCGTCACTGCAAGAGAACCAACGAACCCGAAGTCCAAAAGAGGTTGCATTATTGTTGTTACTTGTGCTTATATACATTGCTTAAGTACTCCTTAATGTTTAACAGATGCAGGTGTCAAAAAGTAAAAATACAAAGAGAATAAAAAATGTTGGAGAAATTTGGAATAAAGTAGGAAAATAGGAATGGAATGCTTCAAGGAATGTTGTTCAACATAACACAATGTACCACAATTTTAGTAGTTTTTTTCTTTCTTTCATGCATTTGTTATGACAATCGGACACTAGTACTAATGGCCAAAGCATGAACTATTTTGCCATGATGAAACGTTGCCCCAGTACACTACAAGAGGTATATCACCTTGAACCACCCAATTTAGGCCGAAATCCAGTGGGGGTGGCAACTACAGGGTAGCCGTACCGTCCTTTCATTAACCCATCACTTCTTGAATGGACTTTTGAATCAACAGATTTATCATTCTCATATTCTGATTAGACACAGGGATAGTGTTAGGTGATGTTAAGTATTGAATATGCAATTACTGTGTATATTTATATGTAAAACATGTAACTTTTTTTTATAAACAAATACATGCCAAAATAACCGGATGTTTTATGTTATTCTTGTAGTTCTTCACAGCTTAAAATATTTTCCAACACTTTTGTTGCAGCCTCCCTGTGCAGGGTTCCTCGCCTTCTAATGACTGGCAAGGTGAAGACTGGGGCTGGTCAAATGAGCAGCCATCTCCTCATTCTAAAAGTAATTCCAAATCAAGAGATTCACAGTCTCCGAAGTCTGCCAAAAGTCGTGGGAGCACCCCTACCTCTCCGGAGGGGAAGAAGGTTCGAGAGGGTGAAAAACTGCTCATAGACTTTGGTGGCAGTGGCAGCGAAGAACACAGCAAGAGGTCATCAGAGTGGGAAAACAGCTGGGAAGATAACTCGTGGGACCAGTCGGGAGGGAAAACCTCCAGCAAAGGGTATCAAAGGATAGGATCTAAACATGATTAACATCTTTGAAGTTGTCATTCCACTTTTATTATGTGTGTGTGTTTGTAAATGAGTGTAGGCGAAGAGTTGTTTTGAATTTCGTGATGTAAATGATACTGTGTCAAATGTCGCTCTTCTTAGATCAAAAAAAAGATCTTGGATCAACGAGTAAAACTTCCTCTCCATCTTTAAAGATCAACTGATTTTTATGGATTAGTTTTTACCACTTGATTTTATTATTTTAATATTCAAACTATTTTGAGTTTAGGTGCCACTGGAGAATTTTAAAGATCTGTGTAATGTTCTGAGTATACAGCTTATTAGGTGTATTTGTGATTATTCAAATCAAGAAGATTACATCAAGTTAAAATTGATTGTATTATATTATTCAGTAAAATGCAAGTTAATATTGGTTATAAGTCATCAATATAATATTAATTATATTATTATTTAGTAAAATGTTGTGTACTCATTTTTTTTTTCTTTTGCGAATACTTGATTTTAAATGTTTGAAAAAGATTACTTATTATGTATTCTCATAGGAATTTTATAATTTATTATAATTGTGCAAAACAGAAAAAAAAAAAAAATTCTTCATGTTTCAGATTGCAATGCTGTTCATTTGCAACAAATATTTTCAGAAAAATAAAATCCCATCCGATTAATTAATTCATCGTATTCCAAAAATTTTGTATGCCCTATTGATTCAATGAGATGTGCCTTTATTATTTTTTTTTAATGAAAGCTTTAGGTTGCACCGCATTTGTTATTTAGATTTTTTTTTTCTTTTTTTTTTTTTTTTTTTTTATCTTGTCTTAAGCTTACAAACATTCTAAATATAAGGAGCATCAAACATCCATACTTTGATATTTTCTAGAGTTCAAAATTGCAGGTTTAATTTGATAGTATTTTTCTGAATGCTTTTCAAAACAAAATATAGTTAAAGAAAATGTTTTGTTGATAACACTTAACTTTCCTTGCTGGCTCATTTATGTTTTCTTTTTTGTACATCAATATAGTTTCACTGCACGAAAATAACAAAATTACATGATATTTTGTGCAGTGTTCCTGTTTTAAAATTAGTTTCAATCGGCACATTTTGAAATGTCATTAAAGTCATTAAAATTCTAAAAGAAATCTCTCTTAGACTGGTTTAATCAACATAATAGAATTGGTTTTATTTGTTTTGCCATCAAAAATTAAATATAGGATAAGCATTTTTTATATATAGCTATGCATATCCTTAGATTTGTTATATATATATATATATTTGCAAGTCATTTAAAAGAGAAAAAAAAGAGCTAGTTCTATTTTTCCAAATCATACCAAATTCATTATCGAGGTAACACATAATAACTACCCAATTTCATTATAATTTTGTGATAGATTGGATGCATTTATTGTGCAGAAATTATACCTGAAATGGTAGATTCATGTTCTAAAATGCATAAAATGTACAAATCCAATGGAAATTTTAAGTTCACCTTTTTTAACTCTATTCCAATATTTTTCCTGTCCATTACACTGTGAAAAATAATTAAAAAGTTATATCAAATTTGCAAAAAAAAAAAAAAAAAAAAAAAATATTTTAATGCAAAGAGCCCAGATTTTTTTCACCCTTTGCGAAAGGTGTATTGTCCCCTCATGAATGCATTATATATATATATATATATATATATATGTGTGTGTATGTGTGTGTATTGCATCTAATGTCGCCTTTTAATATTTTCCTCTGTGATGTTTTTAGAACAGGATATTTTTCTTGCAAATCATTCAAACCGTTATGAATGTATAACACATTAGATGTTGGGACTTTATGCATTAAAAGTTAGCAATGCTTTTTATAAAAGTAATGATGTAAAATAGTTTTATATTCATTTCAAAATGTACATACCAGCATCTTACTGTATATTAACTTTCCATTTTGTTGCTACTAATCTAAAAAAAGTTTTATTTAATTTTGATTCTAATTTTTCACCTTTATTATGGCTTTACTTTAAAGCTTGCACGTGTGAATGTAAATTATTGTTAAAAGTGTGTTGATATATGAATTTAATCCAAAATGTTAATAACTATTATAGAATTTTAATGTCTGAAAAGTTCTAAAAGTGCCTGTATAAAATATAGATGTAGTAAGAGATTTATGATGTTATAAATCTGAATATTTTAGTCGGTAATTTTGGTATACAAATATTTTTTCTCTCTTAGGTACCTTTAAAAAATATACTGTGATCCAATTTAATTTCAAACATTTATTGTTGCATTCTTATTTGAAGTATGTTAAATTCAATATAAAAGCTTCACTCATGTGTGAATAAAAACAGGACTGGACAAATTCCATTTGGATCTAAGAGCCATTTTACATTTCATAATTTCTTTGTGTGATTTTTGAGGAATCATTTTCTTAATAACATAATATATATATATAATAAAAATGTTATATGAAATTCCAATGATAGATTAGAGATAAGTTGTAACTCATATAACCATAACTTAAAATATTAAAATATAAGATAGCTACATATAAATCAAATTGAAACACCTACCAAACAATTTGTAACTAGAGAACGGTAAAACATAGCATATTAGCTTAATTACTTGCTATAGAAGAAAAATAAAGAATAGAAGTAGCTTATAAAAGTCCAAAGAAATTTGATATATATATATATATATATATATATGTGTGTGTGTGTGTATATATATATATATATATATATATATATATATATAATCCTAATTAGTTTCAATTTTCTAAATACAATAAAATAAATAAATAGAATAAACAAATACCAATACTGTGGTATAGCAATTTTAAAAGCAAATTTATACTTTTAAAAAATGAATAAAAATGCACACTTATAATGTTATTTTCATTCTGGTTTCCAATAACCATGTATATGTCTTTTAAATTTTGAACTAAAATACCATAGATCTAAAGCTTAACAGGATTAAATTGTTACAGGTGGCCCATTTATATTAATGATCATTAAATCACTTAGATTGGCATCTTCCGTAGATGGTCTGAATTTAACAACAGAGTTCCTTTTAAATCTTTGTTCACAGCACACAGTTGAAACTAGCAGTACACACTGTAGATGACGGGCCAACGGCCGTACCGTGCTGAAAACACCGGTTCTCGTTAGATCACCGAAGTGAAGCAGCATCGGGCGCGGTTAGTACTTGGTGGGTGACCACCTCGGAACGCCGCGTGCTGTTGGCCATCTCGGGTGCGGTATCCCCGTGGTTTGCGCGCTAGATTTGCACGCTGCCACAAATGCCGCCGTGTTCATGCGGAGTACGATCACGTTAAACATGTGGGTCCGTAAGTCCTTCCGAGAGGTTGGTGGTAGGGGAAGGAGGGTACGGTCCCTGTGGATGCCACCCCCACTGGGTTCCGGTCTAAATTGGGTGGCACTTCCCGGCCGTCCATACAGTTACCTTACACCTTTCTGGTAGGTCGGACGGTCTGGGTCTCAACAACAACAACACTGTAGATGACAATTTTATTAAAATTTGAAATCTTATCTCAGTAGATAAAACTAATTTAAGTAGCTCAAAGTTTTTTTTCCACACCTAGAACTTCAAGTTTGCACCAGTCACTGTTGAGGTCTTGCGTATGAAGAAAAGAAAATTGTTTGCTTTCCATGTGGTCAAGTCATTCAATATCACATGTTCTTATAAATGAGGAAAGAAATTATGAACCAAGACCAGATTTATAAATAATTTTAAGTGGTAACAGCATGGTCAAAATACTGGATGCCATGACGACTCGGTGTCCAGGATTTGTCCAGCCCTGTATAAAGGTATTAGTAAAACCATTAAAAATATTATTTTTGCTCTGTAGCAACGTTGTCAGATTTACCTTATCTATGTGTATGAAATTTTTTCAATGAGTTAGCTAAATTTGTATTAAAGAATGGAAATAATGACTGAAATTATGCAGCTATGCATCCCATAAAAAGTTAAATGTCTCAAACTACATACCTTGCTATTTTTTTCCAAGTTTAATCTTTTGAGATCAATTTAGAGAAGAAATACTTAAACACTTCCAAAATCTTTAACTTTGATACTGTCAGAACTAGTAATATTTTGCATCAACAAAATATATCTTTTTATAAATACAGCTGACAACTTCAAGATATTTTGTGAATTTAGCTTATTTAGTTATTCTATCAATTTACTTTTATTTTTCTGTATAACTTTCTAGAGTTAAATTCTTTTTGGTATAGGTTCTGTATTAGTGTTTTCATTTGCAGGAATATTATTTGCATTCAGTGAATTGTATTAAAATAAAAATGGTACTTTTCTGTTAATAGGGAGGACAATCATGGATTATTGTAGAATAAAGGTTATCTGTTACCTTATTTATTATTAATATATGCTAAAAATAATAAAATAATGGTGAACAATTCAAATATGTGCAACTTCTAATAGGATTTCAGTTATATGATTTTTCAAAAAAATCCTTTTTAAAATATTTAATTTAATTGCCCTGTAAAAAAATTTGAAGTATAAAAATTTCTGTTAAACAAAATAATACTAATGAAAAAAAAAAAACATTCTGCTCCCATTTGTAAATGAAGTTATGAAATTTTTTCACTTTATGCTAGTATGCAATGTATGCTGGAATAAGTATTAAAATATATTACTGTACTTGTCCCATTCAAACCATCAAACATAATTGGAAATACATAATTGGAAATATATTAATTTGATAAACATTTAACAAATTACAATAGAATGACTTTAGAAGTTGAAAATAATAATTTACCACTATTCTTATTTTATTCTATGGCAGCAACTGATAAAACACACTCTAAAAAATATATATCCATTTATGAATTCAATTTTTTATAATTTGTTATTATTTAGATAGGACAAATTAAAACGGTCTCTCTGTATTATACATATAATACGTCTCTATGTTCACGCATAAGTAGAATCCTAGCCCAATTTTTTCGAAAAGTGTAGGGCGGGTCAATTCACAGTCACTAAGAGACATTGCTAAATATTCCATAAGTAGGATCAAAGCCCCCCCTCCCCTTTTTTTTTTCCATAGAGTGTAAAAAAAATCTGTTTATAGCCAATATCAACTTATACTGAGATATACATATCACAAAATGGTCATTAACCCAAAAGTGTTGGTTAGAAATTTCCAATTGGTGAAGTGGGATGTATAATAGATCCCGCTGGTGAAATCTGATTGGGACAATCCTCACCTGCTCAAGACTGTAGTGCCCAAGAAGAAAAAGAAAGTCTATTCATGGCCACTATCAGCTTATACTACTTGGAAGCATTGCCATACATGTCATAAATGGTCCGTTATCCCTTTTTAAGTGTAGGAAAAGTCAGTTGAGGGCTACTATTGAAGTATGTAATTTAAAGATACTTAATATAGTGATTAGACTCCCTATACCTGTTTCTAAAATCTTTCATAATGACATTAAGGAAAGCATGTTGACCGGTCACAGCTAGAATCAGGAGGTTCGAAGTCATGTGGATTTTATGTATAGGTAATATTTAATATTTATTTTAATGCAATATTCATACTTGCACACTCCCTAGAGAATTAATTAAATGTATCAGACAGATGATGTAAAAGATTTAAAATGTACGTAGTATGTACAATAAGTAAGAAAAATGTAATAAGATAGCAAAGCAAACATAAAATGAGATTAGACTCATTTTTAACTTCTAATTACGTATAACAGTGGTTATTCATATCTGATACAGTAACAAGACATTTAAACATGAACCAGATTTCTTTTTCCATCGGGATAACATAAAAAATAAAATTGTCTCCCCCAATGAAAAATTTTGTAGCAACTTATACCACTTGAGCTAATCAAATTTCAAGTTTCTATCCCTTCTAGCATGGTGTCTCTAAAATCCAGAGGATAAAAAAAATTTGCCTTTTATATATATATATATATATAGGGTGTTTCAAAACTAATGGAACAAACTTATATATATATATAAGAGATATATATATAAGAGATGATAAAACACACTGAAACAAGCACTTTTCATCAAAGAATGCATGGTCGCAAGTTAAGCAGTTAGATGCTAGGGGGCGCTTTCCATTTTCCCAGACACTCCGTCTTTTGCAATGCAAAAGCAGTGGTTTTCGCATGCACCTTCATTAACGACTTGAAGATGTCTATGTATCAAAAACACATAAACCACACCATGAAATGGGGTACACCTGTGGTGTCAAGATAATCTTCTACATGACATAGAATCTCTTCTGACGTGTTCAGTGTTCTAACACTTCTATGACCTATATTGTGCATGGTGGCAATGAAGGTTTTCCTTTCAGCCAGCTGGCAGTACAAGCGATAAAACATTCTATGATGCGGTACACCCCGGTTGGTGGAGCGCTGCAGTAAAGCCTTTGGGGGGGGGGGGGCTTCCCTTTCAGTACCATTGACGAGACCGTAGAAGAAATGCATTCCTCATTTGTATACTAATCCATTCAAAGTCACTAATGATGATGCATGCGAAAACTGCCTCTTTTATGTGTCTTTGCATTGCAAAAGATGGTGTATCTGGTAAAATAGAAAATGCCTTCTAGCGCTTAACTGCTTAACTTATGACCATGTATTTTTTGACAAAAAGTATTTGTTTCAGTCTGTTCTATCACCCCTTAAAGTTTGTTCCATTAGTTTTGAAACACCCTGTATGTAGATTTGCATATACTATTAGTTAATGATATTGTTAATAAACTAATAGTTGACTTACTAATGATATACATAGTTAATATGTGATCTAGACTGTATAATTGAGAAATAATTAGCCACTTCCCTGTTATCAGTAAAGTACCAAAAACCTTGTATTTATTAGATAAATGACTAATTACTAATAAGGTTTTACTTTGAATTTTTACAGTGCATTAAAATTTGTGTATGTCAAAAACTTGGATCAATTTAGGGTAAATGTTTGTAAATTTTTTAATTTAATTTGGAAATTCTTCTGATATATAACTATTATTGGTGTTACATTATAAATTTGGTTGATCCAGTATTTATTTATTTAAATATCGGGAAAAAAATTATTTTATTTTAATGTCATTTTATTTTACATTATTTTCAAAATCAGCTATGTGTACGATTACTTTTCATTTATTTATACATTTGAAATTTAGAATTAAAATTGCGTTATTATTTTTAGCAGAACTTTAAAATTTTTTCATTAAAAACTTATGAAGTATGATCAAAAATTATCCAGATTTCTCTTTTTTAAAGTACAAGACTTACAGTTTTGAAACTTGAAACATAGCAATCAAAGCAATTTAGTATCTTGCAGTCCCACCCACCCTATATCTGCTTTGGAACAAGCCTTTACATTCATAATTATTTATTCTTGTCCTTGAACAGTGTGTAATACCTTTCAATGACAACTACATTCTACTTTTTCTGATGTCACAAATCATTGAAAACTAATCAGCTATATGGAGTTGTGAAAAACAGTATCTCAATTCGATATTGTAAGCTTCATGATATGGCCCCACACTTATTCTTTGGTGCTACTCTTAATTCCAGGTTTTCTTTCAAGTTTTGATTATGTGCATAATATTGTAAGTTGTGATGAGGTGTGGTGTAGCCTTTTCTAATGTACAGTATTTTCTGTTAAAATGTGTTCAATTTAAAATTGATAGATAAAACTCTTTATCCTCAACGAGCCAAGTGGATCGAGCCCATAAAAGATTATCCATAAAAAGCATGTTGTCATCTATGTATGAAACCTTTTATTTTAAGTAATATAAAACAGACAATTGCTTGCCATGAAGAAGGTGCAAAATACTAAGAATTGTATGAGAATAAAGGACCAAATTAAAATTCTGCAAAATAAAAATTAACCAACATCAATTTTCTGACACAAAGGCAGAAAATTGATGAAAAATTCTTGAACTAGGAAAATAAAAGTTATAATGAAGACATAATTAGATTAATTTTTTACTAAAAAAATAATGCTTTAGTTTCCCTTTTGTGAAGTAATGAGTAAGATATTAAGAGTAGCAAATAAGTAATATTTTAATTCTTAAGTATAAAAAGTGATGATCCAGATGTTTTCTGTATTAGGTATTGTAATAGATGACAACAAATAATTTGTTTAATTAGTTGTTATAAAGAGATACTAAATAGTAAGCATCTTTATTTGTATATTGTTTGCAGTAAACCTGGAAATTTATGAAAATTCCCCTGGAAAAGCCAGGGAATTTGGTTTCAAAAATTGAGTATGAACTCTGTATAGGTTTAACTAGATATTAGCTTAAAAAATCTCATAAAAGTTATTTTATTTTTTACCCTTTAAATAATAATTGGAAATAAATGAACAATTCTTACTAATAGGTATATGGTCGACTATGCTCGCATCTGTGATCAACATGTATGTATCAGTATTATATATTTTATAGTTTTTTTTTCCTTTGATTTACTTAAGTTTTTTATTTTATTAATGCTGTATAAATAAGCCGATATGCAAAGTTTTGTGTCAGTTTGAGTATGCATTCAAAAATTAGAGCCTATATAAAAGACCTAAAAAGTTAAACTGCATCATAATACTCACAAATGTCAAAATAAAATGAAGCAATTACATTCATAATGTTTAATATCAACATTTTCTTTTTTAGCTGATCATCTTAAAAATCAACATAAAACAAGATTTTGTATAAATAAATCAATTTGCAAAATTTGTGTCGATTGCAGTATGTGTTCAAAAGTTAAACCCATACAAAGTAATTATTGAGCTGAATAGTGATACTCGCATATGCTCGTAATGTGAAATGAAAATACTAACTGCAAGTTTTCTTAATATAAAGTGAAACTTTCCTATAGGGCGACCATCCATTATGCCTGGAACAGCTGCTTGCTTAATACAGGGTCAATTGTTAAATAATTGGAATGGTACCACTCGGTATAAGCATAATTTGTATTCAGAAGGAATGTTTAATAATGCTTTTATATATTGGCCATTAAAAAAGATTGTTCTATTGCAGATACTAGCATTCATGGACCAAATTCACACTTTTAAAGACGTTAGCATGGAAGGAATAGCCATTAAAAAAGGGTTGAATCCAAAATCTCTTGTAAGCTCACCTTTAGATTTTAAACAGGGTGGTTCTGTCTTGCTTATGATTAGAACTCTTAGTGCTGTAAAATAAAACTACTGAAATGCAACATTACCGCTAAGTTTTTTTATGATTAGGGCACATTTAACATTTGTACCCTTCAAAAATTGTGATACCATATAAAAATTTCACAGTACTTGAAAAATTAATAAAAGTAAATTATTTTAATAAAAAAAAGTCTTTCAATGCTTTCAAAATTCTCAATACTTTAAAAAAATTGCTCAGTTTATATAATACCTAATTTGAATACCTAACTTACCTATTCCACGAAATGTGTGCCATATGTATTGTATTTATTCTGTTATGCAAATGGCATAAGAAATTTGATATGATTGCAACAAGGCTTCAAGAATAATTTAGTTTAATAAAATTGCATTTTTCAAAAGATTTAGTGCAACCTTGCCACTATGATTGTTCTTTTAAAAAATTCTTGAGAACCTCTAAGCAAAACAGGGCTTCTAGCCCCCCTCCCATCTCATCGTCGCTATTCCAGGATTGTAAATCTAAACCTATTCAGGAGCCCCCATTATGTGCTGGCACTTTTTAACATAATTTTCAAAATATCTAAAACTAAGCTGTCCTTATTTCAGTGCTAGGGGTGCTTGCTACGAGCACATTCAGTCAACTGCACAGTCACTTTCCTGTACATGCATATTATTTTTGTGGTTATACCACATGAGGATTTTAAGTTATAGGGGATATACAGAACCCATAAGGGCCCATAGAATTTTTCCAGTAGAGGGAGGCAAACTCAAGGATAAGATTTAAACATCGACTAGCTTAATATCCGCCTTTGTAACCTTCAACCTCCAGGGGGAGAGGGGGGGCACACATCAATATTGTACTGAAGGTCCACGTAAATGTTGCGGGACCCGAAAACTCTGCTGCCGACACTGGATTTGGAGTAAAATAAGGTTTGAGGACAAAACATGTACAGAACATGGACATGGCTTTGCACACAAGCAATAGATAATTGGAACAAAAAGTAAAATGTTGTGCAAATAAATTGAAAATGCAGATAATCATATCAGAAATTATTGGATTTCTTTCTTTCTTCCGGTCGAACAAACCTTGAGTTGAATTTAATTTATTTGTGGAATATATATACACATATTCAAGTAAAGTCCCTTTATAGATGTATAGTTATAAAGAGACTCTATTTGAGGTTTTGATATTGTCATCTGGTGAATAAATATCCAAAGAAAAGTAAATTCAACTAGCATTCTTTATACAACTATCCATCCTGGCCTGATCCACCAGTTTTTAAATTGAAAGATGTCTACCAATAAAATTATAATAATTATACAGGGTGTTACAGATCAGTGACATCGCTAAAGGGAAGCATTAGGGGGTCTTACCCCCCCTCCTTTTCCAGGAATCCATTAAAGTTCAGAAAAATTGGAAACAAAATGTTTGATTCAAAATCATAGAATCTGTCTGTAAGGGGCATTTCCAAAAATTTGAAAGACTCTCCCATTGTAGATAACACTATCTATGAACCGGTTTCATGCTTATTATGCACTCGTCGATATGGGATAGCCATTATTTGCAATAAGAGTGTTCCAAATGTTAAGAAAATGCCCTTTACAAGCAAGCTCTGTGATTTTGCCATTGCAGCTTCATATAGTCAGAGCATCCAGCTAAATTGTATATGAATGTGCTTGTATGGCTGCTTGGAAGAACTGAAATTATCAGTTCTCATAAAGTTTTCAAAATTCTGGCATATAGTATGTTTTCTTGCTGCCATTGCAGATATCGACTATTCCATGCAGACGAGTGCATAAGTGTAAAACAAATCTATGGGTGTTATTATCTGTAATGAAAGTATCATCCAAATCAAATTGTATTTTTGGATCATTATTGGATTGATTTGTAAGGGAAAAGTTCTCAGATTTTATAAATGCATTATTTCAAGCTTCTGAAGTGCCTAAATAGGTGCTGCCTTTATAACAGGGTTCACTGTAGTTTATATATTTTCGTTTGTATGTGTTTCTTAGAATAACACTTGCTGCATTCAATATTTAACTAATGAGTATTATTTGCTCAAAGTTTTAAATATCCAATGCTGATAATCATGTAAAATGATGGTCTGTTCCTTTCTCTAAGTTGACTGATGATCTTATGGTGTGACCGCAATCCATCTCTCTTTTTTAAGCGTTTTACAGATGTCTCTACATCTATTGATGAACAAAATCAAGACATTTTTTTTGCTCGGATTTTTATTTAAATTTTAGCATTTAATTCAATTTTACTATTTTGTATGCACTTTAAATCCTAGAAACTTATAGTGCTTATTAGAAACAAAAAAATCATGCTTGAATTGTACTTGTTAAAAGTTCATAATTTTCTCCTCAAATTCCAAACTTCTAAAACTGGATTCTACTTTATTTTATAGAGTGCTTAGTTAAAATCTCTTTATTGATAGGCTCCAAGAGTGCCTAGATGGTGCTGCCATCTATTAAATAGATAAGAAATACTTATCTATTTAGTAGATAACAGCAGTATAATAGATGTCTGATAATCTTATGATGTGACCCCCAATCCATCTCTATTCATTAAGCACTGTACAGATGTCTCTACATCTATTTATGAACAAATTCAAGATTTTCTTTTTTTGCTCTGATTTTTATTTAAATTTTAGCATTTAATTCAATTTTACTACTTTGTATGCGCTTTAAATCCTGGAAACTATGAAATAGTGCTCATTAGAAACATGAAAATCATGCTTGAATTGTACCTGTTAAAAGTTCATAATTTTCTCCTCGAATTCCAAACTTCTAAAACCGATTCTACTTTATTTTGTAGAGTGCTTAGATGGTGTTGCCATCTAGTAAATAGATAAGAAATACTTAAAATAGTCGCTATTTACTACATAAACGTCAAACTACTCTCTAGTAGAGTGCTTCCTTACATACCATGCGGTGCTGTCATCTAGTGGCATTATGGTAGTGTACAAACCCTTCTTGGAAGAAGAAAAGCTTTCCTATTTGAACAGAACATGAGCGAGAATACAACTTCTACATAATTACGTTTATATTAAGTGCAAGAGTATCTAGATAGTGCTGTTACTTATTAAATAGGTAAAAGGTATTTCATATCTATTAAATAAATATTCCTCTAAAATATAGACCACTCTTCCTTACATTCAGTGTGGTACTGCCATCTAGTGAGATTACGGTAATATACAAACCCTACCTAGAAATAATAGAAAATCTTATGAACAGAGCACGAGCGAGAATATAACTTCCAGATACATTTATATTAAGCCCGTCATATCGTTATGTAAAAAAAATAATTTCCATCTGACCACACTTACGCTCCTAGTATTTCTCCTATGCTCATTTCACAAAATAAATGTCATTTCTGTTTTCCGAAATGAACCAATATCTAATCAAAGCCATAAGTGACTCAGTGCTATAGAAGCAAAGGGCTGGGTCTGAAAATAGTCTCCTGTATATACAGGAGTCTTAGTCTGAAATGTTCGGATGTAACGTCACAGTGCTGCATGCACGACTGACTCAAGACTTCTAGTAGGCCATGGCTGCATGGGGAAACTTGGCATTTATATAAGATGCTTACATTTCAAATTAAAAATAAGGTCGTGAAGAAGCAATAAAACAAGAAATGAAAATTAAACATTTACAATGAGATCTCAAATTGAATCTTATTTTTAAAGTGATTTTAAAGTTTTTAATTATTTCTTATGAAACTTATTTGAAATATTTTTTTTCCCCATTCTGATTGTAGTTAAACTTTATATTACAGCAAGTTACAATTAAAAAATATATGGAATGTGGATATATATTTGTGTAGGTAAATACAATATATTATAAACTTCATAATATCCAAGTTATCCTTCTAAAATATATTGTAGAAATACAGAAATAAGTTAAAAATTATTTTTTCAAATTAGCAACAGCTTGGTCACTTTGATGATTGCATGCTTATATAATATAAACTACTTTGATACAATTAACATCCATAGCATAGATCGATGTATCAATTTCTTCATCATTTATTTTTCTATCATTATTGTTCTAGCAATAAAAATTATTTTCCAAACAAAATGATCCCAACTAAAATCTTGTTCTAAACATGAAAATTAATAAAACATTCTATCAGATTTTACCTAGTGCATCTACACATGAAATTTGATATTAGTAGATGTATTCGTTATTGAATTATTGTGTTCACATCTCACACATTCAAAAGTATTCGAAGTGGGTTCAAAAAATCTTGAAACCTGCTTATTCACAAAATCTTGAATTTGAAAATTTTTGAGAAAAAGAAATGTTTTGCTATACAATAAGAGAAAGTAAAAATACACCATCTAAAAGGAAAATGAATAAAATATTCTTTTCATTTTTTAAATATAAAGAATATGGAGTGGGAGTCTCCACTTGACTTTTTTTCATATATCACATTGATTAAGTCTACTTTTGTAACAATCACCAGAATGCAAAAAAAAAAAAATTATTTACTCATACTATTGTATAGAAAAGGTATTGATTGTTTCTTCGAGATTTTGATGGACAAGAACGTCTAAAGATCTCCTGAACCCATTTCGAACACAGTGGAGAAAATGCATGTGCATGCATGTTGAGGTGTTGTTGTTGTTGAAACCCAGACCGTCCGACCTACCAGAAAGGTGTAAGGTAACTGTTTGGACGGCCGGGACGTGCCACCCAATTTGGACCGGAACCCAGTGGGGGAGGCATCCACAGGGACCGTACCCTCCTTCCCCTACCACCAACCTCTCGGAAGGACTTTCGGACCCACATGTTTAACGTGATCGTACTCCGCGTGAACACGGCGGCAGTTTTGGCAGTGGCTGGAATCGAACCCGGGCCTACCGAGTGCAACTCCAGCGCGCTAACCAATGGGCTACCGCGCCCAACATGTTGAGGTGTGAAACACATGCTCCTATCTCTATAAAATTTCGTGTTGATGCATTGTGGGAAAACTAAATAAAAAAAATTGTAATTCTCATAATTAGAAAATATATTTTAAGATTTTTGTAGTATTTATAATGGAAAACAACGATAGTATGGTGGAAACTGAATATATTTGAGCGGTGCTATGGATGTTAATGGTATCAAAATAGTTTATATTAACATAGATACGTCAAATGTCAATATAAAACATTGATATCAAAAAATTGTTACCATACAAAAGTAGTATTTAAATAAGCTCTACAAACTACTTTAAAATAATAAATTAAGTAAAAAATCTATGAAAGCTACCTATTATTTTTATTTTGATAATGATTGTGATACAAATACAACTAAATACTGTGGAATATGGATGTAAGAGAAAATAAGAGTGGAAATTCACACACCAGATATGTTTGGATAGTCCTCAAATTATTATTTTTAAAAAGTTTGTAAAAAATATCAGAAAACTATTTTTTATGCTGACAATAATTCTGTTATGCCAATATATTTGAATTATTTGGCTAATATATGCTATAATTTAGATCCATGGTGCAATTTAAACTATCATTTCCTAGCATTGATTATATTATCAAAATTTCTCAGAAAATTATCTGATATACCATAGGAAAAAATGTTATGAAAATCTTAAATTCTAGTTATAGAAATTATATTTAGTTTTAATTTTTAACATAATGTATCTGTACATAAAATTTGTTAAAGTTAGGTGTATTCGTTCTTGAGTATACAGATCTAATATACACACCTGAACACAGACTGAGATCTTAAAATGTACATATCCGTTCAAATTTTTGAATGAACAATCTTTCTGTATAAAGTAGTATGAGAAAGTAATAAAAAAAAATTATATGAATGTCCTGACACCTGTTTCAAGTTGGTGAAATTGTTAATTTAACTTTTTTCTTCATTATATATATATATATATATATTCCTAATTTAACTTAATGCCCTCATTTCTGAGTCTTTTGTTGCACCTTTTTTTATGACAAATAAGTATTGAAACTGTTATACTCTATGACTGAACTGCAACTATTTAATCCAAAAAATAAATGAATAGTAGACACTTTCAGGGCTTTATAACAGTTATTTTATAGTTCTAACATTATTCTGACCAGAGACTTTAAGAAGCAGCATAGTAACATCAAACACATCTGTCAGCTCTCGCCTAGTTGGGATCACAGCTGCGAGTGAATCCTCAAAGCCTTAGCCCCACTATAGCCCTGTAAGTGACGTACGTGCCTACCGAATTTTGTAAAATGTCATCGAATAGTTTTCAGCGAGAGTGGATACAAACATTGCACAGACATACAGACATCACATTAAAAATTGTAGAGATTCGTGTTTTAGAGTGCCCAAAATGTGTCGAATTACCCAAAACTCGAGTTTCAATTTTCGACACAATTCAAATAATTATAATTTCTCTACACTACCATGTATTGTAGGGAAAAAGAAAATCATCCTTTACAGTAGGAGTTTACCTTTTACCACCCACGAACACTGATAAACTTATTTTCCGGCAAGCACTTAATAAAGAATATATTATGTATGCACACTTATAGATGCTTTTATGTGTAGATACATATATGCAAACTTAAAATTTGAATAATTTAAATTTGCTAATGAACCAACAGGAATCAGAGGAAAATGTCACTATACACTAACATCAAATTAAATACGGAATAGAAGCTCAACTGAAATCAAATTATAGGTACCTGCTCATAATAAAACAAATATCCCCACTGGGTTGGGTCACTATTAAAGTTCAGCAACAATGGATTGTCTATGATAACATGGAAATATATGTACCACAATATCATCCATCATTAGCATGATTTTATTGATTTGTACAGTAAACACAGACACTGTTACTTAGCAAATTCACGCAGTACAGCCAACAGTTTTTCACTGCTGAGAAACTCTAATAAAATGAGACTCTGACATCAGTTCTGTTCTATCCATCACTGAGAATATAATCTCAATCTTTTGAATGCCTGGACTACAAAATAAAATTAATCTGATTTAATATTTATATTTTTAAAAATTATTTTTTTTTCTTATTGCCTTATGTATGGTTATATATATTTGTATATTTTAAAATGATTTTTTTTTCTTATTACCTTATTTAGGGTTACTTTTAGTGCAGTTTATAAAACTAAAATGATGTGATTAGTAATGTTCTCTCTAGTTCTTTTCACAGTTGGAGAATAAATCCTTAGGTTATATACTTCTTAATATTTAATGCAATTTTACATTCCTTACAATGTCACCTGAGGGTTCCACTGAGCAGTCCGTGCACTTGTGTTCGAATCTGCAGGTGCCGGGTTCAAATCCTGGATATGAGGGGTAAGCCATAGGTATACATGGATGTTTGAATATCAGCCATCTCCTTTGATGCACCAGGGCAATGTGTTTTACAACAAAATGACTCACTCTGCAGCCATTTATATGAGTGAATGATTTGTAAGTCGTTTTTAAACAACACATTCCCTACAATAAGCTGTATATAGGGAAAATATTGCAACAAAGTTGAGTATTCGAAATGAAGTTTTCGGTAGATTTACACATTTTGCAAATTTTAGAACATGAACCATTTTTTTTTCCCCCAGATACAACTGTTTTTGTGTGGTGTGCCTACCCATGCAATTAAAATATAATGTACATGTGTGTCAACTGTACATAAAGAATTATATGTTCATGAAATTTGCAGCTGATGACTTACTTTTGTACTGATTAGATTTTTTTAAAAGAAAAAGAATCTTTTTTTACATTATGGTTCGAGAAAATTATAAAAACTGAAATAGAAGATAAAATGTGTGCATCTATATTTAACAAATAATTGTCTCCTGTGAAATTTTTCGCTTTAAATCTAACACATTCAATACTAAGATAAACCATTTCGAAGTTTTCCATTTATGGGAATTTTGGAGATTTGACATCAATAAAACCACAAATTACAAAGTAAAATTTAAATAATTGAAAAACTGAAAATTTGATGTACTTTAAAGTAAGCTTCTATTTTATATGAAAAAGCAAATACAAATTAATATAGAGTGGTGTTAACTACCATATAAGGATTTGGAGCACCTTTGGGAACAGATAAAATGCCATTTGGAAGCAGGTCTGCAAAGTTTAGAAGCAGCTCATTAGGACAATTTTAATATGCATTCTATTTTCTTCCTTGTATTCATTAATTTTTTACTAACATAAAATATATAAATTAAAAAACAATTATATTTTGTAATCCAGGGACAGATTTACATGCAAAGGATAATGCTAAGCAAACACTTCTTAAGGGCCCTATGATATTACATTTTGTATCCTAATGATCCATAATTGTTTTCAGTCATGATGACATCACATTGATGTTGCATAATTTCTTATGAATTTTGCGATTATGGCAGTGTTTCATTATTTTAATTTACGCAAATTAAATAAATAGAAATAGTCCTTAAAATAAATACTAATTTTAAAGTAAATTTGAAAAAAAAATTCATATATCTAGAGTAGTATTTCCCAACCACAAAACCATAGGGCTCAACGAGCCTGTGCCAAGGGTTCCATGGGAACTTTTACAAGATTCTGAAGAAAGTACAACTTGATACTTTTTCGTTAGAGTAAAAAAAAAATTAAATTATTAGTGTTCACTGTATATATATATATAAAAAAAAATAAATAAAAACATTTTGAAAGTTTAACTTTGTTAGATATTCCTGTGATAATTAAGGAGACTTTTTACCAGCAAGAATTTTACTTGGGAAGAGGAATTTTGTTAGTCAAGAATTTTTGTATCGGCAAGGAATTAGTTTACATTAATGAACATTAGCAGCATGTCCATCAACTACTTATAGGGTTTCCAGATAAAAAAAATTGGGGGGGGGGGGGGAGGCAATGGTATGATAAAAAAATACTACACAAGTTCAAATGTATTATTCTTAATTACATCTCATAAAAATGTCAATTTATCATAAAACAAAAAAATGTAACTTGATTTTTTTGTTGTTGTTGTTAACAGTTTTATGAAAAACAATTCTATTAACACAAAATCCTTTGAAAATATATACACACTAGTTGTTTGCATCTAGCAAGCCAGATGTGTAAAGCAAAAATATTTGTAATTTTAATATTAACAGAAAGTAATAAATAGAAATGGGCAATAAATACTATTTTAATATTTTATTCAAAAATATGAGTTAATTATTATTTATGAACTCTACTGCTTTATACATCTATTTTATAATTGAACCCTGTTGAGCCTTATACTAAGTAGTGGTTCCACGAGATTTGCGAAATGCTTCAAGTGTTCCGCCAAGCAAAAGAAATTGGGAATCACTAATCTAGATAGTTCTGGTTTCTATACTTTTACTTTTATCACAGGAGAGGGACTGCATGGGATGGAGTGAAATTTTGCAGTAATTTTAAATTAAAAGAATATCGCGAGATTTAGGCACAGCCTCATCTGAGATGAGGACCGTAAAGGGCTACTCATTTTGCAGATCGGTAAATTTGCCCCTTTCTCAATATACTTAATTCAAGATTGTCAAAACATTTGAATACTAAATAGGATTACAATATATTAATACTCCGGAATACATACAAAAATTGATCCCTATTTTTTTAATAATGAAGAAAGGAAACATTAAAATATTGATCATGAAATATGTAATCTAAGACAAATATGTTTTAAATCTGAGTAAAAAAAAAATATTCGTCACTGACCACTATGAATTCTAAATTTGGTTTCCGTACAGAATGAGCAAGTTTTACAGAAGAACCTGTTTGCGAGCAGTTTGGAGGAATGGGAGCAGAATTAACACAGCAATAGAAAATGCGAAAAAGATTAATACATAGAGAAATCCATGCACTACTGGTATTTTAATTTAGATTTGCTTATTTATTAGATAACTCATTTTAAAAAACTTGCATTAACTTAAAATTGGTACAGCCCAGCCAAATTGAAAATTTCTATCTTTTTGTAGAGTAAAATTAAATATATAAGAAAAGGGTCCAGTTGTCTGAATTTAAAGATATAAGTACAGCTTTTCAGGCTGATTTTTCTGAAATGAAAAGATAAAATGTTATAACTATAAAGCGTGATTTAAGATGTTTTGATTGGTCTCTTCAACTATTTAACAAAATTCTAAATTTTCTCTGAAAAATATGCAAATCTTCAGGTTTTTTTTTTTTTAATATAGGCTTTTAATGGAATTTCTTCCTTAAATAACATTTTTGAATGAAAATGGTTATTTTTGCCCCCCCCCCCCCCCCCCACACACTATTTAGTAAAATTTCCCTTTAGTATATTTATGGTATTTTAATGTGTTTCATTTATTAGTAATTTGCTACAAAAAGGTATTTTGTTTTAATTTTATCGTTATCCACTAATATTTCTATATTTATTTTGCTTTTCATAGAGAAATTATTGTTAAAACATATTATAAATGAAATGAAGATATAGTTTCAGAATAACATTATTAAAGAATAATTATTTATTTAGGCATTTAGAATGATTTAAGTTCATTAGAAAAACATTTAAAAAGCTCTCTGAAACCCTCTTTGCGGAATTTTTCCAGTTTGCTTACATTTAAAAAAAAATTAAGTGAAATTTTCAATTGCTAACGACAAACACTGAATTGCTACACAGGATAAGATTTTGTTATCTTACACCTTTCTGGTAGGTCTGACGGCCTAGGTCTCAACAAGATAGATTTTGTGTAGCAATTATTACTACACATTTTTTCTTTAAATCGAGCCCTGGTTCATAGGTGTCCATGTTTAATTGCCAGAATCTTAAATTATAACTTTTGAAAGCATCATAACATGTTTTTTACACATATGTATGTATGGAAGGTTGTTTTATTAAAAACTTTTTTTTTTATAATGTACCTATAATGTTCCTTATAAACAAGTGGTAATTCTCTACCTCTTTTATATCACAGCCACTCAGTTAAATAAAATGTTCTCATTGGCGCTCTTTTTTTTATTTAAAAACAAGTCAATTGTCATAAATTTCTTTGGAAACGCGTCACATCTAACCACTGTATTTGTATCCCACTCCAGAACAGGATAACATGAACCATTGCTTCAAAATATAGCTTTACTATTTCACACATATATGAATTTTAAGTACTATTGAATAGACAAACATACATTCATTTTGGTTCTGCTTGAATTTCTACTTGATATTATTAAACTTAATCTATCCCCGAAAAGTTGCAAATGAAGATTAATAATTATAATGTATGGCTTATTCTCTGCCAATAGGAAAAAAAAAGTTATGAGCAAAACTCACCAAAAATTGATCAAACTTCTCTATTGTAAAATATATGAATTAAATTAAAAAATAAAAACTATGAACATTAATCATTAAATAATTAGGTACTGGAAGCATGAGAATCTTTCTGGACTTGAGAGACTGCTACTAATCATTACATCAATAGTAAAGCAGAAAGGAAATCGAAAATACCTTCAATAAACAAAGATCTCTTGCATGCAAAGTTTGTCTATTATGACTTCAGAGTTTGTTTTACTGTAGATTTGCTCAATTTTGAGATCAATTATATAAAAGCTGTTGATCATAGTTTCTCTCCTAGCATTGTTGATTATACTTTTCAAAAATCTTCTAAACCTTCCTCTAAACTTGCTTCTGAAAAGGATTTCAACAACACTATCATTTTACCATTTTTTTCCAAAAATCAGTCAGCAGCTTGCTAAAATCATTAAGTTTAAGTGTCTATACCCTCTAATAAACTCAAATTTAAAAATCTTAAAGATCCTATACAAATTTCTAGTAGTTGAGGCATTTAAAGTATTTCTTGACAGTGTGGTTTTTCTTATTAAACTAAACACACTTTAAAATTCTGTATCAAGGAACATGAAAACTACATCAAGAAACAGGAATTTAATAAATCTTAATTTCTTCAATATTGTTATAATTTTGACCACTGTTGAGTTTTCTTTAGCAAGGATCATACAAAAATGAACATGGAGATATGATCTTGGCTTTTTGAAACCTTCCATATCCAGGAAAATTCTAGTAATTCAGTTATGACTTGTCCAGTATTCTATTTTTGTCCTTGGTCAAGCAGAATGCCCTGTAACTTTTTCTTTATATTTCTCCATTTCTTAGCCTTTGGCACTCATGTGTCATTTTGACTCATTTTTTGTCTTGTTGGGTCCAGTTTATTCTTGTTTGAACTTGACTTGTTGGGATATGTTTGACTTGTTATTTGTTCTTCTATCTGATTGGCTCTTTCAAGTGGACACTTAATGTATAAACACTTAATATATGACTCGGGTGTATAAACCCTCTGTTTCTTTGATTTCTGCCCATTTAGTCATTTTAACTACAGATTTGTTGGTTCTCTTGCACTGACAAAGAGGATCTGGCATGTTCTCAAATCAACTCTAAACTGCATTATTTTATTTGTGCTTTAATGTGATGCTCAAGTTTTCTTTGAAAGAGTATAGTCCATTTTGTAGATCTACCTCAAATGTCTTACTATAAATTGGTCCAGGATATCTTACATATTAATGTTTGCCTGTGTTACTATCACCACCATCTGTAGTGGAAAATTGAAGCATCAGAAAGTGGTGAAATTTGCTATGAAGGTGCTTTAGTCTCCATAGGTTGCATCTCAGCAATTTTCTTTAATTCAAATTAGTTACAAAATCTTATTACAAACATCTAAAGCCGAAAATTCAAGGAAATTTTGACTTCATAATCATTTTTATTCTGTTCAGACGATTCAAGATAAAATAGCACAGGTGGACTATGAATATCTCAGATGGTAACAGAGTGCTACTTTATTTGCTACTTTCTAAATTTAAAAGATAAATTTTCATGGTTTGATATATATATAATCATTTCAGTGTGTTCTTTGAAAATTTGAACTTATTGTATATGAACATTGATCACTATAAACAAGAAAGTTAACTTTTAGAGAATTTAAATTAATCTTTAAAAATCAATTTAAGTAACCAATCAAAAATTGCTTTTTTGCATATTGTTAATAGGAACCTTTCCCTGAATTAGCCCTTTATATGTAGTATGAGATTGCAGAAAAATCAAAAAAGAGAAAATTTTGAATTCCTGTAAAAAAAAGTGTGTGAATGAACAACAGTTGACTTTACCTTGTTAATTGTAAAATGGAATTAAAAAAGCATCACTTCTATTGTGTATAGAATCATTAAATCTATCAACATGGTAACATCCAAATTTAAATACAGATTTTATGAAATTTTAATTCTTCTATGATACAAAATTAAATTATCTCATCTTCAACAATTCTTCCACATAAATACTAAAATCTGGACAAGTTACAAACTTTAAGTCTTCTGTACAACTGATCTGATACTTCTACACAGCGATACTACTGTAAAATAGCCTTTCATTTTATTAATAATATGTTGGAAAAACAACTTTTTTTGTATACAACTCATAATAATTATAAAAAAATTTCTTCAATGCAAACAGATTGCATAAATGGAAAATATTATCAGAATTAAAAGAGCTATACCGAGGATCATGTACAAATGCCGCTTTTTGCAATACTGCTACAAAATAGCCCCCCCCCCCCCCCCCCCCCCCATTTCATTAATATGTTTTGAAACAACTTTTTATATACAACACGTAATAATCATAAAAATTTTAGTGGATACAAACAGATTGCATAAGTAGAAAATATTTCACAATTAAATGAGATATACCAAGGATCGCATACAAATGCTATTTTTAACGATACTGCTACAAAATAGCCTTTCATTTCATTAATAATCAGGGTTCCATAATCAAGCAAAATTCCCCTTTAACTTAGATTCTGGGGGATATTTTGAAATTTCAGAGATTCAAAAGATTCTCAACAAAATACAACGCTTACTCTTTTACTTTTTCTGCTAAAAATATAATAAGCAAAAATTCATGGAAATATTTATATTTTTTATACAGTAATATTATTAATATACATTTATAATTACTACCTATTTATTAAATTTTTAGAACTTATTTCTGCTGTTGTTCTTAACTTTTCCAGTTTTAAGTTTATTTTTAAATCATTGTTAGTTAGCCAACACAAAAGCAGAAATTTGCAGATCTGCAAAAGAATCTTATGCCTGTTAGTATTTGCAATTTACTTTAGAAATCTAATTCAATCTTGATTGCTAAAATTAGGTAAAAATAAAATGTTTGAAAATTTAATGTATATGCACAAAATAAGTGTTGGTGAGCATATATTTAATGTGTGTTCTGGCAGCATTAATATAATACATGTTATGGAAAATATTGACAATTCACAGACATAGACTTTTCAAAAATATTAAGAATTGTTATCAATTCCCATATTTCCAGAATATATGAACAGAATATGCTGTAAATTTGCAATTGCAGTGTAAAGTCTGAATATTTAATAGAAGAATTAATACTTTTCTAATAAGAGTGAACCCAAAATTAGCCAAGATAACTGATTGAACATTTCTGAAATGTATGCAATTTAGAAAACAATTTTTAATGTCCAAATTAATATTTTTAAATATTTCAATTTTATGTTTAAAGTGCTTTTAATTTGAAAAATTATTGAAAACAATACTGTGTTGAAAAAGCAAGACAGTACTTAACAGTTCATTCCTTACTACTCATAGATCATGCAGTTGTTGCTGCTCATCAGCACAGATGATAAACACAAAAGTTCTTAAAGCAAACATTTTAGAATTTTTCTGGCATAAAATTTTACTTTGAACCCAGTAATGATGCAGCACATTATTTTGGCTCTGCCTACTCTTGACAAAATTCTAAGGTGGTAAAAATTACAGTGAAGTGACTTCTGCCCTATAACACGGCATTGCACAGTAGCAAGAAAGTGCTCAACTAATCACTACACGCACCACCACCACCTACAGACCATAATTTCATGCTCACTGCCAATCATTTGCACAGGGCAGATGTGAGTAAACACAAAACTTCTTACAGCAAACTTTAAAGAGTGCCGAGAAATGGCAATGATTATGAAACTATAGTTCACAGGTAATAAGGGATGATCAGTTCCGCACTTTTCTACTTGTTTGCAATGCTGTGTTATACGGTTGAATTCACTTCACTGTAATCTTAAGTGCTTAAAGCAGGGTTCATGCGCACTCTAGAAATCGGGAATTTGAAAGTGTACTAAAATGTCAGGGAAAATCAATTTTTTGTTCAAAATTCTGGAAAAATCAGGGCATTTTCAACTTGCCGACCTGCTCACAGGATGCCGATTACTACGACCATAACAGGTCAAATTATCCTCCAAAAAAATACCTATTGATAATCATGCACAAACAGGAAATAACGCTCATCTACCTACAGGATAAAAGAAAAACTGCTTTCCCACAAACCAAAATTAATGAAACAACAAATATTAGTTCAAATGTTCAAACAAAATGATAAAGTGTAAACTTTCTTTTTAACACTTTACAACATAGTTGAAAAGTGTTTATATGCCTGTGTTCATTCTGTCTGTTAGCACAATAACTGCCGTAAAAATGACTTTATCAAAATGAAATTTTAGTATGTTTTTCAGACCATCTGTGGGATCTATGGGAATATAAATGAATAATATCCCCCAATTAGTTTTGGATTGTTAACACTTTACAACATAGTTAAAAAGTGTTTATGACTTTATTCATTCTGTCTGTCTATCTGTCTGTCTGTTAGCACGATAACTGCCATAAAAATGACTTTATCAAAATGAAATTTTAGTATGTTTTTCAGATGGTCTGTGGGACCTATGGGAATATAAATGAATAATATCACCTAATACTTTTGGATTGAACCCAGGTTGAAAATGATATACATTGAACCCTATGGGACCTAATTTTTTAAACATTTAAGCGAATTTAAAATTCGCAAATTGCTTCGAAAATTTTAGGAAATATTCAAATTATCCCATAAAATATATAAAAAAAATTTCAGTAAAATATGTTAAATAGTTTTTTAAATAAAAATTATTTAATATAGGGAGAAAAACAAATTCAATTAAATTCTGACTCTTACTATATCCTCCAGAAAGGAAAAAGAGATATATTATATAATAAATATCTTTCCAAGAGTTGAATTATTTATATGAAAGAGAGGTTTCACATTTAAAAAAATAAATATGGTAGATAACAATTTTTCAAATTTTTAAATAAAATAAATTATTATAGTATTGTGATGAATGAAATGCTGCTTTTATAGAGAGGCGATTTATATTTCGATAACATCATTTGAATAAAGTTCATTTGTTTTCAATGAAGTTTTCAAATATAAGAAATTAATGTATTATTATTATAATTTTTAAAATATTACTGAGGAATGTATCGCATTTTAGATGTGTTTAAACCAGACAATTTATATTTCCATGCCGTCATTTGAATGAAGTTCATTTTCTTCGATGAAGTTTTCAAATATAATAAATTAATGTAGTATTGTGATAATTTAAAAAATATTACCAAGGAATGTATCGCATTTCAGAGATGTTTATATAAAATCGCATTGAAGTTGGAAAGTATTTCATAATCAATGCTTTATGCATGATTGATCTTTCTTTTTATTTTAATTTCTTGTATATTTTTTCTTAAAATTTCTTCTGTTCCATTTTTTTTTTATTAAATACTAATTTTTAATGGGTTAATTTGACTTTTAACATTATTTTATTTTATAGTGTATTTAACTGATATTAGGTTTGATTTTTATCCAAAACTCTATAATCCAGAAAATTCTAAAATTCGAAATTGTCAAAGTCCAGATTTTTGAGGCATATTTAAGCTGTATATGCAGATAAAATTGTATACAATTATAAAACATTTTAAATTATTTTGAATGTTTTTTTTTTTTCTCTCTGTCATGTACAGGGTTTGAAATAGGGCTTGAAAATTAGGAGGGATATTCCCCCTTTAACAAAAATTTTAGGGAGGATTTTCAAAAACTTGGGAGGGGGGGGGGGGGAATTAAAAATCCAGGATTTTTATTAGTAAAACGTAAAATAAGGATATTTTTATATTACAATACAAGAGACTTACAAAATTGACATTTAGTATTTTAAGCCTTGATTTGAAAAGGATCAACTTTATTTTTTTAAAACCCTTTTTTATGATTGAAAATGGAAAGCATTAACAAAAGAGAAAAAACATATTCAGTTCTTTTGTAAATTGCTTAATTTTAGGATACAACACATTTTGAATAGTCTATATTTGCACCTCACCATGCTAATATTATTTAAAATATTTTGAAGTAAAAAAGTAAAAATATTTTTTAAGTATGTTTAATAAAATTAAGATGAGAAGAATGTTAATTTTTAATTGAAATGAGAGATTCAACTTTGGGTGCAAATATATCAAATTCTAATTTACGCTCTTCAAATGTATTTCTAATGAGCCTTATAATTCTAAATACCTAAATAAATAAAAAAATTTAATTTCGTTATCGTAAACATATATCTCAATTTCATCAACAATATGTTTAAAAGATAATATCCCAGCATAAAAAGCACAAAAAATATAAAAATATTAGTGGATGGAAACAGATTGAAAAAATGGAAAATATTTAAAAATAAAACGAAATATATCGGCGATCGTGTTTAAATAAAAAATTCCGCGATATTGCTAAACTGTCTTTTATAAATTACTAATTAATAAATGTAACATGTTAAAAACACAAATATATAGCAATGGAACTTTTTGCTAGGGTCAATTTTCAGTCCAAAATAGCCATTTTCATTCAAATAGGATTTCATTGAAAATTATTTTGATGTTGGAATTACATCAATATCCTTTTAAAAATTGAAGATATGTGTATTTCCTCGAAGATGAAAAAAAAATCGGGTTTTCCCGAGAAAATGACAAGTTTATTGCTTAGGTTAAGTATTTAAAGAGGTCAATCAGAAGGCCCTAAATGACATTTTATAGCTGCTATATTTTCTTTTCATTTCAGCAAAAGTTAACTCTCATTAATTTCGGGAATTCCTTACTTAAACGTACTTTCTATCATGTCACAAATGTGCTAATGACCTTTTTTTCCCATCTTTTCCAATAAATGTTTATTAATAAACTGTGCAAAATAGTGTGAATTCTGTGTGGCACATCACATTTAAAGGGCTTAGACAAAAGCAAATAGGATTTCTTTGGTGATATCCGAATATTTCTAGCGAAAAAGTTGGAATACCTTTTATCAAAAATCAAAGTCCTGGAACAAAGCGCAGAAAGAAAAAGTAACGAATTCGGAAACTTTGTGCCTAGTGTGCTCTACTCTATGCACCCAGAAAAAAAATGAAACGCCATTTAAAAAGCACCTTACCGCGACTTGTAAATGGCGGTAATAACTGATGACGAATGGAATGAAGCGTTGCGCCCGTGCTGGATGCAGCCTTTTAGGAAATTTTCAGAAAAAAAACGGTGCTACTTCGGATGTTTACTGGAAAAGAGGAGTTGCGCTATGGAGATGCGGAACTTCTCGGTAAAAACATGATTCACGGAATATTTTCATTCGCTCTAGCAAGAATTCATTGCATTCGTTTTCGAAATTTAAGAAGGATCAGTTGCAATGAGTGGCGAATTCCCGCACAGCAGTTTTTCTGTGCGGGATTTTTGAATTTCGTGCCCGATTTGCACAAGCACACGTCTTATTTCAAACCCTGATGTATTCACAGTAAATATCAGTTAAATCTAAAATTATTTTTTGAAATTGGCGTTTAAATAATAGTACACAGTACCTAGAATTTTGATGAAAACCTGGAAAACTCAGGGAATTTCACTTTAAAAAATGGACATGAACACTGTTAAAAATTTTTTGACATTGAGTGGAGCTAAAATAATTGATTCTCTGCATCGTTACTAAGTTTGAAGTAAATTTTTCAACCAGAAAAATTCTAAAATCCTCGTTTTAAGCAGCTTTGTGTTCATTGCTCATTATATTGTCTCTCCTGCACTAAAGATCGGCAATGACGGTGAAACATTGCTCCACAGTGGGGGAGGGATGATCAGTTGAAAGCTTTCTTACAATGCCCTTATAGGGCAGAAGTCATTTTACTAAACTCATATATTATATTAGCTCATAATATATAGTTTTTTATTTGGGCGTTTCTTTCTGAGATTGCATATTAGCTGTAAAACAAATTTGAACACAAAATTGGGACAACAAAAATTCTAATTTCCATCCTTATTTTGGATTTCAAGTACATCTTTTGGGTAATCTCATAAAATTTTTAGAACCAGATATGGTTTCCGATGAAACAAATTTTTCATTTTATGTTACAACACAGAAAATCATCTGATATATACTTATGTATATACAGGGTGTTGCTTTGAAATTGCGACAAACTCAGAGGGGCGATATTAGACATCAAGAGGAACAAAAATTGTCATAGAATATGGTATCGCAAACCAGGTTTAATCGGTGAAAATCGCAAAAATAGACGTCGTCCCCACACCACTGTCCCCTCGAAAATTCAACACAAGTCCAGTGTTAACATCTGGGCAGGGATCCTCGGAGATAATCTGTTGGGACCGTACCTTCTGCCTGAAAGCCTCAATGGCGTAACGTACCTTGTTTTCCTGCAGCACGTCCTACCCGGATTTGCTACAGGGTGTATTGGCCACAGTGCGGCAGAACATGTGATTCATGCGTGATGGTGCACCAGTACATTTTTCCATTGTGGTACGTAACCACCTCCATGCTACATATCCTGGGAGGTGGATTGGACCCTGCTGATTGGCCTCTACACTCCCCGGACCTCAATACCTTGGACTTCTTCTTTTGGGGACACCTTAAATCACTCGTGTATCAGACGCCTGGGACTGGAGGATCTCATAGCACGGATCGTCGTCGCTGCGGCAGACATTGCCAGTATACCTGGTATCTTTGAGCTCGTCTAACAATCATTACTCTGTCGCTGTCAACTATGCAATGACCTTCGCGGCCGCAACTTCGAACAACTCCTGTAATCATTTCTCTTCGCCTTCTTTCTGACATTGAACTGTGCGGCACAGGCTGTATTGTAATCATTCTGTCAATTAAAGGGTTTTTGTACTTATTTATTTTGCTTTTTTTGTACTTATTATTGTACTTTATTTTGTACAGCACAGGCTGTGCTGTAATCATGTTGTCACATAAATGGTTTTTCTACTTATTATTGTCCTTTTTGTCCCACTCGACGCCACGTATGTATTATTGTAATTTTCACCGACTAAAAGTAGTTTGCGATACCATGTTCTATGATAATTTTTGTTCCTTGATGTCTAATATCACCCCTCTAAGTTTGTCGCCACTTCAAGGCAACACCCTGTATATATATATATATATAGCTCCTGCTTTTAGCTTTACATATAAGCAGACAAAACCAGAGAAAATGTATTGAAAAAACAAAATTATTTACAAAATATAAGGTCGTCTTCCTATTAATATGTTAATGGGCACATTTAGTGTATCAAAAACATAAAATCATAAAAACACTTCATTTTACATAGCATCAACAATGTCGCACATTATGCGGTCAAGGCCATAACAGTGTTCTTCCTTTTCATCTGCCTGTTTTTCTTTTTCTGCCATCTCTATCGATTCAGTAGGCACTAATAATTTACAATCCATGTCTGCTGTATCAGGGAGACTGGCTAATGTAGTCTGGAGGACTTCCATAACTTTTTCGAGTTGTTTTTGAAATCTCTCAGTAGTCTCAACTCTTTGTCGTTTCTGCACATCTAACATAACGCGCAGTGTTTCTCGAGCTTGATGGGGTCGAAACTCATTAATTAAATGATGGGTGTGAATGAATAATAAATTAATATCTTCTTTTTTCTCTTCCCTTTTGTTAGTATCAGGACAGCGAATTAAAATGTCAAGCATATCCAAGAAATTTACCAGGATAGAGTGATCAGTTTCTTGAGTTCTCGCTTGTGATCATAGTTCTGTGGATACAATCTCCGTATTCCCTGGCTTTCAAGTGGTCTTATGATAGGATCATCAGGGTGGTACTGAGACCCAAACATTGTATAGGCATCTGCAATGCATTTTGGGGGAGAAGGCGCATGTCCCTTTTGAATATTTTCATCAGTATACAAATTAACATACTGAAGTGGCGGCAGTGGCAAGGAACTCACATGAGCAGCTTCAGACATGGTGTTGCTAAAAACAGAAGTCAGTACAGCCAACTTAATAGAACTCCATTTCAAACCATTTTTATAGCAATGGTTCACATTCCCTAGTAAAAAAAAAAGCAGATATAAAACAAATGGGAGAAATATTTAACACTATTATAGGAATATATCATTTAGTACAAGTGTCAAAAGAGAGCCTCACTGGTCAATAGAGTATTTCAAACTAACTTTAATTCAGCTGTTCAAAACTGTTAATCTTTCAAGAATACCAAGATATTCATACTTCTCAGTATCATATAACTAGCTATAAATTAAAAAATTATGCATTATTTTACTTTTTCTTCAAACCTATTCAGAAACATGCTTCTATGTGAAAAAAAATCATCAACTATAACTATATGCGAACCATTTTGAAGAAACTTTATAAACAACTTCCATGCAATATTCTAAGTTTAATCCCCATGAGAATTATCACTTAAGACCTACTTTGAACTGTCACGACTGCTCATAAACTCAAAAGGAGCTAATATTTCTTTTTATTGGTTTGTTATGCTTAATTGGAATCAGTATTATACCTACAAATTTTTCAGATACTGTAATTAGCTAAAAAAAGGAATTTTCAAGTTCATACTACATTATTTCTCTAAAAAAATATATATAAATATAAAAATCTATTTTCAGTATTTTTCACTGCTTAAACGTGACTTCTGAATGGATAATTTCCACAATGTTTTTAAAAGTAATGTGACATTCTGGACATTGAATATAGCATGTGGTGGCAAAAGGGCTAAAGCTAAATCCCAACATAAGACATGACTATATGATACATAGTAACTTTACACCCTGCCAGGTGGTGGGCTTTATATATATATATACAGGGTGTTCCAAAAACATTGACCTCAGCTTTTATTCCTTAAATATTGATCTTAGACATATACATAAATTGCAAAGTCTTGTAAAAAAAGTTACAGAATTTTATGAAATCGATAAACATTTTCAGGGGATTAAATTTGAAAAAATACAAAATTTAAATTTTTATACGCCTCCCCCCCCCCCCCCCCCCTCGTACAAAAGCATTTCTAATGAGTGAAATATACCCCATACACTAATAAGATAATGTACAACATTTCAGCATTTTATCATAAAAAGTCCCAGATATGTTTAAAACAAAGTTAGTGAGGGATTAATCACAAATTAAAATGTAAATATTTGCAGCAAGTGTGCAAATGACACAATGCAGAAATGCATCACAGGCAAATAAGATTTGTCTCTTATTTTTAATGGATCTTTGGCATGGATGGAAAACATTTTGGTAAAGTTATTATTTCCACACAGTGTAGAACTTTTGTACCAATAAATAGAAAAATTATTTATTTATGTAATCATTGTTTTCTTTCGTTATTTGTGTATAACCCCCTGAAACACGATATGCTGACATGATTTTTCCCCTCTGAGACCCCATGTTGATGCACCGAAAAGTGGTTTGTCAGCATTTTGTCTTTCATATCTCTGGAACATTTTATGATGAAATGCTGAAATTTTGTACATATTAGTGTATGGAGCACAGGGGCCATATAAAAATTTAAATTTTGTATTTCTCAAAATTTAATTCCCTTTAAAATTTTAATGAATTTCATAAAATTCTGTACCTTTTTTTAAGCAACTTTGTAATTTATTATATATGTCTAAGATCAATATTTAAGAAATAAAAGCTGCGGTCAATGTTTTTGGGACACCCTGTATGTATATTCAAGAATCCAAATTATCCAAATGACATAATATAACACCATAAAAATACAGAGATGAAAATAAATAAGACAAGTCAATAAGTCACCTTTTAAATTAAAAAAAAATCTGATGTGAGCAGCAATTGACTTTTTCTACAGACAAATTCATTTTCTCTTTTATAATTCATTAAATTGAGTTTAATTGCAGAAAATAACACTTAATTTGCATATTTACTTCGTCATTTTCATTTGGTAACTGTATGTATTTTCAAAGGCAGTACTACAAAACTTTGAAAAAACTAAAATGTCTCAAAAAACAATTAGTCATAGTGTAATGGGGTTGGTCTGTTCTTTTTATTGTCAAAAATTACTAATGAAACAAGCATTTAATTGATACATTGGAGCATATGTAGTTTCTCAGTTCAGATTTTAATGATTTTTACAATCCATTTCACTAAAAGAGGCAGGTTCCATTCTTTCAAATTATACAAAAATCTAATCGGCACCCCACAAGTGACTTACCCACCAAATTTTGTGAAATTTGGTCCATTAGTTTTTGATCTAGAGTAGACATATATATTACACAATTACACACACATACAAAACTCGGCCGTCCAAATAGATACTCAAGTCCTCAGGATGAGTCGGACGGCATACCTGCCAACCTGGGAAAATTGGAATGTGTAAAATTTTGCGTGAATAACATTTATAATGATTTTTTTTTAACTACACGCGCAAACGACATTTCTAATGAATTTAACTATATACAAGTACCTGCATAAAAAAATACTGCATTAAATATCAGGCATAGTACTGGTAGAATATGAAAATTTAGGACACCAATTTTATAAAATTTCAGGACAATAAATTATAAAACAAAAAATATATAAAGGTTTTATCCGGTGAGAATTACTTTATAATGAAAACAAATATTTATGTTTGGCAAAACACAGGTTTTCACTAAAGAGAGTAACAAATATTGATCTCTAATTAAAAAAGACAAAAACAAAATATAGCACTGAATTATATTCCTGCCAAAATGGTTTCCTTTCTATTTGCCTAAATCATTGCTTTGATACCACTTTTTGGAAAATAGACCTTCACAGAGTTCATATCCATTTTTTAAATAGAAAAACTTATATTACGCAAATATAATTAAAAAATTAACCTTAATAATTAGCCATAATATGAAAATAAGCTAGTTTAGTCGATTTAATATGCAACATTTAAATGATGGAGATGGATGGAAAAAGATACTAACGTACTTTCGGCACTTCACGCAAAGTAACTGAATTGCGCAATCGCACTGTTTATGCGAAAATAATTAAGAAATTAACCGTAATAATTAATTAGAATATGAAAATAAACTAGTTTAGTCAATCAAAAATGCAATATTTAGAAGATTGAGATGGATGGAAAAAGATACTGTATTCTGGGCGATTCATGATAACAAACTGAATTGCGCAATCGCAGTGTTTATGCAAAATTAATGAACAAAATAACATTTTTGCGATTTATGCTGAATTAGACAACCTTTAAAGAAGTATATTTATTACTTTCATAACATAAGCGATCGAGATCTTAATTTACATTACACGCGGACGTAAATCTCCGTTAATTTGATTGGCATTACCCTGGATTTTACTATGGATTTGCTGCGATCCCGGGAATGGTAGATATCAGTGCTAAAAAATGCTGAAAATCGGTGTTTTCGAGGAATTATACCATATCTGGTTAATTGATAAATTTAAAAAAAAAAAAGCCGGAGAATTTCGCCGGAGATTGATTTCCTAGTAATGTTAGAAAATTCAAATAAGTGCGGAAATGCGTAAAATATAGCAATATATGCGTAAAAGCGTAAAGAGCAGTTAAAATGCGTAAATTTTACGCATAATGCGTAAAAGTTGGCAGGTATGGGACGGTCTGGGTCTTCAACACACATAGAAAGGCACCCTGATGTGACATTAAAAATACTTTTTCGTGACCTAACATGCTCAAAAATGCAGACCTGTTAAGAACTTGAGTTGTGGTTTTCGACAAGATTGTAATACTTTCCCTATACATTACCATGTATTGTAGGGAATTTAAAATTTAAAAACAATGAAAGTCATTCAGATACAAAATGCTCAGGGGTTTGCATCAATTATGCCAGAAGTAAAAAACAAATATGAGAACAATAGGGATAGGGAGAAACAAAGGACAGAAAGTTCCTATTTGGAATGAGAAAACAAAGAAAGATATGTCATGATACTTAAATGTCCAGGTGATAACTTCCAATGAACCAGAAAAGATATAAAATATAAATATCAATCAAATAATTTTAAAAACCATGAAAAGAAGCCAAAAATGCACAATCTCCTCAGGAGGTACGTTAAAATTTTTAACTTCCAAATGTACCATGTATGAAGACATGTAAACATGTATAAAGAATTATTTTAAGCCCCTAAGAACATCCAAAAAAGTAGGAAACAAGAATTTTGAAATACTTAACCCTTGATGAAAATGAAATATTTTGAACATACTCACTTCACGTGTAAGTGTAAATCAAGTAGTTACACAGTATATTAAAAGAATTAATGGATTCACTATAACTCTATAATACACCTTTTTTTCCAATGGCTAAACACTTGATTAGTAATCATTCATTTTGCAGCAGCCAAAGCGTGAACCATTTTACCACTATATAATGTTGCCAAGGTGCACCACAAGGCACCGAAACACATTACACCCTTAAACTGTCTAGTTTTGACTGACTCTGACTGGGGTAATATCCTGTTACGATAAATTCATTATCCATCAAAAATTTAAAAGAATCTTTGCTCTATATGTGAACAAAAAATCCACCACTCAGTACTTTTACACATCGGAATGTTTCTGCACTTGTTTTGCAAAAGAAATTGACATTTCAGTATGGCAGAAATACAAGAATATTCTCCCCACATATTCACATCTCAGGACTTTTAGACCCACATATTTAGCATGCCTGTACTCTGCGTAGACATAGACATGGAACTCCATAATACATAACAGAAATATCCCCAAAAGTTCCCTTGACAAAGAAATGGGTATCTTCTAATTTAATTTTAACATAAAAAATTTCTTCATAGTCTATATAAACGTGCAGTAATTTGGAGTTTTAGGGAAAATATTTGGAATGATTGACAACAAAGTAAAATTGATAATAAATCTATTATTTTAACCCCTAGCAGACAGAGGATCAAGATTTTGTTTTACAATGAAAAACAGAGATCGGTATTTTTATTTATTTATTCATTTTAACATATTCAATTTTTTTTTAGTTTTACAGCAGGTTATACAATAAGTTGACAATATGGTAGTTACTATTCGCAGCCTGTAGAAACTCTGTATATCCAAACGCGGTAAATCATAAAATAATAGAATTTAATGTTTAACAAATATAATATTAGTGGAATTTAAGAAACATTGATAGGGTGTTTCATAAATTGCGATATTTGTTACCTCAAACAATAAATATTTTATATTTCAGGGGAACACACTTTTGGGGGACTGCAATAACAAATTAACACTATGCTGATGTGATATTGAATGCAAAATAGAACAAGACAAACTTAAAAAAAATTACCATATAATCCTAAAATGCAACATGTGATAAACAATAGATCCCATACAATATGTACAAAGGTTTAAAATTTTCAATTATGTTCCTAGAAATTAGCATACATAATAAATTCACAAATACCGAAGGTAAAATAACAAATTTGCTTCAAATTTTATAAAAATTTAGGAATCGCATTTATACATATGATAGTTTTGATATTAGCTTGATGATAGCTATATTTTTATTTAAAAACCCTGTGATTAAATCACTGATATTCAAGGTTTCTTTGGCGAATTTCTTGAAATATAAATATTACTTATATTCTTTAGTTGTTATTTTTTTTTAATCACCTTGGCTACTATTAACAATTTATACAATTAAGCTATTTATAATATTAAAATTATAAAGATGAAACTCAAGCAAAAAGAAATTGATTACTCCGTTTAGGTCACTGTTATGTAGGTGGCGCTTCAGCAGAGACCAGGGCTATGACGCGTGAAATTCAAGATCCCGCCCCGCCCTCGTAGCTATGTATTTCTACGTCACGTAAAACTCCCCCAATTTCTTTTCTCTTTTGATATGGATATAAAACTTACAATAAAGCAATATAGATACGTTATCTCTTAAATTAGAATTAAATTAATTCAATATAGACTAAATTAAGGAATACTTTAATTATTTTCTAATACTATTATATAGAGGAAGTTCCCGAATAATTTTTAAGTCGACATTTCGAGATATATTTTCTTTCATCAGTGTGTATGTAGTTATCTCTGAGGTGCGAATGCACATATCACTATGAAAATTTATATGTTAATGCATTCTGTAAAACATTAGAAACAGGTGATTAAAACACGAATTTAGATATTTTAAAAGAGAGAGTACGTATAGCGATGAATTTCTATATGTATATGCATTCTATAAAAAAATGGAATTAGGTAGAACATTTTGTAATTAACGTGATTAGAACTCGGATGAGAGAAAGAGTGTCAAAATATAGTGTTGTAATTGCAGAAGAGGGTCGACCTTGTTTAAAAGAAGTAGGATTCAAGGACGTCCATGCAAACGTCCACGGGAGGACAAGTGCTCCTCGTACTCCCATATAGGCGCCAGTTATTCCAGTGGGCACAAACTCAAAGACGAAACGTGCAATATCGACTGGCTTGATATAGTCCGGCTCCCATGAGTTGGCAGATGACCTTGGATGAGTCCATTTCGTTATAGGGAAGAAAGCTGGCAAAACAGACGATCTGTGCACTACAATGAAAGGGTTGCCAAACGCAGAAACCTGTTTGGCGATCGCATTTGCTGCGCGTATTTCGCCAATTGTTTGAAATTTAGAATAGTTGGAAAGCTTTACTAGCATTGCGCTTGCGACTAAGAAAATGCCTAACATCTGTTCCAACTTCTAACGTCTGTTTATTTAATTAATTAGAATCTGATATTTGTGAACCGTGCTTTTATCGACAAAATGTCTGTAGAAGTAAAAGTAATTCGTTCCAAGGAACGAAATGTGATTCACAAAGTCCTCGATTTTTTTTTAAGCTGAAGCAAATTCAGAAAAGTTATGCACCCCCATCCGACAGCCCTTACCAGCATTACAAAGGAGCAGTGGATTAAATATTGTGAGCACGCAGTAAAAGTTGAAAATAAATATTGGGAAATTGACAATTTAGTGGAAGAAATCAGTTTTGTGGTAGGTGCCGACTCCTCTTCATAACATGACTCAAGAGTCAACTGAAAGTATAGAATCAGATTTCGAGAAGGGCGACAGCGGTACAATTTTTTAAATATTTATATATAAAATATTATAAAATAATAACAAATATATATATAAAAATATAAAACAGATATATTTTATATATTTTTACATTTTCCAAATTTTGTAACTCGGGGGGGGGGGGGGAGTGATAGATTCCTCAGATGACATGGCCATGCAATGTAATCTCTAATGATGAACTGACTGTCCGAATAGTGGCCCACAAGCAAGGAAAATGGTTAGATAACATATTTAAAATTAATTAAATTACTGAAATTTATTTTAGAATTAACAAATATTAATACTTTATGAAACATGTAACTGTATAAAATGTGATTCATAGAACTTACTGAAATGATTTTCAATGGCAGCAAAAGTATTTCGATTGAAGCGTTTTCTTTGTATTTTATAGAAATTAAACAACGTTATATAAAAAGTAAAATACACGATAAAAATATAAAGATGTGTGTATGTCAAGGTATTTTTTCCCCTTTTATAGATGGATCGAGGGTCTTTCCTAAAGAAAATGTCTTATTACACAAGCGAGCAACCCATAAATTACGGGGGGGGAGGGGGGTAATCTCAGCCAACATATTTTTGGAACTTTTAAACACAGCTTTTCAGTAATTTTACAAAGTTTCCAGGAAAAAATTAATTAAAACTGCAATTTCAGTGTAATTTCAAATAATTATTAGTGCTAGTTTGTGCATATAACTCAAATTAATGAATTATAAAAGAAATAAAGAAAATAAATATGAATCTGTAGGGAAGGCATGTGCTGTTCACTTCAGATTTTTCCTTTTAGGAGATGAATCATTCATTCATACGCACGATACGCATTGTGCATTTCTCCTAAATAAAATAGTTTAAGTTACAAGAAAAGTATTACAACCGAACTCTTCAATTTTAACAAAACATTTACGACCATTATTGTTTTATTATAATATAATTTTAATTATTATGAAGAAAACATTCCCACCACATCCCAACAGTAACACTGAATGTACTTATACATATAAAGCTCTTTATCGTTCTGCATAAATCATTTTCGTACTGCACAAATTGTGCATTATTAATTCGCACTAAAGGCGCCAATTCTGGAAACCCGTTCTTCCTAGTACGTTTCTACCTGTCATTGAATTTAACTAATGGATTCGTCCAAAGTCACGTGACTCAAATGCCTTCTCGTTGGAGTCGCACTATACCTACATGTGTAACCTTCAAAATCCCCTATGGACACACATGACAAGGGAGTCTATAGAATTTTTTCCAAGGAGCGCATACTCAAGGATGTGACGTACAGTATGTACTAACTTTATATCTACATTTGTGACCTTGAATGTCCACAGAAGTAGACATCACTTCCCCTATGTTCCCTCCCCTATAGGTGCCAATGTCAAGAGCGCCAATGGAAGTTATTCCAGCGGGTGCAAACTCAGGGATGAGATGTACAATATCGACTAGCTTGATACCTAAATTTGTAATTTTTAACGTCCATGATGAGAGAAGGTGCCTCTTTGCGCTACCCAATGGGCTCTCATAGAACTTATTCCTGCGGGCGCAAACTCAAGAACGAGAGGTACAATACCGACTAACTTGATACCTACATTTGTGGATTTCCATATCTCCTATGGGCGTCCATAGTTCTATGAACGCCTTTGCCATGGCGGCTTTTTCCAAGGAGGACATACTCAAGAATAAGACGTGCAATATATACTAGCGTGATACCTATATTTGGGAGGACAAGTGCACCCTCACATTCCCCAATGGGTGCACATAGCAAGAGTGCTCATAGAATTTTTCCAGGGGTAAACTAAAGGATGAGACGCGATAAGCCCAAAGGTATACCAATTCAGAAAGCTTCTCTCACATCACACGCCAAACGTCGTTTTATCGCCAGTTCTGGTACACTATTTTTGCAACTCCTGCAAAAGCGGAGAGAAAGACGATTGTTTTTAATTCGCGATATTGTTCATGAAGACAGATTAGATACATTTGTTTCCCATTATTTAAATCATGTTTTATGTACATTTTGGTTTTAAAGTAATACTATGAAAATACATGTATTTAAGACCTTTTTGTACTGCACGCAGATTGTTTGCAATGAGTGTAAGAAATGTTCCACTCACATATATAATTTATTATTTGAATAAAACGTTTATATGCGAGATTTTGGAGTAAATATATGTTGTTGTTGTTGAGACCCAGACCGTCCGACCTACCAGAAAGGTGTAAGGTAACAGTTTGGACAGCCGGGAAGGAGTAAATATATGTGTAGGATCCGTATGTTGTTCAATACTTATATTGTACAACAATCAGTGACGAAAATTGAAGATTATTTAAAAGGAGGGAATATTTGTCATTTTAAAAATGCAAAATTTGTGACATTTTAAGGAAATTTGCTTGACAATTTCGGTTTGGGGGAGCAATAAATATTACTTTTCTGACATTCCTAATATAATGCATCGTATTTCAAGGTGGACTTTTCAAAGTTTTCGGAACCTTTGGGATTCCGCGACGTGATAGTTTCATGTAAATTGTCTTCAATTTAAAAACGTGTAAAATTTTGATGCATAATTTGGACAACAGGGGATATTTCTTATTTTGGGATTCCACCATCAAATTAAATTTCAAAAGGGGTTCGTAACAAAATAAATTTGAAAAACACTGATATAATGTATAGGGAAAATATTATGACGAGTTTGAAAAGATCGAATTCTGCTTTGTGTTTTCGACGGTAGAGCTTGTTTCAAACATCCCTGAAATCGAATCGAATGTTTTTAAAGTGATATCTGTGTGTGTGTGTGTGCGCGCGCGCGCGCGTGTGTGTATGTGTGCATGTATATTAATGTATGTAGTATGTACATGTATATTAGTGTGTGTATGTGTATTAGTGTGTGTGCATGTATATTAGTGTGTGTGTCCTTGAGTCAGTGGATGCGATATCTAATGAACGGATGGAACGTTTCAAACAAAACAAAATTTCGATTATTACAATCAGTGAATACTGGAAGTCTATTGATTTTATAAGCAATCGAATATTTGAAAACCAGCTCCAAACTTTCGAAAGAAATTTTAAAAAACATCATAAAAAATCAGAACCTTTAATATTGTTACATAAAATATCATTTTTTATTTAATTTTTTATTAGAAAATGAATAACATAAACTTTGGGATAATAGCATGAACCATTCTTGATATATTGTACGTTTTTCAAATAAATTTTAAAAATACATGAAATTAAAACAGTGCTAACTACCGTAATATGTTTCCATTCCATGTACAATATTATGTGACAACGGTGTTAGCATCATTCTGGTAGGTTTTATTCGCGAGGCACTGTTTCACAATAGTTTTGTATTTTGACATCAAGCAATTCGTCAAACGTAATTTATTAGTTTGTCTGTCTGTCTGTAATGCTTGTCGATACATTAACAAAATATCGTCATTTCCAAATTGGCAAAAATGACACTAAATTAATAAAAATGATGTCAAATTGATGAATATTCAATATCTTGGAAAATGAAGTTTAACTTATTTGATAATTCCTGTCCCTTTGGGGAAATTAATATTCTTGATTTAAGATATGTTGAGTTTCGCGGTTATAATCGTTTCAAATACAATATTTGCACAAAATAAAAGTTAATTCGGTTAAGCTGTGAAGGACTCAAAGTCATTGATTGATAAAGCCTTTTTGACACTCCCACCCATTTTTTTCACCCTCGAGTGAGAAACAAAAATATTAAGCTCCGTTAGGTTCTGTCCCGTTGTCGATACTATAAGCATAGGCGCCCATAGTACTTTTCTAGGCGTTAAACTCAATGATATGTACAATATCGACTACCTTGATCCCCACATTTGGTACCTTGATTGTCCAGGGAGGCGGAAGTGCCTCCTTTCCCTCCCCTATGGGCGCTCATTAACAAAACTCCCTACTTATACTAGTAACTTCAGGACAGAACGAACGGAGTTGAGTTTCGATTTCCCCAGGGGTGGAAAAATGGAGTCTTTCCAGACCCCACAAAAGTTTCCGTGAAGTCTAAAGTTTTCCACACTTATAGCCATCCGGCCGTCCAACTAGTTACTCTAAGTCCTCTGGACGAGTCGGACGGTCTGGGTCTTTAACACTTATAGCCATCCCCCGGCCTTCCATCATGTTACTCTATATCTTCGGATGAGTCGGTTGGTCTGGGCTTTCGACACTTATAGCCATCCGGCCGTCCAATTAGGTGCTCAAGTCCTCAGGATGAGTCGGACTGTCTGGATCTTCAACACTTATAGCCATATGCCAACGGCCCTACCGTGCTGAAAATACCAGTTCTTGTTAGATCACCGAAGTCAAGCAGCAACGGGCGCGGTTAGTACTTGGGTGGGTGACCACCTGGGAACACCGCGTGCTGTTGGCACATTTCGGGCGCGGTAGCCCGGTGGTTTGCGCGCTGGATTTGCACGCTGCCACAACTGTCGCCGTGTTCATGCGGAGTACGATCACGTTAAACATGTGGGTCCGTAAGTCCTTCCGAGAGGTTGGTGGAAGGGGACGGAAAGTACGGTCCCTCTGGATGCCTCCCCCACTGGGTTTCGGTCTAAATTGGGTGGCACTTCCCGGCCGTCCAAACGTTTACCTTACACCTTTCTGGTAGATCGGACGGTCAGGGTCTCAACAACAACACTTATAGCCATCCCGACTACTCAAATAGCTGCTGTAAGCCCTCTGGGTCAGTCGAGTGGTTTGGGTCTGCAACACTTATAGCCACAGAATACTATATTAGTCTGTGCTTATAGCCATCTCTCCCGGCCACTCAAACAGCTGCTGTAAGCCCTATAGGGCTAGTCAAATGTTCTGGGTCTTCAACACTTATAATCATGGGTGTCCATAGGGGCGTTCAAAGTCACAAATGTAGGTATCAAGCTAGTCAACATTGTACTTCTCATCCATGAATTTACCCTCTGGAAAATGTTCTATGGGCGCCCATAGGGGAGCGCGAGGGGGCACTTTCGCTCCCGCGGACGTTCAAGGTCAGAAATGTAGGTATTAAGTTAATAGATATTTACCTCCCATTCTTGAGTTTGGCCATCTCAGGAATAAGTTTTATGGGCGCCCTTGAATCCTACTCGTTGGAAATAAGGTCGACCTCTCCTGCAGTACCACACTATATTTTGATCGTACTATATTTTGACACACACACAACCACACTCTTTCTCTCTTGCTCTCTGTGTCTCCCTCCCTCCCTTTCACCCGTATTCTAATCACGTTAATTACATGATGATCTACCTAATTCTAATTTTTTCAGAATGCAGCTACATATAGAATTTCGTGGCTGTACGTACTCACTCTAATTTAATATCTCTAATTTGGAATAATGTTTTAATCCCATTTATTACAAAATATTCTACCTGTTTCTAATTTTATACAGAATGCATCTACATATAAATTGCCATAGTGATACGTGCATTCGCACCCCACAGATACACACATACACACGGATGGAAATATTTCCCAAAATGTTCGAAATGTGTTCATGGTGTCTTTAAGTGTATTTTTTCGTCTAAATGTCGTGATTATCCGTGAACTTCCTCTATACAATAGCATTAGAAAATAATAAAATTATTCTTTAATTGAGTGAATACTGAATTAATTCTAATCTAAGAGATAATGCATTTAAAAAGTGTGTTAAATTTCTAAACGAATCCAGTGTGGTCCATAAAGTAATTTGTTTGGGAATTTGGACTAAGTTGGACAGCACATATCTATAACAGTGAAGCGACTGCTACCCTAAAACACACTGCTGCATACAATCAAATAAGTACTTAACCATCAGTGAATAATTTCATGGTTATTGCTACAAATTACTGGCTGGCTGAGAGGGGTAGCGTCACATTGCTGTAGCAACGGTCGACGCAAATTCAGTTTCCTGCAACTGGAGTACAAACATCGTATGCGGTGGCTCTAGTCTACTTTATAAAGTTGAATTTTAAGCTCTTATGATCGAGAAAATACAAAAGGATTATTATAGCATGAAGACTGGTGTATACCATATTAAGCTAGAATATACTTTCAATTAATTATTTTTAGTACTGAACGGTTTTATTATCTAATTATGGTACTTCATTGTAGGGTATTCATAAGAGATTTATTCGTAGCGAATAGCGATTATTATACAATATAGATTAATAAGTAAGTATAAAATAAAAAACACGCATTAGATCATTAAGAAAAAATAATCTGAATTTTTATTTCTAAAATAGGGCATGGGGATGTATTGCACTATATGGTATTTTCAACAAATTCTATCGCTTTGCAGTAAAGGAAAACATACAAATCCCAGGAAGGCAATAGTTATTTTACAAAGGAATAATTTAATCATCTTAATGCAAGACCAACACGTAGCTAGGAGGGTTATCCCTCCCCTCCGAAATTTTCGATCAGTTTTACCGTTAATTATTTTGTTTCCTTATTTTTTATAACTATAGTGTCAAATTTTTAAATTTTATTTAATTTTATGTTCTCTTTCTCACTCTAACTAATCCTCCTAAGCAAGTAAATCTAAAACTAAATATTTTACGAGTCAGTTGAAATAAGAATTCCCCCCCATCCCAGCCGAAAAAAATTTCTGAATACAGTCGGATCTAAAAGGCAATCATTTTTAGACCCGACTGTAAAATTGTTTAACTAAAACTGCTGCTTGGAAAAGTAATTTTTTAATCCATTTGTATTTTAAAATTTAATATAGAATATTTAGACATCATAGCAGCTATTAAAATTGTGTCATCTTCTAAGATTTTTTACATTAAAATAATGCTCTTGTAGTACTTATTTGAATGTTATAATCAAATTTTATTAAACATGAAATTGGAGAAATGTGTTTTAAAATTTTTTTCAAAACTTCTTTGTTCAAAGCAAATATTTGAGATGTAAATAACATATTATGCACAGATCATTACTTTTCTCTAACTTCTTTACTAGGAGTTAAAAAGAAATAAGAAACATAATTTATATAATGATTGATTCTGTTCAGTGCTTAGATTGAATATTCAATTGTGAAACAAGTAATAAAATCAGTGATGAAGCCACAAATTTCCATCAAGGGGGGTAGGGCGGGCGAGTACGGTCATTCTTTAGTGTTATAAGTTACATTTTCATTCTAAATTCAAGTCAAATTTAGCTTTGGTGTTGATGAATTCTTTCCGTTTAATCTCTGAATCCACAAATATCTTCTGTTTTCTTTTCCTTTGTAAATATTTGAGTTCTGAGACGGGATTCTATAATATCATGTAAATTGCTTATCCTGTTCAGTATGATGAAAACAACCGAATGAAGCACAGACCACCATGTTGAAAGCATAGCCGTAGGACTCCAAATCGAAAAAGCAGACGACGCGATTGAGCTGTGATTGTGAAGTCGTATGCTACCAGTTTATACTATATAACTTTCAGATGTGGGATAAAAATTGAGAATACGCGCTTTAAATATGTTATTTAAATTTTTCTTCATGTTTTCAATTTTTATAAAATTTACATTTTGATTTACTTGATATTCTTGAATGTATTTGAAATATACCACTGTATTGAAGTCTAAAAATTTTGTCTATATCACAAATATATGATTTTGTTGCTATAAATTATATATTCCCCACCAAGTGCTAAATTTAAGCTGCCCGTAGTTTCTGGAAAGACTAGTTGATAATTGCGAATACTTCATGAAATGAAAATGTTTCTGCTGGATTCTATAATGGTCTGTGGCTACCATGTGGCTAGGGGGATTAACAGAATTGTAATATCATATATGGCATCGTTGAACATTTTAAAGATATGCGATTTGTTGTTGTTATAAATGTTTTAATATTTAACTTTCGGAGTTTGGAGTGTTTGACAGTGGGATAAAATATCCCACTAAAGCTCAAAATATTCATTTTCACTTTTTTTAAATGTAAAATTTCTGTATTCATTTCAGATTTTCATAAAAACTGACTTCAACCAATATGGCCGTCCTGGTAATGAGTGCATCATCTACTGCGATCATCTGTTTTTGTTGAAATGACATTTTTCTGAGAAGAATTGCCAGGAGAAGAATATTTATTTTAATGAGAGGTAAATTTGTACTCATTCTTAATATGACTTTGCCATTATTTCTTTTCTAGTATTCATGCAAGTTTGTACGTGAAGATGTATACAGAAAATGCAATTTAATAAGATTTAAATTAAAAAACATCATTGAAAGGAAGAGTTATTTCATTTTCGTCAGGGCATTTGAAAATTTTTATAAAATATTTTGTGTTTTGAAGAATGTATTTTATTAAACTTTATACTTTCTCATATAACATTGATTAGATTGATAATATTTAAGACAGTCTCACAAAAGTTTTAATAATTGAAAGAAATATTTGTTACTTGAAATTATTATTCAAAGTTTAATAGTATCATTCGTGATCCGTTAACTTATGAATAAATGAATATGAGTAGAGTAACATAATATGAGCCCATGCAGCAGCTTAAGATTCCTTCACCCTCAACAAATCTGCTGGGAAAATTTTGTCTTGCAGTATGGCTAGGAAGGAATTTCATGGTACTTTTTCTTTGAGGACGGGGCATTGCCACAAATAGAAATTATAGTGCTCCTGATATGTCATAACAGGCCCTCTTACCATAATAGGGTCGGGGGGAGGGGGAGTGTAACATTTTTTGAACTAAAATTAAAAAGCAAGGGAAAATACAACATTTTTTTTTGTAGTATATACATTTGAGTCTTCTGAAAGAAGGTAAAATAGTTTTTCCCCCCCAAAATATATAACCTATGTTGGCTACTCACTTTACCTCACCCCCTTGTGTAATGTGGGTACATACTAAAAATAAGTGAAATTAGGTTAGATTATTCATAGATTTTATTTTTTTACAAAGTGATAAATAAATAATGCCCTTCAATTAATTCAAAGTTGTTGCTTGGAGAACTTTAACAATGCTGCCAATTTTAATGGTAAATCTGGATAATAGGCCACCACACGTATTTTTTCTAAGTGTAAATCACGCCAAGTTGGTGCATTCTCCCATGTTTTGAAACTGGCCCCGCCAATCCCAAGTGACATATTCTTCCGTGTTTAGAAATAGGCCCCTCCCACCAAAATAGCGTTTGCTACTGTGTTTCGAACAAGAGTTTTTAATGTAAATGATAGTGTAATTTAATTTGAATGACACTCATAAAAATGTTACAAAATAAGATTTTCATGAATTTTAATAAAATTGATTAACTTTGTGAAACTGCAGAATTAAAAACTTATAAAATGAATAGTACTCATAAAAATGTTACAAAATAAGATTTTTGTGAATTTTAAAGGATTCGTACAGAGGGGCAGGGGTATGACCTGAAGGTCGGAATCTGTGAAACGAATGTACCAGTGGTCCGTGTAGGGGTAGAGGTTCGACCTAAAAGTCATTCTACACTGGGACGGGCCCACCAGTGGTCTCCAGTTTATTAGAAACAGTTGCCTGTGGTGCGCAGACACAGAATATGCTATAATTTTATCTGTGCATGTCGCACATAGCAAGATCACTTTCTCCATGTAACTGAGGGTCCGTACAGGGGCAGGAGTTTGACCTGAAGGTCAAAATTTATGGAACGAAGGTACCAGTGGTCCGTACAGTGGTACGTATTTTTTCTAACTACAAATCGCACCAAGTTGGATTCTTAGAAAAACGTTTGTACTCTAACTCTAACTGAAAAAATTAAGAACTTTTAAAGGAGGAAGCAATTTTCTAAATACACAAAATATAAACCAAGTTTCAAAACACTGGATAAATTAAACGGCTGATCCGGAGATTAGGTCACCTTGGTTAAATCGGAGAAGACGCCACACACTTTGTGAGGTTAAATCGGAGAAGACGCCACGCACTTTATGTTGCAATCTGGTAACCTCTTGTATCGGTTGTTTTCGGCGGAAATTGTGTAGCATCCAATAAGAATACGTTTTTGTGTTTGCTACAGTTTTTTGATGTAAAAGAACATTTCTATCAATAGTTTTGGCCATTGTTGTGCGTGTTTGCTTGTTCTTTCGTTATTTGATTTATTTTGTAATAATTATTCATTTTAGTTTTAGTTTTGCGGATTTGCTTTTGTCGTCGATTATATTTCCCTTATGTCTTCTGGTATGCGCGAGCAAATGGAAGGTGAGTGTAGTTTTGTAAAGCGTGGTAGAATGGATGTTGGTATGAATGAATCTAGAATAAAATTTTACTATGATTTGGAAAATAAAGGTTTGAAAGAAGTGATTAATTGGTGTGTTATGAAAGGGATTATGAGTGATAAATACGGATCCTCGGTTGCATGGAGAAAGTGATTTTGCTACGTGCGATATGCACAGATAAAATTGTAGCATATTCTGTGTCTGGGCGCCGCAGGCGACCGTTCCTAATAAACCGGAGATCACTGGGGGCCCCGTTCCGGTGTAGAACGACCTTTAGGTCGAACCCCTGCCCCTGTACGGACCACTGGTACATACGGACCACTAATACATCCGTTCCACAATTTTCGATCTTTAGATCAAATCCCTGCTTTTACATGGACCTGTAGGTCGAACCCATTCCTTTATATGGATCCTCAGTTAGATGGAGAAAGCGATCTTGATACGTACGATATGCACAGATAAAATTGTAGCATAAAAATTTTAAATTTTACAAAAATCTGATTTTGGAACGTTTACATGAGTATTATTAATTTTTTTATTCTGCAGTTTTATAAAGTTATTTAATTTTCTTAAAATACACAAAAATCTTATTTTGTAACGTTTTTTTGAGTATTATTCACTGTTATTTAAGTTAAATTAAATTATCATTTATATTAGAAAATCTTGTTTAGAACAAACACAATTTAGTCTGTCTTTAGAAACAGGGTTCTTCTACCAAAACATCATTTTGGTAGGAGGAGCCTATTTCTAATGACGGTAAATGACATCACTGAGGATGGGTGGAGCCAATTTCAAAACACGGAAGAAAGCGCCAACCACAGGCCAACTTGGCCCGATTTTGTACTTAGAAAAAAATTTGCGGTGACCTAATCTCCGGATTTACCAATTAAACAAACACTAACCTTCAGGACTCATCTTCATAAAAACGTTACAACTTCATTTCATCTCCATACTTGGGACAAACATATTTATCACTCATAATCCCTTTCATAACACACCAATTACTGTTCTTATTGGATGTTATACAATTACCACCAAGAACTGCCAATACAAGAGGTTACCAGATTACAACATAAGGCGCTCGCAATCGAAAGTGTGATGTGTGGCCTGTTCTCTGGTTTAACCATATTGTTAAATGATTAATTTAAGCATAAACATGAACATTGTGTTAATAGGGTTTTGATTATTGTTTGAAATAAAGGCATGATTTTCATTTCATTCCTATAAAATTATTCCTTTATGAAACACATAATTTGTACACCATACTTCCTTAAATTAGTTTCAAAGTGATAAATATAATATGTAATTTACACAAAAAAAAATAATTCTTAACCCTTAAATCAAGGTTAGAAGGTTTGAAATTATCGCTGTTGCCATTAAAGTAATTAATATAAGATAAAAATAACTTAATTATATCCATTGTAAATAAACATGCTAAATCTCTATTTTTGCTACTTTGACAAAAACCTATCTTTGCCGGGACAGTTTTCACCACCTTCAGCAAAAACTTGTTAATTCTGACTGTATATAAAATAAACTCAAAAACTGAAGAGCAACTAAATAATAACTTGAACTGAACACAAAAACCTTTCCCTACACAAAACAAGCGAGGTGTTTGCGAATGCTGTGTGCTTCTGGCCTAAAGATAGAATACATCATGTTTCTAATTTTTATTAATTTAGATTTCATGTATACTATTTCAGGATAAAGTGTGTATGCATGCTGGGAATCAACTGGTCTGGCATGGCCTCTTGCAGGATGAAAGAACCATGCAGCAGACATACATGATGCCTACACCAAGGCAATGTCTTGTGTAAGGTTAGCAGTCTGCCTGTGCATCCCAAAATAAATTAAAATCTTTTAATATATAGATTATTGCTTATTCAGAGATTGCACTCAACTTTTCCCAAATAAGAGGAACAAAAACAGGAATTTTGATACAAAAAAGTAGAACATTTAATTTCTACCCACTCATAAATAACATCCCCATCCACCATAGTGCTGAAATAGCATGGCACAATCATGCAGTTTTTTTGAAGCAGCAAAAATCCAATTTTGTGGAAGTTAGCAATAAAATTTACAGAAATATTTTTTTACAGAAATTTTTTTTTAAATTTAGCAAGAAAATTTGCATATTGTACGTTACTCTATAGAAATAAAACCTTTTTATAGCAATTTGTAGCAAGGAAATCAGCATTCTGAAAATTTCAGGAAAGAAAATATTAACACTTTTCATCTAATTAAAACAATATATAAAATTTTGAAATAGCTCACAAGAATTGGTCCTGAGGGGAATAAATATGAAATGGAAGTATTAGTCATATTGTCAAAAGCGCAGAAGATGGAAACAGCAATGCTGCATTTTATTAAGCACTGCAATAGAATGAAAGTCAAGATGAAAGAACATAATTACGTACAATTTATAACACAACAATAAATCCGGAGACCAACCCACCGCACTTTCAGCTCACTTGCCAAGTCACCGCTAAGTGTTCCGATTGCGAGTGCTCTATGTTGTAATCTGGTAACCTCTTGTATCGGCATTTTTCGGTGGTAATTGTGTAACATCCAATAAGAATATTGAACGAAGGTGACGTAAGAATACGTCTCTATGATTGCTACAGTTTTCTGATGTAAAAGCACATTTCTTTTGCCATAGTTGCACATGCTTTTATTATTTAGGTTTTTGTATAAAATTCTACTATAATTTGGAAAATAAAGGTTTTTAAGAAGTGATTAATTGGTATGTTATAAAAGGGATTATGAGTGATAAGTATGTTTGTCCTAAATGTGGAGATGAAATTAAGTTGAGTGTGAGAGACCGAAAGACTGATTTGTTTGAATGGAGCATTTTTAGCATTTCAGCTGGAAGAGGAGTCAGAGTCCTGAAAGTTAGTGTTTTTTGTTTAATCTATACCTTGTTTTGAAACTTGGTTTATATTTTTCTGTGTTTAAAAAATTGCTTCCTCCTTTAAAAGTTTTTAATCTTTTCAGTTACAGTACAAACTTTTTATAAGTATCAATTTTTTTAAATTTTGTTAGAGTACAAATTTTTTCTAACACTGACCACTGGTACTTTCGTTCCATAGATTTCGACCTTTAGATCGAACCTCTGGTACATATAGATCACTGGTACATTCGTTCCACAGATTTCGACCTTTAAGTCAAATCCCTGACCTTACATAGACCACTGGTACATTCGTACCACAAATTTCGACCTTTAGGTCGAACCCCTGCCCATGTACGGATCTTCAGTTGCATGGAGAAAGAGATTTTACTACATTGATATGCACAGATAAAATTGTAGTATAAAAATTTTAAATTTCACAAAATCTTATTTTGTAAAGTTTTTATGAGTACTATTCACTGTTTTTTAAATTACACTATTATTTACGTGAAAAACTCTTGTTCAGAAACATAGTAATGAACATCATTTTCGTGGGAGGAGCTTATTTCTAAACACGGAAGAATACGTCACTTAAGATAGGCGAGGCCAATTTCAAAATACGAGAGAATGTGCCAACTTGGCACGATTTGTACATAGAAAAAATACGTGGGGTGGGCTGGTCTTCGGATTTACCAACAATATTTCAAAAACAAAATATTTACACTTAATTTGATGAACCAACAAAATCATACAGCTCATGCACAAATAAGAAATATAAATACAAATTATAAAATTGAAATTAATGAAACACTATTCTATTTATTACATGATTATATTGCCTTATTACATTCTATTTACTACATGATTTATTTATTACATGATTCTAAAGTCTGATTTTAATGATATAAAGGCACATATAAATTATATGAAAGTCACATATAAGTTATACTGCTCAAAGCCTCTATATGAATTTTAACTATTATATAAAATAATAATTATTTAAAATTAATCTAATTGAGCAATATCTGCTATATCAAAGCCAATTTTTTGCTGTTTCAGCATTGCAAAAAAAAACCAAGTTTTGAAGTATTTTTCGTTAAAAGCCTGTTGACTGAGTGCACAAATAAGAAATTTGAAAATATTCTTTCTATTGCAGCACTACTTGTGGGACATATTTGAAAGTGAGCAATTAACATACAAGTGTCTTTCAATATTTCGAATGCTCGTCAGGCTTCTTCTCCACTTATGAGCATTGATTGTTGTGTAATCATTTGTTCCATAAAATAAGTACACTAGGAAAAGGCTTTGCTTTCAGTTCAAAGTTAATGACACATGATATATAATCAGGATTAATTTCTTCCAACCATGTTTTTGTTTCTTTCCCCTTGTTCATAATTTGGGTGTTCAACTTACTTTAGAATTAGGAATATAGGGATTGATATAGATTAGGAACATAGGATTTGATATAGCACATAAATGACTTTTCCTAGATTCTAAGGCAGTACTTGAGAAAAAAATTTATAGCTCTGTGTCTAATCTACATATCAGTACCAAATATTTACTTCATATCAATAAAAGTGTGCAGATTTCTGAAAAAAAAAATACTGTATAAATATTGCCTACTTCTAAAAGGCACTAAAATGTAATTAAACTTTATTAACAAGATTTTAATCGTAAAGATGTATTCATTGGGTATTATGGTATGAGGCACAAAAGTTTGCTAAAGCCCCATATGTTTTAATTGAAAAGTATGGTTTAAAAGGCTATTAAAGATAATATGTAGGATTAATATAATTTATGTTGGGATTACATTTATGGTATTGCCATTCTGATATATAATTTTAATTTTAGATGAGCATCATATACTGTGTTCATCAGCATAAATGTTGTACAGCAATTGATTGATTTTAATTATCTCTCAGTGTATATTTTTCAAAAAGTATGAAATGGGTATGTTTCTGACTAAGTCCCAAACTACGGCAGGTCTGATCTGACTGGCGAAATGAATTTATCCAATGAATTTATGGTCCAAGAGAATTCTGACAAAAAATAAATAAATAAAATAAGGCAATAGATTCAGCATAAAAGCCCTCTATTTCTGAAAAGCAAGAGTCAAAAGCATGGTAAGAAAATGGTCCAAATGGTGAAAATTTTTCAGAAATATGTCAACAGCTAGAATCCTGATTTCCTAAAGCAAAATCAATTCTTGGTATTTCATCATTTTATTCCTATGTCTGGAGATTCCTTTGAAACAAAGAGAATCAGTTTTGATGAAAACTTCAGCACTATTTTCCATTTCTCTGTAGGGCAACCACCTGCATTCATGATGTCACAAATCTGTATTAACTCATATATTGCATGTATTTTTACAATAGAGTATGTTCACGGGCATAAGTAAACAACTTGCGTAGTAGAATGCACAAAAATGTAAGGGCAAAAGGGCATCTTTTTACCATAGCATGTCATGGTAAACTGACGATGCTGGCCAATAAAAATTGAAACTAAACTCATTAAACATTGAAATTTATCTTTGTGATTAAAATAAGTTATTTGGAATACATGAATAGCAACATATATTTAAACATTTCATTTGCTAAAGTGCACTTTAAGTGAATTCACGCTACTACTCATTTTTACCGTAGTCACTAATATTCTAAAGATGTATACATCTACTAGCAGATTCTGCAATGTATATGCGAGCGGAAAGGGAAAGGTACATAATGATTTTTCTTTAAAATGAACTTGTGTATATATTTTAATGAAAGTGAATATTTTATTTTCTGGCTAATTAAAAATATCTATCCAAGAAGACAAATTGAGATATATCCTACTAAACTTAGAGGTTAAACGATTGCAAGTTTCTAAAGTAGCCGTTTTTAATACAGAATTAAGGAAAATTTCCATACTGCTAAGCAAACAAGTATTTTGCTTTGGAAACGTAAGGGCAAATTGTTCATTTGACATCACGTTCCCATGCTCTATACAATACAACTTGATACGTGAGTCCGTTGCATTAGGGATCGATTTCACGATATCGTCTATAGACTAGAAAAGAATTACACATAAAATGTACATTAGACAAGAGAGATAAAATAGACAGAGGAACACAAATTTGTTAAAACAGTTCTAAAAAAGTTCTCGCCATTGCAGAAGAATAAGATGTGTTCCGGGGTCTCCTCTCCCACCGAGCAAACAAGGCACTTGTTGGAGTCAGCTAGGTGAAATCTATTCAAGTAGGCCTGGGTGACTATGTGACCTATCCTAGCTTTAGCAGCAAAAGTGGCAACCATTTTAGGGATTTTTCTGAAATAAGATCATTTAGATCCCTTTGGAAATGAAAAAGGTGATGATTAATTCCAGTTTTATTCCAAGAATCACACCAGAGCACACAAAACCCTCTTTTGATGTTACTGAAACACCTAGTAGAGAGGGCGACTTTCAGCTGTGGAACTGGTCTCATTGTGGATGACAATTTAGCCAAACTATCTGGGATTTCATTACTGTGACCACCACAATGTGCAGGAACCTACTGCAATGTAATATCTTTGTCTTTTAATTTAACAAGAAGATGTTTAATTTCTTCAATTCTAAAGCAATAGTTGCCTGGTGTGTGTTGGCAAAGACACTGAAGAATGGCCATAGAATCAGTCAAAATACATACAAGGTGATCCTTCAAGGAGAGGGCACTGCATCGATTACCAAAAGCTCTACATCAAGGCTTGAACATGGGACCACACTGGAACAAGAAAAACATTTAATTCTTCGATAAAATAACTTGTTTCAGCAATGTATTTATCAAAATCAGCAGACCCATTAATAAAAATCTTAAAATGAGCATTGGAATCAGAAGATAAAAACCTCAGTGTCAATTACTTTAAAAGAAGAGGATCTTCCTTTGTGACACAGCCAGGAATGCTAAACCTTATTTGGAAACCCAGCAAGATCCAAGGGGGCTTAGCAAACACATCAGGAAAATTCATTAGGGAATCAAAAGAGAACTGGGTGGCAAGAGTCCAAATTCTATAACTAAAGGATTGTCGGGGATGATCGCTCCTGTGTGAGATATTTCTCATTAGGTTATTTTTAGGCAAAAAAAATTTTCTCATATACCTTACTCAAAACCACTGACTGAAATTGATACAATGGCTCTACTGCCAATTCAATTTTCATTGAATCGATTGGAGCAGTTTTAGGACAACCCAAGCAAAGTCTTAGGTCTGAATTTTGAATTATTTTAAGCTTCTTAATATGGGTGTCAGCCACTACGCACCAAATTTTACTAGTATAAGTCATTTTGGATCTGATGTTAGTAAAAACAGTCAGAGAGCTGGTATCTGCTCCACAAGGTCTGCTAGACATCAGTTTCAAAAGGTTTACTCTCTTCTTACAAGCATTAGTTACTGAACATTGGCGTTTTGCAATAGCTTGGGATAAAGAATAATCCCACACAACTTCGGGTATAAATTGTGCCCCAATAAAATATTACAAACAAAAAGCTCAGGAACTGGGGCGGTCATTAGGGGAGGGTGTTGGGACGGGCGGCACAATTGAGAAAACATCTCAAATTATTTTTTAGTTATCTAGATTTATTAGAATTTCTGTTGAAAAAAAAATCTATATTTTAGTTCAATTAAATTAAGAATTATTGGAAATAAGTGATGGAATATGTCACTAGATGGCAGCACTACAGCTTTTGTGAGAGAAAGAAGACTCACAAAAGCTGCAATGCATAGAATTTTCAGGGGAAAATACAGGGATGTTTGCTTACGACTGCTTCCCTTTTACCGCAGTGTCCTGCTCGAATGAATGGTATGTGAACAATATTAGATATTTGGCTTAAAGAAATTAGACATTGCAGGTTTTGCATTGTATATCGGCTGCTTTTCGCCAAAGAGAATAAGAACAGTAGTAAAACATGAAGAGGATCTTCTCAAGTTGACTCAGTTTAGTTAATTTGGCTTCAATTTTCTACATTTAAGAATGTGTATGTTCTCTCTCATCTTTTTTTGTGAATAAATTTGGAACTTTAAATAAACATTTGAAAACAAATTACTCTTTTTATGTAATTTTGATTTCTTTTATTTGTTTTATTAACCTAGTTCTTTCAGTTTTGGTTCATGCTGAAAATTGTTTTGTATTAGATTTAGAAAATTGAAATCTAAAAAAATCTTTGATACATGTTTTATTTCTTTTAATAAGTGAGTTGAATTAGTGAGGTAGGGGGGTTATTTATGATATTTTAGGGGTTTCTGTCTGTCCATCGTGAGTAAAATATGACACTCAGTTTGAGGGGTCACTTGACCTAACCAGCTGTCTTACTTTTTCAGCTATTTAACATTAAAAAATATCTAAAAATTAAGTAATTTATATATTTGTTAAAAAGCTGTGAAATTAAATTTTCAACATGATCCTTTTATCTGACATTGTTTTCCTGGAAATTTTGGCTCCCTGGGTATATATTTTAATTGAAGTAGCCCCCAAATTTCTTATCTCGGCTTCTAATTCGGTAAATTTGATTCTGATGATGGCTATAGTGTCTGCACCATCTGTATGTGTCACCTGAATATATATCATATTTTGTGCCAAGCAGCTGGGCTTAACTTTCAGCTTAACCAGCCCCCACAATTTTACATTTTGTTTCCTATTTGAGCGATTTTGGTTCTATTAGTGGCTATAGTCTCTGCACCATTTGTACATGTCACCTGGATATGCATCTTTATCTACTCGCTCAAACAGATAGTTTTTAAAGTTTTTTTAAAAAAAGTTCAAAATATTGAAATTATTTTTATATATTCTTAATCTGGACCATAGTTCTGACAAAACATGAAAAATTATTTATTTAATTTTATTAGATTCGGAGATATTAGTGTCCAAAGTGCTTATATTTTCGTAACGCTTTGATTTCTGCCACAGATACCCCAAGCATAGATGCTATTCACATCAAAATTTACTTTACTATATAAAGCATTTACATACTTCTTGAGGCCAAGAATGTGTATTAATTAATAAGTTCTAACATTTATTAATGTATGGATATATGTAATAATATCCATACTTAGTATGTATAACCTTGTTTTTCTTAGAATTACATGAAAGAAATCTAATTGCAGTTGACATAACATATGCTATTGCAGCATACTATTCATATTATTTATAATTTTTAAAAATTTGCCTTTTAATTTACACTAAATTCTTAGCTCAAAAATGCTTAAGGTTTCTCTAAATGAACCATTTAGATAGAAAAATTATCATTTAGTGAATATCTTCATTAAGTAAAATCTTCATTAAATTAAAAATTCATTAAGTTAAAAAAATCATTAAGTAAGAAAAAAAAAAGTTAAAATCTTCATTAAGTATGTGGAAATAAAAATTTAAGAGTTTCTTGAAAATACCAATTAAAACTCAATATAATCTGGGTGTGTTAGGAGTGTTTCAAGACAAAACAAACCCTGGTTTTTTTTTTTCAAATCTGACATAATTCATGCACATTTTTTGTGAAATTATGTGCTATGGTATATAAACACTAGTCCTGAAACTACTGAGACAAAGAACAAAGGAAATTCCTCTAACCTGAAAAAGGGATGCAATAAAATGCATCCCTTTTTCAGGCTGGAGGCATTGATAACATGCTGGCATTGATAACATGCATTTCAGCACGCTATTGAAAGTGGACAGTAGGATGGTAACTGAGCGTATTATTTAATCCTTACTCCCATACACTTAGTCATCCTGCTGAAAGAAAAGTAATTAATTGGCTTAGAAATTGCATAAAAAAATTATGTGTTACAAATTTCAAAATGTATCACATTGATTAATATACTTCATAAAAAGTCAAATTACACTTTGCACTGCTGTTGTTTGGAGAGATGTGTGTGTTAAAGTGTACGTATATATGCATGAGGAAATTTTTCTTGCATTATTGATTGTTTAAAAGTTTCAAAATAGTCTTTAATATTGTAAATATTTGATCTCTGAGCATATGAATAGTGTATGTTTGCTGTTCACATATTACCTATATCTTAAGTGTATAAATGCACTATCTGTCACTATGTATGTTCATGTACTTAATACATAAATGTTCTTTTATAGCTTTGCATTTTAGTCGAATCTGTTTTTTTCTTTTTTAGGTATATGTAATGGAACCCTATGAACTTGGCCCAGTTGATGACTCTGTGGAGTCAAAGAATGTAGAGCCTCCTTCAATTGCAAGCATGGTGCTTCCTATCCAGACTGAGGAGGATCAAGTCGAAGGAGAATTTTTTGGATACATTGAAGTTTCGAACTCTGGTTGTGAAGATGCCACTATATATTTAGATTCACAAGCAGGATTGAGCTTGAATGGACGACATTTGATTTTGATGCGTAATGATACAAATCAGCTTATGCTACAAATGGTTAGTGAGGATACAAATGGACAACATATAGCGGAAGCTTTTGCACATGCAGCAGCTAATCCAAATGAGGGTACAGTTGAGGAGGGTGGTGTGAAAGAGCAAGTGCCCTTGGAAACAAGTGAAGCTTTAGAATTTATTGAAACTGAAGAAGTTTCCCAAGAAAGTGAGGAGAGTCATATATATATCGCAAATGGTGGGGAAATAATAAGCAGTTCCAGTGACAATCCTACTCATTTGGATATTGTGTCACCTGTTTGGCCAGTGGCAAATGAAGTTAATTTAAAAAGTCCCAGCACTGAAATGCTTTTCATTCCCAATCCAACTATACTTCCTCCGGAAGAGACGAAACACAAGAAGCTAATGCAACTCGCTTGTATCGCTCATGAGTTACAGTCAGCTGATGAAAAGAACAGTAGTCTGGTGATTGGCGAATCTGCAAAAGATACAGATTCCTCTTTAAATGAGTTTGAAAACTCTGTCAGAGTAACTCAAAATGGGGTAGAAAAAATTCCAAATGCATTAATGCTAACAGTTTGTTCAGATATAAATAATTCAGTATCCACACGAACAGTTGACAATGCTATTTCGGTTATTCACACTACCTCTTCTGATTTTCAAGGGAGTTCGCTGGAAAATCAGGCAAAGTATGCTTCACCATCTGAATTTTCTATAAAACATTTTAACAGTTCTGTAAATGAGAGTGAAATGCCTTCTGAAATGGTTGATTCTCCTGTTATATCAGGAGATTCTCTTCATGATAGCCTTGAAGAATCCCCGTCTATTTGCAAGGAACTGAAAAATGCTGAAGAAAACAGAATGACAATATCTAGCCCGAGTAGAGAACAATTCAGTTGCTTGGTTGTAGATCCCTTAACTTTTGTAGATAAGTCTAAAAACTTAAATGTTGATATGAAAGATGACTCTGTAAGAATGACTGACAGAACAGATGAGGGTTATTGCGTGGAAGATGAATCCAAAGAAGTTGCCGATGACAGTAATGTGTCAAAAAAAGATTCCATTGAAGAAAATGGGGTTATAAAAGATACTTTCAACCAAAGAACGTATTTAAAGAAAATCAAAGTTCCTATAGAATCAGACAGTGATTGCAGTGTATCTAAAGATGAGGCCGACAAGCGTAAAGAATCTGGATCCAAGAGCAACTTCTCATTTCGAACAACTCAATATGGTATATATAAGCGTAAAGCCAAAAAATTATCTTTCACTGAAAGTTCTATTTCATCGCAAGAGGTTCGTGTAGATAATAAATCTCAAGATGCCATTTCTGAGTATGACTTTTCTGAGGCAGATGGTAAAGAGCCACGCGATAATGAAAATGACCAATTTGAAAGGGATTCACATGGCTCACCTATTGAAAACTTGGATTCTCATCTTGTTATTGCTGAAGATGCTGAATGTAACACAAATGCAACTGTCTCCCATTTTTGTGGACCTCAATCTCCCCAAGACTTGATGTTTAAAGGAGTTACAGAATCTACGTCTGATGTTGAGGAGGCAAAGTTTTATCACACCAAGGACGAGGTACTTGAGATAAGAAATTTACCTCCAAGTTTTGATCAGGATGATGTTCCAGCTTGTGCTCCCTCTCTTAGCAGTCAAGAAGAAGATTGCAGAGAAATGAAAGATGATGACTCGACCATATCGATTTCTGAGTCTGGCATGCCTAAGGACAGTGGAGATGCAAGCTTCTATAATAATGAAGAGCCATTAGTTAAACCTCCTAAGAAGACATACATTAAGAAAAAGACTGATAAAAATGTACTTGAAAGCAAAATTAATATCAAAGATAAAATTGAGCTCTTTTCTGGTGATGATTTCAATTTTACAGAATGTGATAAAGATATTGAAGAAATACAGAACTCTTTAAATGTGGACTTGCAGAAAGAAAGTTCTGCTGAATCAGATGATCTTTCATTGTTGTCTAATGTACAAGTGTCAGCTACATATAACAGGAAAAAGAAAGTGATGTCTCCTCTCAAGCAGAGAGTTCAGTCACGGAGTTTAAGATCCCGCTCATCTTCATCTAAACTTCCCCTAGAAAATGGAACCCAAGAACTCTCTAGTAATAATGTACAGAAAAGCACTTTGGACTTGAGTAATTCTGAGCCTATACCTTGGGGGGATGTTTTACTAAGGACATCCTTTCAGACATCCACTGTTTCTAATGATGCTCCCAATATATCTGAATCACTTTCTCCAAAGACATCTGATACTCTGGACACATCCAGCACTTCTCCATCTCATCCCCCAAAGACATCCCCTGTCTCAACTCCATCACCACATGTGAAAACATCACCTCTCAAAAAGGAGCGACAAAAGCGTAAATCAGAAGCAGCTTTTAACAGATTACTGCATTCTTCATCCAAGCGATTAAAGAGTCGTAGCAGAAAATCAGTAGAAATGAAGGCAAGTATTAGAAAAAGAAAAACTAGAGCAAGTAAAACTGAAAGATCCACTGATCATTCCTTAAATAAAAAGAAAGTCATCACTGCCATTGACAGAAGAGTTTGTTACGAAGGTGTGAAAAGGGCCCACATTACGTTCTTTGATATTAGAAAATCTCCAAAATCTCTAAAATCTAAAGAATCTAAACCTCCTGATCCTTATCACGGTGAAAAACCCAATTTTACATGTAGCTACTGTAACTTTGTCAGTTTTTGGGTTAATAACCTGATTGAGCACTTAAAGTACTGTGTAAATAGACAACCTCCAATTGATTTCAGTGGCATGGATGACATGGATAAAAGACAGAGAATTAGAGGAGAAGACCCAGAGAGTTTGAGAGAATTCATCTGTAGCTCATTAAAGGAAATCAGGTAATTAATTATTCTTAGTTATTTTATAGCTTATTTTATTCTTAGAAATATGGGATGGTTTACAGAAAAAGGATCTAGTTGTTGGAAATTTCAAAAGTGAGTTTAGGACCTTGTTAAATACATACAGCTATTCAGGCAGATTGTAAAAAACAAAACCAAAACCCACACCAAATATCATAGACTTTCCATCTGATCAATGCAGGGAGATAAAATTTGCTATTGCAATTAATATTATTGCATTCTCATCTGATTCGTTCTAATAGGGGCCATTTTAAGATTCAGTTGCATTTTTATAAAATAATATTTTAGACTTGTGTACTTAAAAGATACACCCACATGCAATTAGTACTACAATAAGCTTCCAACGCCATTGACATGTCTCATTTGAAGGTATGAAATGGAGTCTCAACAACAATAATAGAAACAATACTTTTTTTAAAACTTATTTTCAAGAACAACATTATTAAGCAAAATATCAATTTCCTGTATCATTTTACTAAATTTTTTTATCTGAAACATAATACAGTCAATATCTCAAATTTGAAGAAAACATGAAAAGATTTTGAGTTATTAAAAATAAGTATAATTGGGAATTAGAGAAAACCACGGCAATTCCAAATTTTTTATTGACACCAGTAGCAGTAGATGAAGCTTTTAAATGCATATATGTAGTACAGTACTTATATAAGTGTATTATACATGTTGAATTAATTTGATGTACAAAAATGTGTGTATTCAAACAAATTTTAATGTTTAAAATAAATCTTCAAAACAGTTTGTTGCCTGCTTTTGGCTTTCTTGCGCTCAATAACAGTTTTCATAGTGTTCCCACGGTGTTGGGAAAAAATGAGCATTTTCTAAAAACATCCTAAAAGTTTCTAAATACCTAAAAACTGAAAAATATCCTAAAAACATGAAATAATCAGAAAAGGTACCAGTCTCCCCTAAAATTATAAATATGTAACTATCTAAAGTAGAATACAAAATAAAGAGAAGAAAACACAGATTTAAGTTTTCTAAATAACTAACATTTATTAAAAATTTAACTTCAATTTTAAAGAACTTTTGAACATTTTTACATCCCATCAAACCATTAAATTAAACATAAATAAATTGGGCGAAAGTATAGGAGTACAAAATGTTAGAATATTTAAAGGTTAAAGGAAACAATTAATAATTAAATTATGGTAAAATTATAGAATAATTTACCAAACGAGAATTTAGAATGAAAAGGAACTTTAATTAACCAAAAAGGAAATTTAGAACATAATTTACATCCTAATTAAAAGTTAAAAATCCAGTGATAAATTAAAGAACCAAAGATATTTTAAATATAACCCAATTAAAAGTTTTAACAAAAAAAAATATGACCCAAAGTTAACTTAAATATAACCCAGGTTCAGGAAGACTTGAAATTTATAAATCATGGGATCAAATTCTTACCAAATTAAAATAAAAACATAACTATTGAGAAATATAATTTTTTTTTTTATAAGATTTTTTTTTTTTTTGACGAAAATAAATATACTGTTCTTTTAACTTTTTTGTAAGTTGTAATGTGATACATTTTAGTTTAAATTCTATATCATTCTTGTAGCAATTAAAAAGATCACAGTACTTTTTCTGGTGAATAGGAAACTCTTTTTTAAATTTGTGTTTATGATGAAGGCACAAAGTTACATCTTTGTGTATATTCAAGTCAAGTCAAGTCGGGGGTGCAATTCTGGAGCGCCTGGTCAACTATGACCGTATCTCCAAGCTGTAAGTGTACAATCATGATCTCTGTAATTACTTGAATTGCTCCAAAAAGGGGGATGAAGATGAGAATACTCCGTAGGAATATAGAAGTGGTATTAGGAGGTAAGTGAATTCACGAGGAAAAAGTATGACATGCCATGACGTAATGTTAAAAAAAGTAGTCCGAATTCCTCTTGAGACTAGGGGTCCGCGTCCACAATTTACAGGGATTTTTATAATTATTCTGTTAATCAGTTTACAGTTTATCAAGTGGAGAGATGACTTTATTTAAGTTTCAGAGAGCTTTTAAACTTTTGGGGGGGGGGGGAAAAAAAAAAAAAAAAAAAAAATTATGTGCTATTAATGATTAGAGTATTGTGGACGCTCTGGGTCTCTTTCTGAACTTCCACTGATGGGGGTCGTACTCCGGTAAATTGCATATTTCTTCATTGGGTATTTTATTTAGATTTTGAAACATTTTAATTGCTAGTTTTGAGATTTGATTATTAATATTTGTTACTCCGAAGTCGCTATGGATGATATCGTTCCTGAGAAACCGAGGGGCTTTCCTGATAGCTCTAAGAGTTTTATTTTGAGCTGTTTGAAGTTTTTTGATATATGGTTTTTTCCTGCGAATCCCCATATAGCAAATCCGTATAAGAGGATGGGCCTAAGTACTGTCTTGTATTGTAATACTTTAGTATTGTAACTCGCTTGGGGGGGAATGGAGTATGGCCGATAGTTGGCCTCTAGCCGAGTGAAATTTTTTAATTGAGCTTTTGATTTGTGGCTTCCAGTTTAGTTTGGAGTCAAACGTGATACCTAAGTATTTAGCGTTGTCCACGTAGGGTATGTTGACTTTGTTTATTTGGATGGGGACCGGTTTCTTTTTCTTTTTTACTTTTGAAAAAAGGATACAATTTGTTTTCTTTTCGTTGATTTTTATCTTCCATTTCCGAAACCAGGCGGAGATGGTGTTTATGTGTTTTTGAAGTCTGGAGCGAATAAGATATTTTTTGGAGTTCCTGGTGTATATGGCTGTGTCGTCCGCGTACATTGCAAGGTGTGTGTCTGGAGCTCTGGGTATGTCGTTTATGAATAAATTAAACAGGGTTGGGGCCAATTGTGAGCCTTGTGGGACCCCTGACCTGAGTGGTTTGTGCGTGGAGTGGGTCTGTTTGTAGCGGACGGTGAAAGATCTATTTCGAAGGTAAGAGTTTATTAAGTGGATTAGTGTGTCTGGCAAGTTGAGCTGAATTAGTTTGTATATTAATGCGTCATGCCAAACCTTATCAAAGGCCTTCGAAATGTCCATAAGTAGGAAACCAGTTGTAAGGCCGATTTTAAGTCCTTCAGAGATGAATTCGGTAACCCTTAGCAACTGGTGTGTTGTAGAGTGCAAGGGGCGAAAGCCAAATTGTTCTGGTTTTAAGATGTTATGTTGATCAATGAATTGTTTTAATCGTGTGTGTATTATTCGCTCCGAGAGTTTGCTAAGTGTGTTAAGTAGGCTAATAGGTCTGAAATTTTGAGGGAGGGTGTGGTCTTCGCCTGGTTTCGGGATTCCAATGATTATTGCGGTTTTCCATTTTTTTGGGAAGTGTTGAAGTTTAAATATGGCATTTATGATGGTGGTTAGATAGTATATTATGTTCGTGGGGAGGGATTTAATGGCTTTGTTGGAAATTAAGTCAATTCCTGGGGCTTTTCTATTTTTCAGCTTTTTTATCTCTCCAATTATTTCAGAGGGGGGAGCCATTTCAATAGGGTGAGAGGGGGGTTATTTAGGAAGGTGCATATGGTGTTTGAGACTTCTTCTTCCGTTTCCGGACAATTTAGATTTGGGTTTTCCGTAAATTGGGCTTCGTAGGTTTCCGCAAGAGCATTTGCTATTTCATTGTCCGATTCAGCTAGTCCACTGTTCGTTCTTAAGTGTTTAATTCTTTTTCCCGGACTTCTGATTTTTTTCGTAAATTCCCAGAGCGAGTTGTCAGTAGGGGCCAGTTTGTGTATATTATCACATGTTCTCTATATAAGAAACTGCTGATTATTACAAGATAATTCATAAGTATCCTTCGGATTTTTAACACTTTACAACGAAGTTGAAAAGTGTTTATGACTTTGTTCATTCTGTTTGTCTGTCCGTTAGCATGATAACTGCCGTAAAAATGACTTTATCAAAATGAAATTTTAGTATGTTGTTCAGACGGTCTATGGGGATATATATGAATAATATCACCTAATTAGTTTTGGATTGAACCCGGATTGAAAAAATGAAATACGTCGAATCCTATAGGACCTAATTTTTCAAACATTTTTTAAGTGGATTTAAAATTTAACAAATTGCTTCGAAAGTTTTAGGAAATATTCTCCCATAAAATTTATAAAAAAATTTCAGCAAAATATATTCAGTAGTTTTTAAATAAAAATTAAAATAATAATTGCACCTTTTATATGAAGCAATCACGTGACCATTATATGAAGAGATCATGTGATCCACTTCAAAATAAAATATGGTGTCCATCTTGTGTCAAAATCGTGATTTTTAAAGTTCTTTTTAATTCATATTTAGTGTTGTATCCATCCTAAAACTGCTTTACTTTTGCTTAAATTCTGTGTATCAATGTTCTAAAACAACGCAATTACAATATATTTGAGTTTAAATGCTCATCCAAATTTGATTATTTCTACAACAAAGCCTATTTTTCACTTATGTAAAATGTAAACAGCAAAATATGTAGAATGAGTTGTATAAGAAATGCTGCATTTCTTTAACACAAAATTATTTAGCTCATGAAGTCTGCAATATAGTTGATATGAATGAAATATTCATTGATTATACGGAGAGAAGAACGATTTTTTCGATGAAGTTTTGAGCATAGAGTTTAATTACTTGTACCTCTATGGTCTTAAGTTTTTAAATAAAATAAATTATTATAGTATTGTGATGAATGAAATGAATGGAAAAATGTTTTTGAATGAAATGCTGTTTTTAGAAAGAGAGCCAGGCGTGTTATATTTCGATGACGTTATTTGAATAAATTTCATTTGTTTTCGATGAAGTTTTCAAATATAATAAATTATTGTAGTATTATGATAATTTTAAAAATATTACCGAGAAATGTATCGCATTTTAGAGATGTTTAAACCAGGCAATTTATATTTCAATGCCGTTATTTGAATGAAGTTCATTTTTTTCAATGAAGTTTTAAGTTTTCAAATATAATAAATTAATGTAGTATTGTGATAATTTTTAAAATATTACCAAGGAATGTATCACATTTTAAAGATGTTTAAATAAAATTGCATTGAAGTTGGAAAGTGTTTCATAATCAATGCTTTATGCATGATTGATCTTTCTTGTTATTATATAATTTTGAAAAATATATACTTATGACACTGAATACTGCATGAGGCCAAAATTTGTACAAGAAAGATCAATTATCACTCCATCGAGAAAAAAAATGAACTTTATTCAAATGATGTCATCAAAATATAAATTGCCTGGCTCTCTATGTGAAAACAGTGAATATTACATTCTAACACTTTTATTCCATTCCATTCCTTTCATTCAGTGGTAATATTTTTAGAATTATCACAATACTACAATAATTTATTTTACTTAAAAACTTAGAACCATGGAGGTAAAAGTACTTTCTAACTCCATGCTTAAAATTTCATTGAAAAAGGCAATGCTATAAAATTGTCTGCTTCTCTATGTAACATCAGTGGCTATTTCATTTATATCAGCTATATTCCAGACTCTAGAGCTAAATAATTTTGCGTTAAAACAATTTAGCAATTCTTATACAACTCATCTTAGCTTGATGTGTTTATTCTGCATACTTTAAAAATTAGGCTTCATAGTAGAAATAATCAAAGTTTGATGATCATTTAAACTCAAATATTGTAAATGCAGTGGCGCAGAATATATAGATGCACAGAAATTATACAAAAATAAAGTGGTTCTAGGACTGATGCAATACGAAATATAAATTAAAAAGAACTTTAAAAATCATGATTTTGACACTTGGGAGAAAAGATGGATGCCATATTTTATTTTGAAGTGGATCATGTGATCTCTTCATGGGTACAATTATTATTTTAATTTTTATTTAAAAAACTACCAAACATATTTTATTTAAAATTTTTTCATATATTTTATGGGATAATTTGAATATTTCCTAAAATTTTCGAAGCAATTCATGAATTTTAACTTTGCTTCAAAAATGTTTGAAAAATGAGGTCCCATAGGGTTCAGTGTATTTCATTTTTTCAACTTGGGTTCAATTCAAAACTAATTGGGTGATATTATTCATTTACATTCCCATATGTCCCACAGACCATCTCAACATTCTAAAATTTCATTTTGATAAGTCATTTTTACGACAGTTATTGTGCGAATGGATTGACAGACAGATTGAACACTTTTCAACTATATTGTAAAGTGTTAAAAACAATGAGGTAAAATTTTACACTAATACTTTTAGCTAACAAGAAGATTATATTGAAAGAGGGAAACTGCACATTCTTAACTTCATTAATAGCCCTGGATTCTACAAAGAAGCCCTAGTGGCACACCCTAGAGGAAAATCCTTTCCTAATTAGACTATACTCATGATCTTGAAAGTTATGTTGACATACTTTATTGCTGCAGATAAATATCTCAGTTTCTATGAGGGTATCAAATTTATTTCCTTTGTCCTGGACTTTTCCTATACTTTGTGTGGAGTAATCTTGCATTTTTGGGAAAAAAGGATAATTATTTCTTCAAAAGGAATGATGGTAACTAAAACATATCTAATTATTAAGCTTATGTATATGGTTTAAAATTATGGAATTTGGTTATCAATATATAATCACAAGAGGAATATGTCGAAAGCCCTGACCGTCCGGCTCATCCGAAGACATAGAGCAGAAGACAAGATCCGAAGACAAGAGGAATATGTAGAAGACCCAGACCGTCCGACTCATCCAGAGGACTTGAGCAACTATTTGAACGGCCGTAGAGGAATATGTAAAATATTTCTTTGTATTTCAATTATTTCTATAAAACTGATAACAATTTTTACATATTATTATGAATTGTTAATTTTTTATAAATAAATTAATAGGTTCAGTTAATTATACATACATTTATTAAATAGGCAAGTTATTTTTACTCTTGACATATGAAAATGTAGCCAAGCAAAATGTTTATATTTTACACAAAAAATTTGTTTTCTCGCATATTCCAAAAAACACCTTTAAAATTTTTTATGGTCAACAGGTTACTGTATAAAGAGCATGTAAAAAATTATCAAGAAATTTAAATATAGAGCTCATTTTGAAAAATATTCTTTTTTGCTGAAAAAAAAAAAAAAAAAAAAAAAAAAAAATACATTTTTCAACTTTAATTAAAAAAATAACAGGATTTTAATTCAAATGTTATCAAAATGCATACTGTTTGATAATAAGCATATATTCTAGAATATCTATAGGAAAAATTATGTGTTTCTGACAATTAGGTGCAGAGCAAGAAAGGATTTTATCAAACACAAGGTTTTCATTTCATGCATCTGCAAAACAGCACCAAGTGAATTCTCTATTTCTTTACAAATTTATTGCTAGAAAACTAATGCATGGAATGAACTAAAATTTTGCATGGTATTATAAGTTTGTAGTATGTAACTTTGTATAAAATTTCGGGAAAATCCAGGAGGTGGGTGACATGCCTTGGTTGAATTGACATGGATGTTCTATGGACTGTATCTAGATTTCAATTGCATACATAATCAGATTGTACAATACTTCATCATTGCATAATTATTTGTGTATTATCTAAATACAGGGGTTCCCGCATAAGAATTGCCAAAATATTAGATACCTTTGCACCGTCACAGTGCTGCTCAACAAAACATGAAGGCCGGTGCAGCTTCACAATGAAAAGCCAACTCATACAGTTACTATTGTGTAGAAGGCCCAGACCACACGACCAACCCGAGGGTTTATGGTAGCTGTTTGTGTGGCCGAAGTCACTATTGTGTGTAAGAACATGGTGTTTTTTTCAACAATATTACTAGATTTGTTGCATGGTTCTTGTTCTCTCCAGACTAGCACATGCCTACTGTCCTATTGTAGAACAAATCTTGAATTGTATATGAAGACTTGAACTAAATGTGTGTTGAAGACCCAGACCGTCCGACTCGTCCTGAGGACTTAGAGTAACTAGTTGGACGGCCGGGAAGGAACTAAATGTGTGTGTTTGAACCGATTGTGTTTAGGTCCAATTCACATACTCATGACACCACTGTAAGCATGCTTTTTTGACCTTGGAGCTCAACAGGGCACAAATTTTTAGTATCTATGTAATCCAATCTCTTATGGTTGTAGTACTGTGAGGCAAACCAACGTTTGCCTCACAGTACTAGTCGATATTGGCCTTCCTTCAGCTGCAGTAGCAATCACTCATAGGTCATAGAGTTGGTGCTCCTGTGTGATGATTATGTCTGCCAGTAGAGCTATGTATACAAGTCATTGGATGGTGTTGGGACTCTAGAATATCCTAAAATAGGTCTTCTGGTATCTGTTCTACTTGTTTGGATTGTGTTCAATGATGGAATGGTAGACACAAAGGAAATTACCCCATATCCGTGACAGATGGTTCAGCCTCAATTCTCACAACAGTACACCACTGTTGTGAATTGTTCATACATATTCTATGGGCCATACCAAAGCAGATGGTTATTCCAACTTTCAGCAAAAAATGTTTTTGTTGCAATGAAAGCATTAGACACTCTTATGCATCATTATTACTAAATGATGCATAATCATTTATCCCTCGATGCACTTATCCCTCGATTTACATGGCACTTGTTTTACACGATTTCGCTTTTACACGGTTTATAAATTAACAGATTTAAAAAAATTGATAAAAATGTATATTCCGCTCCATATACCCCTATACAAAGATTTTATGACATTTTTGAATTTTATTCCTTTGGTAACACTGATGAAAACAACAGGGGATTTCCGGTGTTGTAAAATATATACATTTAGGAGAATCCCCATAATAGGGGAATCCCTATATGTATTTCACAACAGTAAAGCTATCTGGTTCATGCAAGTACATAGTGCTGCAGAAACATTTTAGCAGCAAAGCTTATATTATTGTGTGTGTATCTTTTGAACTGGTAAGTTTTCAACATTTATAGTTTTTCTTGCATCTTTATAGTTTGCGTAAATTTGTTAAGGTTCTATAATGTCAAAGGATTTGAAGAAAAATCAAATGAAAAGAAAAGTTATTTCTTTAGAAACTAAAATTCAAATATTAGACCATCTATGTAATAGAGAAGGAATAACGGATGTTGCTAAATTTTACTCCATGAATGAAGCCACAATAAGGACAATAAGAAAAAATGAAGACTCCATTAGAAAAAGTGTAGCAGCTGGAACTTGCAGCAGTATGAGTACGACTTCATATGTTAGAGATGTTACAATGGAAAATATGGAAAAAGCCTTAGTGATATGGATAGAAGACCAAACTCAAAAGCGAATCCCGGTCGATACCAATGCTGTTACAAATAAAGCTTTGAAGATTTATTAATCACTCAAGAATCAGTTGCCGTTGACTTCGTCCGATGAAAAGAAGGTATCTTTTTCCGCAAGCCATGGGTGGTTCGAGAGATTCATAATCTGAGAATGAAAGGTGAAAGTGCATCTGCTGATTCGGATACGGCACAACAATATCTGGCAAAACTTGCTGAAATCATTGCCGCTAACTCCTACACTTCTGATCAGGTTTTCAATGCTGACGAGTCCGGATTATTCTGGAAAAAAATGCCGGATAGAACCTTTATAGCCAAAGCTCACAAATCAGCTAGTGGTCATAAAGTAGCGAAAAGTCGTATAACAGTTCTTTTCTGTGGCAATGCTTTTGGCGATTATATGATGAAACCATTGGTGATTAACAAATCAAAATCACCAGGATCATTCAAAGGAATAAATATCAAAAACCTTCCCGTCCATTGGATGGCTAATAGATAAGCATGGGTCACTGCCATAGCTTTCAATGAATGGTTCCATAACTTCTTTGTTCCAGATGTCAAAAATTATTTAACTAAAAAGGGATTGCCTTTTAAGGCTCTTCTATTAATTGATAATGCACCAGGTCATCCTCCAGATTTACAACACGAAATTGTAAAAGTTGTTTTTTTACCAAAGAATACAACTTGCTTATTACAGCCATTAGATCAAGGGATAATTTCAACTTTTAAAGCACTGTACATCAAGCAAACTTTCAGGTATATCTTAGAACAAATGGAGAATGATGAATCTCTTACTTTGATGGATGCTTGGAAGAAATTTACGATTTTAGATTGTGTTAAGCATGTTGGACTGTCCTATACTCAGATCAAACAATCAATGATCAACGCCTGCTAGAAAGCAATATGGCCGGATGTTGTTGAAAGTGGAAATGATAAATCACCAATAGAGCATGAATATTCTCAGATCACTGAGTTGGCCCATACTATAGGAGGAGAAGGTTTTGAAGATTTAGCTCAGGCAGATATTGAAGAAATAATGGCTGATGAAGAATTGAATGAAGATGATTTAATTAACATGATTCGTGAAACAAACAAACAAACATGATGAAGACAATGATTCTAATGAAGAGAAATTTGAACCAGTTGCATTCACAGCAAGAATCATAAGCGTAGGATTTGATTTGGGAAGAAAATTGGGCAACCATTTCTTACAATATGATACAAATGTTGATCGAGCTCTCCGATTCCAGCGAGACCTTCATAAATGCTTAAGTCAATATGAAGAGGTCTATAAAGATTTAGCAAAAAAACCTACGCAATTGTTAATTACAGATTTCATGACAAAGTCTTGTCAACCCGAGATCTTGCCTAATTCGTCAACCATTGAACCAGAATCGCATCAAGAAAGCTCAAGTGATGAAAGTGATATCATACCTATCAGAAAGAAAAGACTGATAGTACATGAAAGTGATGACAGTGATTAAACTTATAATTAATTTTTAAGGATCTTTTTGTTTTTTTGTTCTTTGTTCCTAATGTAAAATAAATTAAATATGTTATATTACTACATTCATATGTTTGTTGTTTTATAAACTAAGTATAATTTTAAGTTTTCTAAGATGTCTTACTTTTGTTTTACTTAAATAAATGACTGAATCATGCACATTTTGGGGTTATTTTCGTTTTACACGATTTTACTTAGCAAAATCCAAGATTTCAATTTACACTGTTTTGTGCAGAACCTATCTTCCATGTCATTCAGGGGACAGGTGTATTTGGAGCAAAAACAATTGCTTTTTTGTTTGCATGTGCCCTTTTGCATATTATACTCGGAGAGCACAGCAAGTGTTGTACAATAAAATCCATGCAAGTGCTCGCTATTTGAGAATTTGTATTTTGTGCTTAATTTTTTGAGAGCAGTGTGTAACATATTTGATTTTCAATAAGATTTTTGATAATACTTGTGATATAACACTGCAAGCATTTGCCTTATAACTAAAAATGACTGCCCCTGTATAATGAGATATATGTCTGAACAAAATAAACATAAAATTTTTGTAAAAAAACAATCTTAGAAAGCAGGTACAAAAGTGGATTTTTTGAAATTACTTTTTGTTTTTAATTATCCACGATCCAATACAGCCAATTCTGTATTCTATAGAGTATATTGCAAGGTATTGAAATAATGCTCATTGTAAAAGTGGCATAGTAATTTGGGACTTCTTTATTATAGCGGCCCCCAAGAATGAATCGCCAAGCGACCGAGATGTATCACCAAGGTAGGTTGTAAAATCTCACCAAATGTTTACAGTCCTAAAGAAACAGCACATGTTTATATTATTGTCATATTACTTTTTCGTTTGCTACGGACCTTGACGATATCATAATTGCTAGGGCCGCTACAATAAGGAAGTACCGTAATTTGTACCTCTAAATATAATTTTTTGCAAATAAAACTGTGAGGACTGGTGAGACATGTAGGTTTCAATGTTTTATTTTATTGCTCATTTTAGAGCTATCAATAGAGGTGAATGCTCAGGAATGTCTCATCGATTAAGCCAAGATTCAGAAGATGACATGGACATAGATTATATTGAGGAGAAAAGAAGTATGTATACATATTTTCAGCAACAGTGATTTCCAAAATTTTGTTTCAGTTGCATATATTATGTTCAGGAAACTATCATTCAATGTTTTATTCTGAATGGTTTTTGATACTATTAGCTATATTTTAATAGTCATTTCTGTATGTATTGTTAGCTCTTATGTAATGGGTTTTTATTCAGAGTGGTTTTTGATGCTATTAGCTCTAGTTTAATAGTCATTTCTGTATGTATTGTTAGCTCTTATGTAATGGGTTTTTTTTAGAGTGGTTTTTGATGCTATTAGCTCTATTTTAATAGTCATTTCTGTATATTGTTACCTCTTATATAATAGGTTTATAACATACTGAATGAATGGGGGGGGGGGGGAGACCTAAAATATTTGTTATTTGCACGTGTTTGTTATTATGTGATTATCCTAATACTTTAAATATTGATGGCTGGAAGCTTCTATAAAAAATGGTTCAACAATGGTTAGAATTCTGAAAAGTGTGCTAAAATTCATGGTTCTTAAAAAAGAGTTTTAAAATTTGCAATTTTTGAAAAAGTGCTAAAATTTATGATTTTTGAAGAAATGCACTCAAATTCACAAGTATGAAAAGTGCAAAAATTTGTGATTTATATGGAACTATTCTTTTATTTTTATCACTTATGTTAATTTAATGTATGCTGCTGAATTGACCACTAAAATGAGGTTGTAGGCTGTTAAAAGCAACTATTTCCATTGCATCCTTTCTGTGGCAGCCCTGTATGCATTAAACAAGTTTTCATTTTATATTAATTACTACTCTTTTAATTATAGTCTTATTAATTAATGATATCAAGAATTTTGCTACATATTTTTTTGCCAATACTTTTCATTGAAACATCTATTTCTCAGGACTGGTTATTAGATTATGGCTGATAAAGATTCAGTCTCAAATTCGGGAAAGAATAGGGAAGTTCATTAAGTATTTCCACTCCCCCCCCCCCCCCATTTTTTTCTTAAATGGCTATTTCTCAGGATAGGTTATAGATAGAGCATAGATGATGATCGACAGGATTCAGCTTCAAATAGAATGATTCATCATCAGAATCTCTCAGGGGTTCTCTAAGGATTTGTACTTCTGGTTCAAAAATTTTCCTTGTTGGTGGCAAGCAAATTTGCCATTATGTATTTACTAAAAATTTTCTTTGAAACAAGCTATAGGTAGAGCTTAGAAGATGACTGATAGATTTCCACTAAAGATTTCCACTTCCAATTCAAAAATTTAGTTTGAGATCTCTATATTTTCAGAATTGGCTATAGATAGAGCTTAAGTGATGTCTGTTATGTATTCAGCATCAAATTTCAGAGGAGGTAGAGGCACAGAGCAGAATGTCTACTTTCTGTTTTGAAGGCATCACCTCTGATTTTTCTGAGAATTCATCTGAATTTACTGAAGGAGTAATGCAAAAGAGTATAGAAAGAAATGCTGTCGAAAATCAAGTGTACACACTACTTCTCATCACATAAAGGCTCCTTCATAAAATTCTTAAATTTTAACTGCAGTAATTATTGTTATTAATTATATGTATAAATGTAGATGTGGGTTTTCAGAAAAATACTCAAACTGAATATTTTCCAGGAAATTTTTAAATTAGAATAATATGTCCAGTGACTTTAAAAGTATTTATTTTTATATTATAGCTACAATCATGCATTCTATATTAAATAACATGGCCATAAAAATGTTTAAATTTAGAATTATATGTATAAAAAATTTCTATGCATAAAAATTTCTTATACTTGTATATTGCAGTTAGCACATGCAATTTAATATATTCATTAAATGATTTAATAATTCATTGCTTTTGAAGAGTTATAAAAATAATTCTATTTTATCTATAACATTAGAAAAAATATTTTTCTAAATCACAAATTTAAAACAATGCATAATAAAAAAAGCAATTAAATGAAAACTAATATGTTTAAAACATTCCTGCTGATCAGGGTTGGAAAAAAGTCGGCAGTGGCCAATGTAGAAAAATAATTGGCCAATGTAGCTGAAATGGTTTCGCTTAAGTAACATCTTTTTCTGTGGGTGGTTTGTCTTCTTTACACATTTATAAAACAGTTCAAAATATTGAAATATCGAAATTAGAACTACCCTTTTAAAATAGCTCAAAATATTAAAATATAAAATTTAGAATCATCTTATCAAAGCAATTCAAAAGTATCAAAATCATAACCACTATATTTTGAAATGTAAAAGCCTGATTTGAAATAAATTTATATATTCTTGTAGAGCTTATAAAGGACTGTAAATTACTTCTTATAATGCATAGTTAGTACTACGTCTAGTTTTCGAGATAAGCATTACGAACTGGAAAATGGAACATCAATTTCAATCTTCTTGAATTTGATATGGCGATTTTTAAAAAATTATAAGGTCTTTGTAAAAATATTAAAATACAAAAAATTCAAAATATTAAAATATAAAAATTAGAATCATCTTATCAAAGCAATTCAAAATATTAAAGTATCAAAATTATAACCACTATATTCAAAATGTAAAAACATGATCTGAAATAAATTTGTATATTCTTATAGAGCTTATAAAGGGCTATAAATTACTTCTTATTATGCATAGCTAGTACTACTTTTAGTTTTCGAGATAAGCATTACAAACTGGAAAACGGAATATCAATTTCAATCTTCTTGAATTTGATATGGCGATTCTTAAAAAATTATAAGATCTTTGTAAAAACAAGTTATTAATCTAAAAATTGGACATCCTACTGAACGTTTTTGTTGCTTACTATTTCTATCTATCTTTTATATTCAATTTGCTGCTCTAAGTCTTCGGACGAGCCGGATGGTCTGGGCTTTCGACACTATATGGCCAACTGTTACTTTACACCTTTCTGGTAGGTCGGACGGTCTGGGTCTCAATAACAACAACACTATATGGCCAAAAGTATCTATACATCCCTCCAGAGAAGTGGATGTGGCTATGTACATCATAGAATGAGATAAAATTGATCACTACAACCTCGAGCGGTTATAAATGTGCATTAGATAGACAATGAGTAAGTCGACAGAGCTGAGTGAGTTTGTAAGTGGCATGATAATTGGATGCCATTGTTGCAAGAAATCGGTTCATGACATTTCAGCATTAGTGCATGAGCCTCAATCAACTATAAGTGATGTCGTAAAATGGACACGTCTGGGATCTACAACTGCATTAAAATAAAGTGGTAGGCCGCAGAAACTCACAGATTGCACTGTCGATCCCTGAAGAGGGTGGTGCTGAAGAATCGCAAGGCTCTGCTTGCAGTGGTCACTGGTGAGTTCCAATATGCATCTGATGTCGACTGTAGCACCAGGACTGTTCGTTGAGAGCTGAAAGAAATAGGTTTCCATGGTTGTACAGCTTTTCACAAACCTAAAATCAGCATGATCAATGCAAAATGTCGGTTACAGTGGTACAAAGATCACCACCATTGACTGTGAGCAGTGGAAATAAGTTCTTTGGTATGATGAATCCTGCTACACTGCCTGGTATTCTGACGGACACGCCTAGGTTTGGTGGATGCCAGGTGAACGCTTGCCTGTGTTGAAACCCAGACCGTCCGACCTACCAGAAAGGTGTAAGGTAACCGTTTGGACGGTCGGACGCTTGCCTGTGTGTATTGTGCAAACTAAAGTTTGGTGGCATTATGGTTTTGGGCTGTTTTTCATGATTCAGACTGAGTGCCTTAATTCCTGTGTGTGTGGGGGGGGGGAAACATGAACACTGCAATGTATGTTGATATTCTTGACAACTCTGCACGCTCAACTCTTTGGCAACAATTCGGGGAAGGATCGTTTCTGTATCAGCAGGATAACTGCACAGTGAAGACTGTGCGGACATGGTTTGCAGAGATGGGTGTTGAAAAATTAGACTGGCCTTCAGAGTCCCGATCTCAATAACATTGAACACCTCTGGAATGAATTGAAATGCAGAATACGTGTCAGGTCAAATCGCCCATCTTCCATGGCCGGACTCACTGCAGCTCTCATCGCCATATGGAAGGCAATTCCTGTTGAAATATTTCAATAGTGGAAAATCTCCCCAGAAAAGTGCAGGCTGTGATTGATGCAAAAGGTGGCCCAACATTCTATTAATATGTGCAACATGCCTCTCTGATTCCACAACGCTAGGTTTCCGAATACTTTGACCATATAGTGTAGTTTAGGAGATATTTTGAGTGAAAGTAAGCAAAGTGGGGTAAAAACTCATTAGGACAAAAACTTTCCAGTTTTTTTTAAATGTTCAAATATTCAAATATTGAAAATTTTATACATTCATAAATAAAACCATATTTAAGACAAAACAATTAAGATTGTTTACATTTTTTATTAGGTTTGGAGATATAAGCATCCAAAGTATTTACATTTTTTGTAGCAGGTCACACTTAAAAGAAAGGTTAATTTTTTTAAACCAATAAACCACTTTTTAAACTAAACCAAAAAGTCATATTTCAAATCCATAGAGTTTAAATCAGACAACCCTACTGCTAATAATTGAAAATAAAATATAAAGGACTCATATTTATGTACTTTAGCATGCAAATTACCCTAATATTTTTAAAGGAACTCATTGTAAGTGTCCCGGACTCAAAAAATTTTCCTGATGGAAATAGATATTTTTATACAATTTATACTTCTATTTGTAAAAATTGTAACACCATGAAGGAATCTTCAGAATTGAATGAAGTTTATTCCACAAATGATATATATTGATACAAAACACAAATACAATTGCCTTAAAACACAAATATCCCCTATCGAGAAATGTCGGAGGATACTGAATGACATTGATAGAGATGTCTCCATGGGACTTTTGAAGAAACTATTGAAGAAAATTAGTAAAGGATAAAAAACTACCAAGGACTATTGAAGATAATTAGTAAACCCATTGGAGTACATTGATATAGATCATCATTTAACATTGGATGATCTTATCAAGAAAGATAATATTGATGTGAGATACTGAAAGATGCTGTGATGTCCTTGATGGAAGAAAAATACCCTGAACCTCAATGGGCAAGAGTTTTTACTGATGGGTCCCAAATAAATGAAACAGCTGGGGCAGGTGCTTATTGTAAATTGTTTTCTCAATATGCACCTGCAGGAAAATATATGATCAATTTTGATGCTGAAATTTATGCTATTCATTTGGCAATTAATAACTTGATATTCAGAGTTAATAATAACTGTTATTCTAAGGTTGTAATATGTGTGGACTCCAGCAAACATTGAAGCAAACAATGACACACCTGTAGCAGTCCGGCCGTCCATTAAGCTGCTCTTAGTCTTTGGATGAGTCAGTCGGCCTAGGCTTTCAACACCTGTAGCAGTGCTCCATCGTTCTGCTAACTGTTGAGATGAAGCTGTACGGTCCATCACTGCCATGCGGATGAGGTGTCTCGTGCTGCATAACATTTCATCATCCACTGCCAGATTTGTGATTCATCTGGTTCTCATCTGTTTACTGCTTCCACACTTAATCATTGCACTCCATATGAGCTGCTATTGCACGATAAGCAAACCCCTCTTCACAAAGGCCGATCATTTGTCTCCGCTCAAACTCCGTAACTTGCTCATATTGCACCCTCTGTTGTAGAGGCATAGTGACTTCTCATGAAAGTTTACCACTGGTAGACAACTATAGACTATCTTAAACGTCACACTTGGTCTTGTAAACTACAACTGAATAGGTATGGATAACTAAATAGTTAGACCCAACCAGTGACAATAGGCTCAACAAAGTGATTTATTTTCTCTTCAGAAATCTTGAAAGAAATAGTAGGGGAGCCTCCATATCGAAGTGTTTATTTTTATAATAATTACCTTTCTATTATATTAATCTTTATAACTTTTTTTATTAATCACTATAACTGTCATTCATTATATAAAAAATATTTGCTTTACCAATTTTTGAAAATTTTGAATGTTACTAATTGGTTGTTGAATATTAAAGTATTTAGTCAAACCAAATATTTGGTTTGTCGGCCAAATAGGCAGCATACTGAATACCAGCCAAATGCATCCCTATATTGAAAATTATTAATATGAAAGTAATATTTAATTAAAATGATGAACATGTAAGGTTAGATGCACATATATGAAATGACTATATTTGTATTCTGATTGTTTTCATTACAGTATTGAGAATAACCCTTTTTTTCATTAATAATATGTTTCAGAAATAGTTTGAAATACCAGTGGAGATTTGTAAGATTCATAACAAAATAAAAATATAACTATTTTCTGAAAGTATTGCAAGCATAAATTCACAGAAATATTTATATTTTTTATAGAGCAATATTTTTAACATGCATTTATAATTACTATTTCACTTTTGGTATTTATTAAATTTTTAAAACTTTTTATGATGTTTTTTTAAGCTTTTGCTAATTTATTGTTAGTTTCCTCCATTTTTTTATTTCTTAAAAGTTTTCCAAATTTACTGATTTATTTATTTATTTTCTGAATATTTTAAACATTTAAATGTTCAAAATATTCAGAAATGATAATAATTATGATTTATTATTGACCATAATTATTATTATCCAGTGACCATAATTATTATCCTTAATTATTTTTCAACCTTGTTTAAAATGTACCAATAATTTTTATCATAGGATTTTTCAGGTTTTTTGCGATATTTGTTTTCCATAACATTAAAAAATTTCATTTAACATGTAGTATTTACCATGTAGCATTTTGGAACAATTTTAAATCCATTTTTTCACACAACAATTAAACATTCAAGATTTTTCAGATTTTCTTTTTTAGCTGAATTGCCAATTATGTTTTCTTAAATTGATCTTTAAGTTCTTTACCTTCCCAACTGCTGGGCTTTTTTATAACTAAGGAGGTAATCCACAAATTTTTGTTTAAATTAAGATTTATTGCTAATAATTCGGTGATTTTTATTTATTTACATTCTTGTTTTTATTTTTTTTATCTCTTATTCTATAATGTTTTAATCAATGCAATAATAATATTTTGGTCATTTTTTCTGTCATTTTATTGGACATTATAAACAAAGCAATTTTTATTTTAAAATTTTATCATTGTTTATATCATAATTATTAAATTTTTTAGCCTTTAGAAATTTGATCTTTAAAAATTTTCTAACCTATAAGAATTTACAATATTCCATTTTATATAAAAAATTAAAAAAAAAATTTGATATGAGGTTTTACTGCATTACTCAAATTTTCTGATCAAAATAGGTTGAGGGAGAGAGGAATATCGGAACCCCCCACCAACCCAGCCAATGATAAGTTGAGAACAAAGCTATAAGCATTTTAGGGATCCATAGATTTTTTATTTGTTTACAATGACTAAAAACTAAATGACTGAAAACGGGGGATGATCTTTGAAAAGGGAATCTGAAATTTCTCTGTGCGAGAAATTATCTAAAGCTTTAAAATTGATAGTAAATATTACTGGGGTAATAGTCTCTTAAACGTGCTATTTTAGCTAGGTTGGTCCTACTTTATATTTTTTGTATGATCATTCTGTATGACTGTACATATGTAGGTCAAAGTGGAACAACAATATATAGCATAGCAATATCGGTACTTCAGCTTGGAAAAAGTATGGATTATTTCAAAGTCCCCCCCCCCCCCTTCCCCTCTTTACAATGAGCGTGGCCCTTTCTTGAATGCTGTATGCATTTGCTAGTGTTGAACACACAGAAACTCTTGCATATGGATTATTTTTAATTTTTTATGAGGCAGTAGGGACAAAAGAATTAATATATGTTTGGAGGGGGGGGGGGGGGGGTATACAAAGGAAATAAAAAATCTGTATCGAATGACATGATACTTTAGTGTTTTGCAGATTATCTGGGGATGGGATAGTGGATAGTCATTTGCAAATATAGTTTAGCAACATTATTATTAATCCTCAGCTTAAAATTTGTCTGCAAATGTTTAAAACTGATCTCTGACATACTTCGTACATCACCCTACTTTTTGTTATGGGGTATACAATTATTTCACTTTGCAGTGTTATACTTGGATATCATTTTTAACTGCATTCAGTATTTGAGTCAAGTGAAATAATTGTTGAAATATTCATAACCTCTGATACTGAAGACCCTTTAGAACATATAGTTTATTTATTGTTTTGTGTTTAAAATTTATATTGATTAAATTCATTAGAAAATTGCCAAAGCTTTTAATTGTCTTGAATTTCTCTTTAGAATTTGATTATGATGTGGATGATGTTGTTTGGGCTAAGGTGGAGAATAGGTATTGGCCAAGTTTGGTAAGTATTCATTTTTATTATTATGATTAAAAAATAATTTTTGTTTTAAATGGCCAGACACATAATTATGTAATCATTTACCAACTTTTAGCAGCTGGATTATGAAACATTTTGCTGTTACATGACACTGCCCTGGTGTACTATAGGGGGTGGGGGTGGATCACATTACACCCTAAATGGACACCCCAATACTCACAGGTGGGATTTAAATCTGCAACTCGGCTGTTCAGAGCGTAAGGAAACACTTGTCTTATACTCCTCGACTACGGAGCCAAGGAGTCAAAAATATATTTACAAGTATTTTGTTAAAATGGTTGTGGAAGATGGATAGGGTGAATTTCGAAAAACCTCTCAGGGTGTGTGTGTGGGGAGAGACAACAAGATTTTTATTATACACCTTCTCTTTTAACACTAGAACGACGGATATTTTGAACTATCTAGAATGACAGGCAGCAGTCAATTTGACCACCATAGAAAAAATACAGCATACCTTTAATTTAAAACCAAAACATCATAGTTACAGCATTTAGGACATTTCTTTGACACATGTTTTGCAATGAGTGGTTTCACCGTTCTTGGCATTTTCCACAGGTGGGATTATTGCATGATGAACACAAATCTTGTGCTTTATTACAGCAGAACGAGCCCTGATGATGTTTGTCACTTTTTGCTACCTTTCCACAAGGGAGGACTGACGGATGTTGCTTGGTTGCACAGTACGCAGATCGCAATTCATTCACAGGATTCAAAATATAGCACTGTCGAGCAATTTGCAAAGAATTGCCATCGTTCTAGGAAGATCGCTAATTTGTTCTCTTATTATGAAACCTAGAATAATTTTCTTCTGTGTTTTCAATAACTAAGAAAATAAGAAAAGTCATAAAATTTCAATTGGCTGGGATGAGCCATTTTGGAGGAATTGTTTCTAAAAATAGTTATGTGGTCAAAATGACTGCTTCCATCGTTCTAGTGTTAAATATAACATATTTATTATTTTTTAGATATTCTGTAGAATTTCAATATTACCCTCACTTGAATATAACTTTCCTCTGAAAATGTGAAGACATTTCATTTATAATAATAAAATAAAGATGTCTGTCCATTTGTTGGTGACATAGCTGAAAATACAAATTATTAGAGATTTTAAAAAAGATTGCATAAGGTTTTTGTGTATATGTGTCTGAGTTAATTAATATTAAAGCAGAATTTTGAGTGATTGTCAGACCTAAAAATGTATCACGTACTGGAATTTAAAATTTCAAGACTAGCAATAGTCAGTTATGGTATTGCCATTGTGAATTTTTAAATATATATTATAATACCCCGGCAAATTTACAGTTGCGCTATTGACTGATTGTTTACCCTCCTTCCCAACTCTTGTCCACCATCTTTATCGCTCTGGCCTGGACTATGTGTATCAGGATGACTTGGGAATTTGTGTGAGCATGTTTATACATATTACGACAAGTCGATATTCGATCTACAGATAGTGGCTGCTGTAACACTTGCATTTTATTTAGTGTAATTTATGTTTAGTGTGCTGTTACAATTTATATTTGCTTGTTAAAAAAACAAAACAGTCTGATTGTTCAACTTCATTGGAAAAAGGAAAATAGTGACTTTAGAATTAAAACTAAACATTGTTAAGGATTTTGTAGGTGGAATGAAAATTTGTGCAAAAGCTCGACCTCCCTCGGTCTACTGTGATAACAGTTATAATGGATAATCAGTGAATTCTTGAAGCGGTTAAGAATGCTCAGTCATTGAATTCAAGTGTAATTCGTAAACACTATTGGATCATTGCTTAAATGGAAACATTGTTAAAAATATGGTGGGACAATAAAGTGAGAGTGAAGAACTGTCCAGTTGACCAGAGCAACATATGCAACGAATTTGAACAAACGTTTGCAAGATTGAGGTGTGGAGCTGGGATTGCTGCAAAGGATGATAATTTCATATCCAGGAACAGTTGGTTTAATCGCTTTAAAAATTTCTGTGATTCGCATAGCTTTGTGGGGACTGGAGAGGTGGCAAATGTCGGATATTAGAATACAAGGCGAGTTAAAGTTTGAATTAGAGGTTTGAGGTAAAGACTCTGCAGCCCTGATGTATTCATTTAAATATTAAAACATTTATATATAAGGCCAAAACAGACTATATAATCAGCTTGCCTAAGTAAATTATTCTATCTGGAGTCAAAAAAATATATCTTAAGTAAATGTAGTAAATTTATCCAATCAAATTTAATAGAACATTATATTTTAATGTTACTGATGAAAAGGAAAATGGCTTTGTTGCATGACTTTTAAACAATGTCTTATTGCATATATTAAAAGGGTGTCTAAAATTGAGGAACCGAAATTTCTTCTGTAGTAGCAATTTTTGAGAAATAAGTTAGCCCAGACAAAATTTACATATCTGAATGAAACTTTTTCTAATTCCTGTTTATTAAATTCTATAGCATAAGTCCATTTATTTCATTAATTATCTAAAGATCAATCCATTTATTTCATTATCTAAAGATCAATCCATTTATTTCATTAATTATCTAAAGATCAATCCATTTATTTCATTATCTAAAGATCAATTCATTTATTTCATTAATTATATTAAATATATTTAATTATTATAAAATGTATATAAATTACTTCTTGGCTCAATTGGACAATCTTCAGAATTTATATATGAGGTATCCACCACTTTTCAAAAATTTGCACCAGGTATGTTGTTGTTGTTGAGACCCAGACCTTCCAACCTACCAGAAAGGTGTAAGGTAACTGTTTGGACGGCCGGGAAGTGCCACCCAATTTAGACCAGAACCCAGTGGGGGAGGCATCCACAGGGACCGTACCCTCCTTCCCCTACCACCAACCTCTCGGAAGGACTTACGGACCCACATGTTTAACGTGATCGTACTCCGTGTGAACACGGCAGCAGTTTTTGGCAGTGGCTGGAATCGAACCCAGGCCTACCGAGTGCAACTCCAGCGCGTTAACCAATGGGCTACTGCGCCCCTGCACCAGGTATGTGGAATTGTTGGTAAATCTTCTAGTTTGTCTATTCACCTCCTTTGATAGAGGAAGATAATTTATATTTAAGTCCATATTCCCCCCCCCCCCCCCCCCACACACACACTCATATGATAATATATATCCAAAATAACAGTTTGATCATATCCATTTTGAATTGGATATAATAAGAATAACTAAAGACATAACATAACCAATGCTATGTAAGCATGTTACGAAGGAAGTATGAAGTAATCAAAGCTATGCCTATACAACACATTGAGAATATATACTGATACTGGCTTGACACAAAGTGCTTGAAAGGGCAATGTACACCACAGTAGCAATTGGTTACAGCGGATTCTCTCTCTACACCTTGATTGCATTAAAAAGTTCAATCAAGATAATTATTCATAGTATTCCATAGAAATAGTCAATAATTACCACGGAGTTAATTTCTAGATGCAAAAATCATAAAAGTGCTTATGGATTGAATATTTTTTCTGACATCAAAATGTTAACTTTTGGGAAAAGACTCTCTGAAATTGAAAGCTAAGAAATTTACCCCAAAGAAATATGTTGATTAATTTAAAAGCATTGTTTGAATATAAAGACTATTTTGTGACTGTGAGTTTGTTATTGTACTATGTCTGAAAGAAAACAAAAATGTTTCTTACAGGTGTGCAAGATAAAGGATGGCAAAGCATTTGTAAAATTGATCAACTATCCAGGCGGAAATAAAGGGTAACTCCCCTCCACTTTTTTTTTTATCTTCCAATATTTCATTTGTGCATCTCACTCATTCTGCTGTTTTATTTTTTAGACTGAAAATTATAGCTGAACGTGCACATTCATTTAATAATGCCAAGTGGAATACAATGTTGCTGGTAATTTATTTTAATTTCTGTTGTTAAATTCTAATGTTCACACTGTCTCTAATAGTAATTAGTCTAATAGTAATTAGTCTAATATTAATGCCTGCTTCTAATAGTAGTTAGGCTAATAGCAATGCCTGCCTCTAATAATAATGCCTACAGATCTGTCAATGATATGTATGTGCAATTTCATACTGTCATAAATTCAAGTATTCAGACTAAAAATGGTTATCTATATATATTACATTTGGGTACATGTATACATTACACAGAAAAATGACCTAATCATTGTTTTCAGAATGGCAATGAGTTTAGCCTTAATTACAATGTTTAAAAGGTAATAACTATCACTATTGTTTAAAAACTTCATCAAACATTTGTATTTACACATTTCATACATTTATAAAAGTCCTTGAAAAAAAATTATTTTCATGGGCTTCATTCTGCATCTTTGATAAAGGAAACTGCATAAAAAATTAGCCAGAATGACTAAAGATCAGAAATAGTGTTTTCCCAGCGAAGCTATTAACAATCAAAGAAGCAGTCAGTTAATTTGTCGAAAGCATTCACACAAGGGCCACAGTATTTACAAATAGTTGTTCTAGCCTGGATTGTTGAAATCAACACCAGACTCAAAACATGATGGTCAATCAAGGTTTGAAAATTTAAAAATGCCTTCACAAAAAATTACGGTGTGGGAAATCGCGCATGCTCACCACCGACCTATACCGTAGGATCACGTCTAACCTTAGGATCCTCCTTAAATTTTGAAAATGAACTTGCTGGCCATGTGAGAAAGTGAATAAAAGGTAGAGATTGAAATGTTTCGCTGATCCACAGTGTTTTTACTAGAAAGTTATGAGTCTCCTGGAAACTTCCTCTGCTATTCCTCTTTTCCAGAAAATTTCTTAAATGACACTGTTTTTCCCGAAACTGTCCTAGCCGGCTGCATCCAGGATGAGTGTGATGTATTATCCCATTCTTCCCTAGTTACGAACATGTTGTGACTAGTTGCTGTTTAATGACATGTGCTTTTTAATGTTTCATTTTGTCTGTGCATAGAGTAAAGCACATTCGGCACAAATGTTCTGATTTTCCAAATTCATTAATTTTTTTTTCTGGTCTTGGACTTTGATTTTCAGTAAAAAATATTCTGATATCTTCAAAGAAATCATAATTGATTTGTTCACACCCTTCAAGCAGGATGTGCCATACAAGATTCACACTGTTATTCACAATTATTAAACATTTCTTTGAAAAGATGAAAGCATAAAAGGTCACCATCACCACATTTATGGGATCAAAACATTTGACTTACTAGAATTTTGTTACTAAATATAGAAAATGTGTTTTTTAATGATTGCGAAAATAATGCGAGTTAACTTTTTCCGAAATGTGAAGAGAACTATAGCAACTATGAAGCATTATATTAGGCCTTCTTATTGACTTCATTAAATACTTAACCTAAGCAATCAACTTTTCATTTTCTTGGGAAAAATCCAATTTTTTCATCTCCAGGAAAATATACAAATCTTCAATTTTCTAAAGAAGCCTGATGGGATTCTTGCATCCAAGGCATTTTTAATGAAATCCTATGCTAATTGAAAATAGCTATTTTTGCCCAAAAATTTGCCCAAGCAAAAAATACCTTTGCAATATTTAAATGCATTTCATTTATTAGTTAGTAATTTATAAAATACAGTTTAACAATATTAGGGAAATATTTTAAAATCCCTCCAAATATTTTTGTTAAATTCCTTAATTTCAAGCCCTATTTCAAACCCTCAATATTATCAAGATAACACTGTTTAGCAACCAAAGCAAATAAATATATTTAACATGGATTCCATCAAACAAATGAATGACATTGAATAAACTGATCTATTCAATTTGTGAATGCCTTTTGGATTCATGCATTTTGGTGATTACAAATGTAACGAAAAGTCACGAGAAAGTGGTGTAAGTCCGGAAGTTTGACAATTTATTTTTGTCCTAAATTTGAACTTTCAAAAAAAAACTTCTGAAGATCCAAATTCTTTTTAGTTTGACTAAATAAAGAGACAATATTTTTGTAATTTTACTCTTTTTGCTAGAGGGGTGTGTAGTATAAAAAATTAATAATTTTATTTTTTCTACAAAAATGTTGTGTCCGGTAGAAAATCAAAGCATTATGATATTCTAAAATAATATTTTATTGAATATTTCAAATCATTCTGACTACTAAAAAACTATCTCTGAAAGCTGCAAAACTAAACTTGTAAAGTATCTAAAATCTTGCAAAAGTTCTAAAGTTTCTAAAACCTGTAAACATTCTAGAAATATACCAAAGTGGATCTATTGACCAGTGTACAAATATGTATACAAATAATACCCTAAGTGTACAAATATGTACTCCTGTAAAATATTAAAAATGGCACTTTCCTAAAAATACATTAAAGTAAAAAGAAAGAACACACATTTTAAGTTTTCAAAAATCTAACATTTATTAAAATTTAAACTTCACTTTTAAAGAACTATTAAAATTTACATCTCATTAACTAAATAAATCAAATTAAACATTATAAAATAAATTGAATTAATAAAATGGCCAGATGTATAGTGGTAGTAAAAACGTTAGAATATTAAAATTTAAAATTAACAATATTAAAATTATTCAATTATTTGCCAAATTAAAAGTTAGAAAATATCACCAAGTGCTCCAGAGGAATTGCAAAGAACAGCAGGAGGGAACTTCACAGGAAAAAGTCACCAAAGATCCTAAAGACCACCTCTTGAAACGCAGAACACGGCAAAGGAGGTTTATGTCCATCAGTAGTGAGGAAAATCTTTAACCAGATCTTTTTTCCAAGGGGATATTCCCAAGCAGGATGTTTAGTAATGATGAAATTAAGCATTTTCTTCTAAACAGTTGTAGCTGACTTTTAGCATCAGAATGGAATACAGACTATATGTCCTTCTTAAATTACTTCGGAAATGCTAATTCCATCCATCATAAATAGAGCTACACTGCTTGACAAGATAAACAAATTCCTAATTGGCTGGTAAAGCCTCGTCCGTGGACATCCTAAACAGCTTGGAATTTCTTGGATCAAAATTTAGATGACAGGAAACTAATTAATATTGCCATTCAATCTGTCAGTCTAGATGAAACAAAGGACCGGCTCTCGCAGCTTCTAGACAAAACAACTTCAGAGAGCACGGGAGTAGTACTTAAATAAAAATGGCGAAGGAACGGTGATCGTATACTAAACAAATCAGTTTACATCTTATTGAAGACACATCACAGGTTTAGCAAAGGATAAAAAAACATATCATCCCTATGGAACGCGTGCACCAAAGCGCTAAAATTAACAACTTGACAGGACTACATTTCCAATTCTAATCAAGAGAAGAGAGAGCTAAAAAAGAGCGCAATTTTACTTAAAAAACGTTGAAAACATCGCTGCCAAGCATTGTAAACGAAATTATCGATGAATGATAAAATTATTAATGACAGACGATTTTAATATTACGGTCAACCAATTAAAAACTCGAAATTTTAAAGAAGAGAACTGGAATTTTAAAGCAGACAAAAATTAAAAAGAAATGAAGTGAAACGATTTGTAATATATGAATTCGGCAATAATTTAAATATGAATGATTCTGAAATATTTAAAAAAGCTGAAAATAGAATAAAATTGAAAAATCGCGATAAATTAATGAATTCCTAACAGAGAACAGCAAATTTGGAATCAAATTAAAGGGAATAAAAGGGGCAGTAAATGGAATTACAAATTAGCCAATTTAAATAAATTTAAATTGCTAAAACCTAAAAAGAATGAACTTTCGCCGTTTTTAACACAAAACCTATGGAATAGAATATAATTGGAACAGAAGAATATCAAAAACCTAAACAATTGGAAAATGGATAACTAAAAGAGAATGACTATGTAAATAAGACCTTAAAAGAGGATAACTATGTACATAAGACCCCTAAACAGACTGCAACTTTTTGCAACACCTTGAACATTATCCATCCAGTTCTCTTCCTCTAAATCCATGATTGATCAACTTATGAAGTAAATCAACTCAAAGCAAAGTTGAAAAATAAGCTTTTTGTCTTTCCCTTCAAAAACGCTGCCTTAAAATGGAAAAATAAAACACCAGGCACTTGTTTGACGATAACTTAAATCTATAACTGAAACAAAACCTGTCTTGCATAATTTATTTTATTAGACCTTAAACTTTATCTAAAAACAATTTAGCACACATATAAATATAAAGGAGTGGTTACTAATTAGGAAAGAAATAAAAGGCAGCTTCATATTTGAAGAAAAAACAATTTACAATATTCACTTAAATATATATATATTTATATTATTTGCTATACTAAAATTACAAATGTGTGAATCACAAATAAAATTATTTTGCAATTTAGAAAATAAGAAAATTTCAATGTCTTTATTACAAAAGGAGAGGGGTCATTAAGTTTTCCCTAACTGGTTTTCCCTAACCTGCTTTTATTTTTCTCTGGGGAGAACACTAGCGAGTGGTCCGCAAGTAAAAATTTTCCCCACTTCTGCCATAGTGTATTAATGCTGTACCTATCAGTGGCAAATCAGGGTCCAGAAAGTAGGCCATGCGGAAAAGCATATTACACCGCACCCTGTGCATTGTCAATTGCACCACAATACTCAAGGGTTTTAATACGAGGCATGTTTTTTAAGTAAGTACCGTTTTGGAATTAAAAAAAGACATGCAAAGATATCGCAATAATTTTATTTCTACATGAAAGCCTGTACCTTAATCTACTTTTCTACATAATTTCCGTGAATATTGAGGCACTTGTCATAACGTGGCACCAGTTTTTGAATACCCTCCTCATAAAATTCTGCCGCCTGACTTGTTAACCACTGTATCGCAACTGTTTTGACTTCGTTATCGTCTTGAAGACGCTGACCACCCAGGTGTTTCTTCAAGTGCAGGAACAAATGGTAGTCGCTGGGCGCCAGATCAGGGCTGTATGGAGGATGATCTAGAGTTTCCCATTTAAAAGATTTGATGAGATCTTTGGTCCGATTAGCCACATGTGGACGGGCATTGTCATGCAGCAAAACGATACCCTTACTCAACTTGCCACGTCTTTTGTTCTGGATTGCACGACGCAGATTGTTCAATGTCTCACAATAAGACGCTGCATTGATTGTCTCATTACGAGGCAGAAACTCCACTAGCAATACTCCTTTTTTGTCCCAAAAAACTGTGCACATGATTTTCCGGGCAGAAATTGTTTGCTTAAACTTCACTCTTTTGGGTGATGATGAATGTCGCCATTCCATGGATTGTTGTTTTGATTCTGGTGTGACGTAGGCCACCCATGTTTCGTCACCAGTAACAATTTGGTCTAAAAAATCTTCACCTTCATTGTGGTACCGCTCAAGGAAAGTCAATGCACTGCCTAAACGTTGGGTTTTGTGCAAATCCGTCAACATTTTTGGAACCCAACGTGAACACAATTTCCGGTAATTCAAGTTCTCGGTCACAATGCGATACAAAACACTACGAGAATATTGAGGAAACCAGTCGCACATTGATGAAATTGTAAAGCGTCTGTTTTCTCTCACCTTTTCTTCCACTTTCTGCACCAAATCTTCATTAAAGACCGAAGGACGCCCACTCCGTTCTTCATCATGCACATTTGTGCGGCCATCTTTAAATGCTCTCACCCATTTCCTTACCATTCCATCACTCATAATGTTTTGTCCGTAAACTTCACAGATCTCACGATGAATATCGATCGGTTTTACGCCTTTAGCACTAAGAAATCGTATAACAGCCCGTACTTCACAATCGGCGGGACTCACGATTGTCGGAGGTGTTGGAAACTTGGTTCTGTTTTCGTCGCGATTCTCGTTATCGCGAGAACGTGTTTACATTTTTAGAATGGTTCTACCGTTCTCGTGAACGACTCGTGACGGGAACAGAACATGCCATTCATGCAAATCGCCATCTCGCCGCGCGCGCATCTGTTTTGCATATAGTGAGGGCGCTGCCGTCAACGGTTGTGTTCCGGAGCGTACCCATCACAGTGTATATATGATAGGACACATTCTCAGTTATTCAGAGACTTTACAGACCTTGACTGACCATGTAGTAGACGTGGGAGACTTTTCAGAGTTTAAGATCTTGTAGTTATGCAGACTTAAGACTCGACGTATAGTCAGATCGATCAGACGGTGATCGACGGTGAAAGACCTTGTATGGAAGGCAGACCTTGATCGGTAGAGAGTAGTCTAACTTCTAAAGCCATGACGTGTGACCTGATGATGGTGGCTTCATTAACGTGCACGGCATGTGTGGTACAGTAGCTGTTTTTTCTACTTACCGATGTTATAGTAACTGAGAGTGTGTGCCTAGTCATAAAAACTGTTTAAAACCCTTTTCATGAGCTTGCTAGCTCATTGTATATAGTTTTGCTTTGCAACGAATGTTACAGTGTTTTATTTTGTAACTTCATCTGATGCAATGGATCTCACAACAAATAAATTGTGTTTGTGTTTAACGAGCTTGCTTTCTTGAGAAAACACATCACTACTGCATATCATCTGCTACAAAATTTTCTTTACCAGCACTTCAGATATGGATATGGCCAAAACACTGCTAAATCTGCAAATGACTTTCAAATTTTCTAGTCTAGTCGCTCAGCTAACACAGCAATAGCCGCCGACATTTGGTTATGGGCCGTAGTATGTCAAGGCCATAACTTTTATCCGTGATAAAGCAGCAGTGAAGAGTTGTGAATTCCATCGACGGGGGCCGCGACCGGCGCCATTTGCATCAAGCAGAAAGGTAAACAACGCACTCTAGTCACAGTTAAAGACTATGGAGGTGAGCAACGGCATAGAAGCGTTAAACAGGGACAATTACGTCACCTGGCGTAATGAAATTTCGTTTATCCTGAAAGGAGAAGGATGTTACGGCCACATCAACCGTACTGCATTACCAGTCGACGAATCTACGTCACGCCGCGAGCGAGAGGAGTACATGCGCAGTAGCGACCGCGCACTTTCCATCCTGTTTCGAAATATCTCGGCGGAGTACAGAGAACTGCTCGACATCGACGACAGCCCGGCGGATGCGTGGGAGAAGTTGGAGGCGCATTTTGAGGCCCCAACGCGCACCAATCTAGTTCATCTGTTGGACGAGTTTTTCAGTCTACGCCCGGAAATCGAGGAGCCCATCGACATATTCTGTACGAGGATAAGGAAAGCTGTCACCAAGCTCAAGAACGTGAATCACCCCGTGGAGGATGTGTACGTGGCATTCCAAGCCATCCGGTATCTCCCAGCCCAGTACCAGAGTATCATCCAAATCATTTATCGCTGGAGCGATAAGGATTTTAAACTGGATAAGATTCAGAAAGAACTGTCTCTAGAAGAGGGCAGGATTAGACAGTTGAGGAAGGATCATGACAATAATAATGTAAGTTCCAATTCATCTGTATATTTTTCAAATGTTAACGCTAAATGTAAAAATGTCACCAAAGTTAAAAAGTCTATTAAGGTCATAGGACCATGTTTTATGTGTAATAAAAATGGTCATGTAAAGGCACAATGCCCAAAATTGAAAAAGATGACTAGCTCTAGTATTATTGAAGTATTTTCAAATATAAATGTAGAAGCTAATATTGTTGATAATCCTGACAATAGGCTCAGCTGGGTGATTGACACCGCTGCTACGCGACACTTTTGTAATGATGTTAAAATGTTTTCAAAATTTGATAAATGTAAGGATACATCTATATCGCTAGCAGTGGGTGATATGGAAAGCCCAGTTGAGGCTATTGGAACGGTGAACATGTATGTTAAATTTAAAGATCATACAAATAATATTGTGCTACAAAATGTTATGTATTCACCAAAATTACGGCGTAACTTGTTGGCCGCATCTGTATTAGAAGAGCAGGGCTATTCTTTTAGTGCAGCCAAAGGTATTCTATGGTTTAAGACTCCTGAGGGAGAAAATTTCTTTTACGCTAAACGTAAAGAAGGATTGTATTTCTTAAAACCACAGTACTCAACTAAAAGTTTAAATAGTAGTGTTGAGGGCCGTAAAGGAGATCAGGATAGGGACAAAAATTCTAAACAGGTTAGAAAAACCCCTGCAACAAATAGTCAAAGTCAAAACAAAATTAGGCCTAACTTGAATAAAAGGAAAAACAAATCTGATTTAAAATCAAAGTCAAATAAAATTAGTGGTTCAACAGTTGAAATTCTGAACAAAACTGAATTATGGCATAGAAGATATGGCCATATTAACTCAGACTACTTGCACCAAACAAGTAAAGTTTCCGCGGCAAACGGACTCCCAAAATTAAAATATGCAAAAGTAAATTGCATTCATTGCAAACTTGCAAAATCTAAGAGAGTTTCGTACAAACCAATAGGCAGGATTAGATCTACAGAACCTTTGCAATTACTGCACATGGACGTTTGTGGTCCAATGCCTGTAGCTTCATTGGGGGGAAACAAATACTTCTTGACTATTACAGACGATTTTAGCCGCAAGGTGTTTGTTTTTATTTTAAAACAAAAATCAGATGTGTTCAAAGTTTTTCAGGATTTTCAAGCTTGTCAGGAGAGACAATTAGGCAAAAAGATTTTGTGCATCCGTACTGATAACGGCATGGAATTTTGTCACGGTCAATTTAAAGCTTTTTTGAAAAAGTTAGGGATTAAGCATGAACGATCTAACACTTATACACCCGAACAAAACGGGGTATCTGAAAGATTCAACCTGACAGCGTTAGATTGTGTCAAGGCAATGCTTAATCAAAGCAAAGTTGGTGACAAAATGTGGGCAGAGGCAATCCTATGTTTTACTTATACAAAGAACAGGATTTGCCATAAATTTAAAGTTAAAACTCCACACGAATTGTACTATGGGAAGAAGCCTGCTGTATCCCATCTCAGAGTTTTTGGATGTAAGGCTTATGCTGGTATTGCAAAACAGCTTAGGAAGAAGCTAGACCTAAGAGCTCAACTGGGAGTTATGGTAGGATATGCGGAAAATACCAGGGGCTATAGAATTCTTCTTGTGAAAGAAGGAAAAATATTAGAAATAAGCAATGTCCGTTTTGAGGAGATGGAAGCAGCGGAAGGCGTCCTGGACCCCATTCGACCTAGAAACTTCACCCAAAAGAAATCGGGTTTTACTCGAACATCAGATTCAGGATCGGGATGTTTGGATAGTGAGTCAGAGGAAGAAGCAGGTGAGAGCCATGACACTAGTCATACTAGTGAGGAAGAGGACTCTCCTGCTGATTCCGATCTGACCCCCTGTTCAAACATAGATTGGGAAAGGAAAGCTGTACCCAGGCCTGATGGAACTCGAACTGATGTTTACTACTCAGTGAGGGGTGATAAACATAGGCTGAGAAGTCATAATGATGTTAAAAAATTCTGTGCTAAGGCTAACATACATTATGACCAAAATTTGTTTAACTTCAGAGAAAAGAGGGATATCAAATCCAGGCCAGAGGCAAGCAACATAGAAATAATAGGTGATATTGATCATGTAGTTTCTTTGCTAAAGGGAGAATTTGATATCAAATCTCTAGGGAAGGTCCAAAAACTGTTAGGTGTGGAATTTGCTGAAATCAATAACAAAATTTTTATACATCATAGGCAGTACATTAATAAGATTTGCCAAATGTTTGAGGAATTTTTAGCATTAAATTTTTGTAATCAAATTTCCAAAAACAAAAATGATTAAATTTGTAACTTCTAAATTTTTTTTCTTTCTTTTACAAAATATGGTTAGGATATCGTATAAATTACTCCTCCCTCTGTGATGCAGCAAATTGTATCTAGAGTATATATATGTGTATTGTTTACAATGAACTTTCTAAAATTTTTCACATTACACTGAATGTATATATATATCCATGTTTTCAATTCCCGCATAAGACAGTTATGCTTATGTGTATTATCTTTGTGTGTTTACTCCTTGTTATCATACACTTGGCTATGATTCATTGACAAACCACTTATTCAAATTTATATATGAATACAATACAGAAAGAAAAATCTTTTCATTATCTGTGTCACTGCTATTAGTATTAATTATGTATACTGGTCTTGGACAGAGATAATGAACAGCCATAATTGAATTTGATATTTATAGTAAAATTTTTAATCTTAAATGTTAAATTTAATAATTATACATGAAATTTTCTACACAAATTGAATTTGATATTTATAGTAAAATTTTTAATCTTAAATGTTAAATTTAATAATTATACATAAAATTTTCTACATAATTGAATTTGATATTTAAAGTGAAATTTTTTTTAATCTTAAATGTTAAATTTAATAATTATACATGAAATTTTCTACAAATTGAATTTAATATTTATAGTGAAATTTTTTTAATCTTAAATGTTAAATTTAATAATTATACATAAAATTTTCTACAAATTGAATTTAATATTTATAGTGAAATTTTTTTAATCTTAAATGTTAAATTTAATAATTATACATAAAATTTTCTACACAACTTGAATTTGATATTTATAGTAAAATTTTTTTTAATCTTAAATGTTAAATTTAAATGGTTATACTTAAATTTCTTGAAACTTAAATTTTGACTTAAATTCAATTTTTGGAACTTGGTGTTTCAATGATATCTAAAATTTTCTTTCAATGATAAATTTTTTTTTTGCTTAACATGAAAAGTAATATATATACTTTATGTTTTTGCTGGATACTAAAGAACTTGACATTTTTGCTGTTATGTTTTTTAGAATAATTTCATTGATTGATAGCACGTGCGCCGAGATTTGGGGTTTTGCATGAGGGGGCCGATTGTTGGAAACTTGGTTCTGTTTTCGTCGCGATTCTCGTTATCGCGAGAACGTGTTTACATTTTTAGAATGGTTCTACCGTTCTCGTGAACGACTCGTGACGGGAACAGAACATGCCATTCATGCAAATCGCCATCTCGCCGCGCGCGCATCTGTTTTGCATATAGTGAGGGCGCTGCCGTCAACGGTTGTGTTCCGGAGCGTACCCATCACAGTGTATATATGATAGGACACATTCTCAGTTATTCAGAGACTTTACAGACCTTGACTGACCATGTAGTAGACGTGGGAGACTTTTCAGAGTTTAAGATCTTGTAGTTATGCAGACTTAAGACTCGACGTATAGTCAGATCGATCAGACGGTGATCGACGGTGAAAGACCTTGTATGGAAGGCAGACCTTGATCGGTAGAGAGTAGTCTAACTTCTAAAGCCATGACGTGTGACCTGATGATGGTGGCTTCATTAACGTGCACGGCATGTGTGGTACAGTAGCTGTTTTTTCTACTTACCGATGTTATAGTAACTGAGAGTGTGTGCCTAGTCATAAAAACTGTTTAAAACCTTTTTCATGAGCTTGCTAGCTCATTGTATATAGTTTTGCTTTGCAACGAATGTTACAGTGTTTTATTTTGTAACTTCATCTGATGCAATGGATCTCACAACAAATAAATTGTGTTTGTGTTTAACGAGCTTGCTTTCTTGAGAAAACACATCACTACTGCATATCATCTGCTACAAAATTTTCTTTACCAGCACTTCAGATATGGATATGGCCAAAACACTGCTAAATCTGCAAATGACTTTCAAATTTTCTAGTCTAGTCGCTCAGCTAACACAGCAATAGCCGCCGACAGGAGGCATCTTAAACACTCAGTAAACAACGTATACAATGAAGAATCAGACTGTAATGGCGTCAGTGCGTAGACAAGAGATGTAGGTAACCAGCGCACATGCGCAGAACGCCGACCGTAGCGCTGCGGCGGCGGAATCGCAAAACGGTACTTACATAAAAAACATGCCTCGTAGTAATGAAAATTAATAATGTTACCGTTATATTATATATTGTAACCAAGGAAGAGATTTTGTCTGGAAATTTGATATAGTGGTGCCATATCAAATGTTATGTCAGCATTGGCCACTGGTACCTATGCAAGAAGTTCTATCTAGTTCAAGTTTTTAATTGTGATAATACAGGGTTCCCACAGTCCTTAAGAATGCCTTATTTTTAGCTTTCCTTTTTAAAACTACTTAGTTTTCATCAACATCTATTTTCCGTTGAAATTGGAGCATGATCAGGGAACCTCCCTACAGCGCGATTCCCGCAATTTGCTACTACATCCCACTCAGAAAAAAAAAATTACTTGTGTTAATTTTTAAAATCCCACTTAATTTTGAAGTTAGGACAGGATAATCCCAACCTAATTTTTTTTCCTAGGGAGAACCCTGATGATCAAATTCCCCCAATGATGCGATCACTTTTCCATTTTCTATCTATTTTTGAGCTTCACGGCCTGATATCACAGTGTTACCAGGTCTTTTCCAAAAATCACAACCAAAAGTGAACGAAAACTAGCCCAATGTTTAGTGTTGTGAGATTTTGCACAATGTTGCCAAAAACTACTAAAATTCATAAATTTACCGAAATTCCAAGATAAAATTTACTGGCCTTCTAAAAGTTCGTCAAAATTTGCCCCAAAATAAATCATTGAACTTTTCTGAAAGTAGCCCCAAAATCTGCATCAATAAAAATTTTCGTCATGCTTTAACTCAACTCTTTAAAAAACTAGCCCAATTGAACAGGAAAACCGCGGAACTAGCGGAATTTTTAAAAAGGTTTTAGTTTCTTCCCAAATACAGGACTAGAAGTTGTCCTGTATTTCCTATATATTTTTTAAAATAAGAAAACCCCCGGAAGCAGAATTTTTTCTATGTTTTGCTACAAGACTTCTTTGTTCTGCATGCAACACATGGAAAAAAATCGGCTTCTGGGGTTTTTCCTATTTTAAAAAATATATAGGGAATATAGGACAACTTCTAGCTCTGCAAATATGTATGTACATCATATCCCAGTGCATTTCCGTAGTGCAATGAAGGCCGCAATATGGTTTATGGCCTATCTCAATTAGTCCTTATAAAATATTAATGGGGCCCTTAGAAAGTCCTTAGAAACTCCTTATTTTTTATTTTGAAAAAAGAGTGGGAACCTGTAATAGATTTGATAAAATACATTTTATACTTTAACGAGTGTTCAAGATGTATTAATGTATTATTCATGCTACATTTATTATCAGGTATCTACTTTTTCATGTACAATATTTTATCTTTGCTATACATTCATGGCTTATTTCATTATTTTATAGAGTGAAGCCAAGAAGTTTCCTCACGATGAAATTTTTGTTAAATCTGTTCAAACTGCAGAGAATTTTTTTCGCAAAAAGTGGCTTGGTCTTACCATAAAGGGAAAGGACTTTTTCTCTATGCCTGAAGAAGGTGAGTGCCATGAAGGGTGAATTCAGAGATGGAAAATTTGTAGATAAAGTGATGGATACATTTTAATTTGAAGTTTTTATATTGTACATCATTGCGTAGGGCCAATTTCATAAGAAATCCCCAAATAGTCCACAAGTTTGTAGTTGCATGATCTTGTTTTTAATTTTTTCTTATATGTGTCATAGTATAACAAAAAAAATTCTGAGTTGTGCCTTTGACCCTAGTTAAAATAGTGAACTTTTTAAATTTGGATTTTCAAGACTTTGACCCCCTAATTAAAATAGTGAACTTTCTAAATTTGGATTTTCAAGACTTTGACCCTAATTAAAATAGTGAACTTTCCAAATTTGGATTTTCAAGACTTTGACCCTAATTAAAATAGTGAAGTTCCTAAATTTGGATTTTCAAGACTGACCCCCAATTAAAATAGTGAACTTTCTAAATTTGGATTTTCAAGACTTCGACTCTAATTAAAATAGTGAACTTTCTAAATTTGGATTTTCAAAATTTCACAGAAATGAATGTCTTTTTTTTTCTAACTACTTGAGATAACTAAATAAACTTTTATTGCTCTTGAAAATAAATATTTTGAGCTTTCAGAAGAGGTTATGTCTAGTTTTAATTTCAATTGAAATAAAATATGACTTGATTTAGTGGTAGTAATTCAAGAAGGATTAAAAACGACAAACTGATATTTTTTTCTCAACAACTATAGGAAGATAACTTTTAGCTCATGTAAAAAATATTTTAAACTCTTCTCATTTTTTTTTTTTTTTGTAACCATAATATTACCAAATTCACAAAAAATGACATGTTTCAAATTATTCGTATTTGTGATAAGAATTTCATTTTAAGGTTTAGCCTGGTTTCAGAATTATGAGAAGTGTGGTAAAAAAAAAAGATACTTTTTCTCATCAACTATAGGAAGATAACTTTTAGCTGATATAGAAAATATTTTAAACCCCTTTCTCATTTTTTTTTAACCACAATATTACCAAATTCACAAAAAATACATATTTCAAATTATTGGTACATATACCAATATGTACCAATGTGATAAGAATTTCATTTTAAGGTTTAGCCTAGTGTTTCAGAATTATGAGAACACAAAAGTGTGGTGAAAAAAAAAACCTGATACTTTTTTTCTCATCAACTATAAGAAAATAACTTTTAGCTCATGTAGAAAATATTTTAAACTCTTCTCAATTTTTTTTAACCAGAATATTACCAAAATTACAAAAAATGACATATTTCAAATTACTGATTTATGTGATAAGAATTTCATTTTAAGGTTTAGCCTGGTTTCAGAATTATGAGAATACAGTGTGGTAAAAAAAAAAATCACTCTTGTAACAATCAATAAGAGCTGGTTTTAGGCTGTTATTATGAACAAATGATATACATATCATTAAAACATGCTATTTTGACCTTATGTTACGGGTCAGTTTCGACACAGCAGAATTTCAAGTTTAGCAACTCCAATTTTTTGTTGTTCATCTAGTTTTCATCTATACATCTAGTTTTTTACAGTATAATCAAGAAGTATATTCTAGTTCATCTATACATCTAGTTTTTACAGTATAATCAAGAAATAATTTTAAATGTGTGCCATCAAGTCTGAGTGTAATCAAGAAGTAATTTTAAATGTGTACCATCAAGTCTGAGTGTAATGATGTCTCTCAAAATGTCATTAAAAGTTAAACTGATGCCAATTGAGAAAGGAAGTGAATTGCTAGAAATCGAAAACTAAAGATTTTTATATCGTAAAATGAATTTTTATTTATTTCCTTGCAACATTTTGCATAAACAAGCTGCCGTGAATATTAATTTGAAATATTTGTTTATAGTGAATACGCATGATGGGGGAAATCTCATTTGAAAAATGATATTTTCCCCATCAGCTTTATCTTATTTCACACTTTAAAACTTTTATAGTTTTATGCTATGCTTAGTGGAATTCTGTATTGATGCCTTCCCAATAAATTGTGAAAATGGAGTGTGATAAAAATGAAAGCAATCAGTGCTTTTGTACTTCAAGTACTTTTTAAATAATAAAAGTTAATAGATAATTGCTAGTTTTGGCATTATGAAAGAGGACTCTCGATAATTTAAATTAATGTCAGTTAAAAATTAACAATTATAAAGGAAAAAACATTTTAATTAGCTTGGAAGTTAACTTTTTCATAAAAAAAATGTAATTTTACAAAATAGAGAGCAAATTCTTAATTATATTTGATGCAAATTTTTTTTAATTCAAATTTTCTGAAGAAAAATAACTTGGAAACTTCTCACTCTCTCTCTGTCCCCCCTCCCCCCAAGGCACCGTAACCTCCTTCCCCTGCCACCAATCTCTCAAAAGGTCTTACAGACCCACATGTTTAACATGATTGTACTCAACAAGGCGGCAATTTCGGCAGAGGTGGGAAACAAACTCTGGTTGTCTGAGTGCAATCCCTACACACTAACTACTGGGCTGTCGCAGCCCTGGGGAGGGGAAAACTTGTATTTTCTATCCAAAATGTATTTTTTCCCTTAGAACACTAGTCCTGGACACCATATTTCTCTATATTTTAGGGTCTAGTAATTACGACCGAATCTCTTTAGTTAGGTGTTCATATAGCAATTGCATTTAATTAGATAGTTTGAATTTGAATTGATAATATGAATCAGGGGATAGCAGACAAGTATAAGTACTAGCAGAGGCGGATTTAAGGGAAATGACGCAGTAGACAAGAATCTTAGTGGCGACCTAATGCAGTGGCGTAGGCAGGGGGTCGAAAGCACAGACCAACCGACTCGTCCGAAGACTTAGAGTAACAGTTTGGGTGGCCGGCGTAGGCAGGGGGTGTCACAGATGAGCCAGGCCCTTCCCTCCCAGTAGGCAGGGGGCAGTCGAAGACTTAGGCAGGGGGTCGTCCGAAGACTTAGAGTAACAGTTTGGGTGGCCGGCGTAGGCAGGGGGTGTCACAGATGAGCCAGGCCCTTCCCTCCCAGTTTGTTTTTATTTTTTAAAGTGGGTTTTTTAAATCCCCCTAAAAAAAAATCGTGCCTAGGCTACTGCCTAATACCAGGGTCAAGTGGTCAAGGTGCGGAGCTCTTGTTCTGATTATAACTTTTACCACACACAAAAAAAAAAAAAAAAAAAAAAAAAAAAAATAGAAGTGTGATACGGGAGTCATGGAACCGCCGTGACGCTTTGGACATTTCACAGTGATTAAAAATATTAAAGTAAATTACTTGTCTCAGTTTAAACATATATTTTGATAGAATACATTCCATATTATATAAAAACTTTATTTTAAAAAATATTGTATATGAAAATTATCATTTATGGGCCGAGGACATGATGTTCCATGTTTGAGATTTTGACCTTATAAATGCTTCCAAACGACATTGACTTAGATTATTACAAAGTCTATTTAAAATATATTTTAATTTCAAAAATGATCTTTAGTAAAACACTTGAGTGTGAGTGGACGACATAGTTAAAATGAATCCATGAACGATTTTACCGCTCTACATTATAAATGTTAATTCGAAAATTATCGCAAACATTCCTGTTCCTTTTGTTTTCTGAAAACTGAAAATTCATCAGCTGGGCTCATGTGGTGTCTCTCTGTGGTGTAGTAGGCAAATATCCATGTGCCACATGTTAAATCCGCCTCTGAGTACCAGCACTGCAGACAAGATAGGAGGAGGCAGAGGATAGGGAATTTTTATTTAACTTTATACACCTCCTCATTTGATAGGGGTATGTATTCATAGTTTTACTTTTAGTGTTTATTAGAAGCCTATTTTAGCATCTCGCTATAGGAATTATTTAATATTCTTGATTAATGATTAAGTGAGTTTCATTATTCATGGGACCTCTGGCCATTTTCCTCTTGTGAATCATGGGGTCATTCCACATCAAATCAACGCAAAAAACAAGGGTTTTGTCACCCACTGACTCGGATTTTGATGAAACTTGGTGTACACCCTTCCCTTATGGTTGAAAGAATCCCCCATAAATTTTTTCATTCTATCTCAAACGGTTTTAATTTTATAGCACTTCAAAATTTCATTAAATCTGTGTTGTCTGTCACTCTTGAGACCCTCGGCACAAGATACCCTTGCTTACATTTTATTTTTTTCCTCCATAACAAATGATCAGATCTCTATGAAATTTTACACAAAGCTCAATAAAATTATAAGGATTTCAGAAAAAAATACATCAGTACTCAAAAGATTTTATAAATACCTAAAAAAAAAAAAAATAATGTACTTGGAGTCTAATTTTTGGGGTGGAAAAACTAGGTTTGGTAAACCTGAATTTTCAGCATGTAGGCATGATGGAACCAAAAGTTTTTGATGTTGAAAATTATCGCAAAGACATGCTCTTTCTCAACAGAGAATGAAATTTATGGGTTTTTTTTACTCCTTATAATGAAAATGTTATGTTTTTTTGACATTGTGGGAAAAAACGTCTGCTGGGTAGCCATTTTGTACAATTTTTATACAATACATAGCTGCAATAGAAAAAATGAATGGAACACAGTTATTCAGCTTAAAATTTAACACAATATTGGTTATTATAGTTTTTTTTTTTTTTTTTTAAGTGCATACTTGTTGGGGTATTTGAAGTTACGAAATTGGCTAATCGTAAATACAAAAAAAAAAAAAAAAAAAAAAAAAAAAAAAAAAAAAAAAATATACAGTCAGAAACTTTAAATGCTGTCAAGTAAGGTAATAAGAGCTAGCAAAAAAAAATTAAATAATTTAAAATTATGCATTATATTCAATTATGCAACATTATATGATAAATTGAATAAATTGTGGGTGTTTAGTACAAAAGTCTACATTTTCTACATGTGCATATGATGTATCCCAAATTTGTTTAATTCAGATTATTATTGTATACAAAGACATGTCTATCTGACAAAAGAAAAAAAAATTGAATGATGTATGACTGTCATCTTGAAATAATGGATGCATGGAGACTTTTTAACATTTATCTTAAATATAGACAGTTTTATGTCAGTAGATACATTATAACACAGTTCAATACCTTACAAGTTTACTCCTCAGTTTTTTGCTGTAGCCTCAGTATCACCTGTAAGTTTTCCATTGTTTCTTCCATCAAAGCCATACACCCATTAGGAAAAAAGTATCTTCTGCCAGTTATTGTCAGGGGGGGGGGGGGGGGGGGTTCAATACACAGCATATGAGGAATTTAGAAAATCAATTTAGAAAATTGAACTTATTTTTGTACTGTGCTGCACAGCCATCACTAAAGTAATGTATCTGTTTGATGTGAGGAAAATTATCTTTTATATATTTTAAAATTATTTCCTGAGTTTTGTATACCATATTCACATCATGTTTCAAATCATCAGAAACAATGCAATGAGGTGAGATCATCTTCTCTCCATCAGGATTTTTATAATGCACTACCACAGGATGCAAAGTACAAGATTCAGAAGTTCAGTGGTACCCTTGTACTTCATCTTGGATGATGAATGAAAAGTTTTCACTGAAATCTAGTAGAATAACGGCAGTGTGTGATGGAAGGTTTTCTTTTAAATTTTTAAGGAAGGAAGATTGTGACTTTGCTATGAAAGAATGAGGAATCAAATGTTCTATTTTATCTGTTAGATCATCAATGAACTCATCTAGTGTTGAAGTAGTTTTAATCAAGTGAGTTCGATTTGTGGAAATCCATTGTGAAAATTCAGTGGGGTCACATCCATCAAAATCTTCAAATTGAGATTCTAAGTGGCTGACAAGATTATTTTTTGCAGGACATTTATTACTATGTCTGAGCATGCATTCCCTGTTTGGGTCCTCACAGAGTAGAAGCTTCATTATGTCTTTATAAGTGCTTTCTATCCACGCCGCATGCAGTAGTAAAATGGCATTCTGGTGAATGGTACACACACATATACTGTGGATTCCACTAGAACCAGCCAGAACACACCACTTTGGCCTCATAGCATAAAATTTTGAGAATACAGGGATACTCCTTCTTCAGGGATACTCCTGCATACAATTCACTGAGGTTGCTTAGTATTAGCCGCTTCCTCTGATGCTCTTTTCCAATGCTAAGCACATCCTTCATTCCCGGCATTATTCTAGACTGCTCGTCACTCTGATAAAAGTTTAGAACCTTGCTTACAGTTTCAGGTAGAAGCTTTTTTTCACCTCTAGCTAAAATTCCTCTTTCTTTAAAAAGCTTCTGTTCCTGGCGAATTGAATAATCAGATGCACTAAATGTTTCTTGAGTTTTCTCTGTGACCATGAAAGAGAAGCAGGAATCGTTAGCATCTGGATTTGCTTCTTTCTTGAGGTGCATTGTATTGAATGTTTCATCACCTCTACAAGTTTATCCATGCCATATGCTTTCTCTTTAGTCACCATCTCTGCTTCAGTCTCTGTAGTTGAGATTTCAATCTGTAGCAATTTTTCAATTTTGGCACGAACATTTTCCTCGAAATTTTATATCTTCCTCTTTCCATAAGATGTCTTGTAGTGCTCAGGTAAACCATGTAATTTTAAAGGCGAGCAACCCACCTCAGTAAAAGACGTGTTCAGCTTTTCTATAGCTTCTCTTCTCTCCAAATTGGTCTTTTTTTCAAAACTTATCTCAATATCTTCTGGTTGAATGCAACTAACTGTCTTCAACAACATAACCCTCTTGATTTACATCACCATAAATAATTTGTCTACATCTACAGCATAATTTTTCATGTAGCTTTAATTTAATTCCTTTTTCTAGCAAGTCTTTGGACTGCTGTAATGTAACACACACACACATACAGCAAAAACTAGAACAAAAAAAAAGCAGATTGGATAAATTTTAAGAGAGTTTTGCTCACAAAGTTTTGTCAAAGTCACCATACAGCTTTGCTCACAAAGAAACCAGAAGTAGACTGATTGATAAGCCAAGTCTGTATTCTCTGACATGCAGCCAATGCATATGTTTCCTGCAGCCCAATCACATGTATCTGAATATCCTGTTTAACTCATCTGCATTGCATCACCCAATTCCAGCTGTTCATGATTTATCTATATACACTAAATAATATATGAAATAATATACACTAAATAGCAAATGAAAGACATCTAAACTGCAATTTGAGAAAACATTTTAAAATATCTAATATTTTTAATATTTCTGAAATGAATAAAATTATTAATTAATAAATTTAAGCCTAATTTGATGTACTAATATTTGTATATAATACTCAATTTTTAATATTTTGGAACATTTTTCTTGCTAAGTCTTATTTGTCAGCATTTAAGGTTTCTGACTGTAATTTATTTTTTGTATTCACAATTAGGCAATTTTCGTAACTTCAAATACCCCAACAAGTTTGCACTTTTGAAGAAAAAAACTATAATAACCAAAATTACGTTAAATTTTAAGCTGAATAATTTTGTTCTATTAATTTTTTCTATTACAGCTATGGGTTGTAGGAAAATTGTACAAAATGGCTACCCAGCAGCCATTTTTTCCACAACGTCAAAAATACGTAACATTTTCATTACAAGGAGTAAAAAAACCATAAATTTCATTCTTTGTCGAGAAAGAGCATGTCTTTGCAATAATTTTCAACATCAAAAACTTTTGGTTCCATCATGCCTACATGCTGAAAATTCAGGTTTTCCAAACCTAGTTTTTCCACCCAAAAAATTTGGCTGCAAGTACATTATTAATTTTTTTGAGGTATTTATAAAATCTTTTTGAGTACTGATGTATTTTTTTTTTTCTGAAATCCTTATAACTTTATTGAGCTTTGTGTAAAATTTCAAAGAGATCTGATCATTTGTTATGGAGAAAAAAAATAATATGTAAGCAAGGGTATCTTATGCCGAGGTCTCAAGAGTGACAGACAACACAGATTTAATGAAATTTCAAAGTGCTATAAAATTAAAACCGTTTGAGATAGAATGAAAAAATTTAAGGGGGTTTCTTTCAACCATAAGGGAAGGGTGTACACCAAGTTTCATCAAAATCTGAGTCGGTGGGTGACATGACCTCGTTGAACTGACATGGAATGACCCCATGAGTAAAATGGGTAATGTATGTATATGTTATGTATATATGCATTGAAAGAATTTGGACTCTAAAACTGTTAGGGAGCCATCAAAATCACCCTTTTAAAACAGATTGCAATAAGAAATGAAACTTTCCAAGGCCATCTGCTTTAAGATTCAAAATCTAATGTCCATTAAAAAGGGATGTAAAAAGTACCTACGAAACTGCAGAGGGGATGACCACTGCACTTCTATTTTGTTGCATCCTATTTTAGCTCAAGTATAAGAAAATATAAAATAACATAACCAGTTTTGTGTTTTATCTCTTAATTTTTGATGATGAAGATTTGATAATATGGATTACAAAAGTTTAGTATTCAACTAATAGCTCTCTTTCTTTTATGACTGGCTTTAAGCGAATCTAGCTAATCACCTAGAGTTACTGATCAAAGGGGGCTGTACCTAAATATTTCTGTTTTACTAAATGTTTTCAACATATGGCCAAAAAAGTCTGGAAAGTCCTCATATAATATATTTTCTACACAGACTACACCCCATCCGATAAATTTACAAATGTGCAAAAATGTAAACATGCTCATGAGAAGCTACTATAAATGCAACAATATAAATTATAAAAATATTCTTGAAATAATAAAAAGAATATTCAATATGGAGAAATAATTTCACAATGTTAAATTGTGATATTTTATAATTGTGATTGTTTATATTTTATATACATTAACATACAAAAGAGATTTTTATATTGTTCTATTTTCCATTCATTTGGCTAGGATTTATAATTTTATTGACTGTACTTTGACACTAAGATTGAGAACAGAAAGTTACTAGCCACAGTGTCTACTAGCACACAAAAGTTTACTAGCCATATTTGAAAGTTTTTAGCCAGCTAGCTTAATGGCTACCATTTAATGTAAGCTATAATTATCTATGGGTCAGGTTTGACCTTTGTAGAGTGCAATGACTGCAATAATTGGCAATTGCGGAGGGCTGCCAAATGTCTAAAGCCGTTACTGTCTCTCCCATTGTTATTCTATCTTGGGATGCATCTATTATTTTGATAAGTTGGTCTAGTGTCATGATAAAGCAGTTTGACATTCTTTAAGTGGTTTGTCATGAACACTGAGAATGTCAAGGTGGTCATGATAACTTTGACATTCATTACACCATTCTGTCTCTTTCAAATAGGCTTGGTATTTTTGAGTTATGTTTTAGTTTCATTTCTCATGTAGCCTGTTTCTTTTTCATCAGATTCCATATCCGAAAAGGACGGTTATGAAAGTGAAGTTGTGGATTCTGACGAAGAGGGACTAACTGCCACTGACATAAAGAGAAGAGCACACTACAAGCATTTGTGAGTATTTAAAGGAAAATCCTATTTTATTATTAATTCATTTTTGCATCTATACATACCTTAAAATTGAAATTAAATTAATCTGGAATTAAATTAATCAGAGAACTGTATGCCAATTCTGTGTTTAAGTGTGTCATTTTATAAACGTCTGATATGTTAAGTTGTAATTTAAATTACTGAATTCAAACTGAGATCTTTGGATGGTGTGGATTGAGATTGGGCTCAAAATTAGGAGTCTGCTTGTGAGGTATACACATTTTGGAATATTCTAGTGGTATATACTTCAGGGTGCATACTGGTGCTTGAACATTTGGAAAATACTTGAATTTTCTTGGTTAAGTCCTTGAAAGTGTTTGAAAAAGGCAGGGTGGAAGTGTTCTGCAGATTCACAGCATTGTATTTTTTCTGAGAAGTTCTGCTTTCTCTGGATATTTCCCGAGCAGTTACTCTGGTGCTGAAATCTTCCTAAACAATGCTTTTCCCCCAAAATTTCCTCAATGACTTCAACATTAAACAATAATGTTAGTTTGCTATGATTCTTCCTCCCAGAGATGCACAAAATTTAATAATATGGAAGAAATTATGTCCTTGCATAATAATTGCATGGTACTTGAAAGTCCTTGAAAAGTACTTGAAATTTTTTTAAGGAAAGTGTATTCACCCTGAAACTTTTCTTTCTTTTCCACAAAACATTTTACACTGTTAGCACTTTCGTCAATATATACAGTAACAATTTCAACTATATCTTTGTCTTTCAAGAACCATACTCTGTAACCTTTGGTTTCAGTTGCATATCCTACTAGAATTCCCAATTTTGCTCTAGACTGTAACTTATTTGTTTTCGCTTTTAGTATATTTAGGAATGCAGCAGCATTCTGTGCCGAATAATGAAATAACACTTTTATACGAGTAATGTGGGAGCAGTGCTAAGTGTATATTTATTTCATACCATAAAATGGGGTTTTCAGCCCCCTGGATCTCGGCCGTATTTAAGACCAGACATCCCTCCCCCCTCTTCCCAAAAAAATCACATGGTCATAGTACTTTCGGGCACTATTATGCCCTGCATCAGAAGCGAAGCCACTAATGAAGGGCATAATAGTGCCCTAAAGTGCTATGACCATGTGACTTTGTATGTCGCCACTAATGAAGGGTATAATAGTGCCCAAAAGTGTTATAACCATGTGACTTTGTACATTGTAAAAAGATTTTTAATAAAAGACTTTTAAACCTACTTTTGGTTGTCTTTGATTTAAAAATTTTAATTATTTAACATGTTTCCATACTGTTTTATTATTACTAGAATACAAGTTGAAAAAATGATGCTGAAAACTGTTTAATTCCCGAAGCTACCTAAACTATCCCTGTGTCTATGTGAAATACAGTCATGTTAAATTTGGGGTCCAAAAGTCCTTCCGAGAGGTTGTTAGCAGGAAAAGAAGGGTGTGGTCCCACTGGGTTCTAGTCTATTACAGTTACCAATCTTATGCCTTCCTGTAGGTCGTGACATTTACTTGCTGCATTGCATACAATACAGTAAATATATGCCACAAGATGGGGTTAGAAGAAGTATAGAAGCACAAAGATGTTAAATCTCTAAAAAAAATTATCAAGTCTGCGGCAGGCTGTAAAAAGAAAATTTCCTAACTGTAAACTTTATTTCCCAGTTGGTTTTATTTTCCCAACTTCTCATTGAAAATTATTGCAGATACAATCCATGTGAGGCACATGCTGACAAAAATGTTACATTCCTAAAAGTTTAAATCGGGCATAAACCAAGGTTAAGTGCAGAGCAAAGCATGCAAGCATAAATTTCACTTTCTTTTTAACAAAAGAATATTCATCAGAAAAATATGTGATATCTCTAAACAAAACAACTGTATTGTAAAAAAAATTCTACCAAATAATGAAAAACGTCAGCTGAAAAATTAAATGAAATCTCATATTTTGGCACCAAGTACTGTTTCAGCCAGCTGGGGTGGGAATGTACCATCAACACTTTCCACTTATAACTAGAATAACCAAAATGCCAAAAGAGAATAAGGAAACGCTCCATGTACCATGGCACTCTGCCAGAATTTTGGTTTTCACTGTAAGAAATACTTTAGTGTAGCCGTGCCACACTGAAGGAACTTTATGCACGCTTCATTAATTAAAGATAAGGTATATGGATCCTTTTTTCATTCTCTTTCACCATTTTGCTTATTCTAGTTGTAAGTGGAAAATGTTGATGGTGCTACCTGGATGGAATTGGACTTTGATGTCAAAATATGTGATTTCATTTCTTTTCTGGGATGACGATTTTTATTATGTGGCGGAATTTTTTTAGTTGTTTCTGTTTAAGAGATATGCATATGTTAATGATCCAAAAATTCTAACATGTCTTACTGAAGGCTTATGACCATTTTAAACTTTATTTGGACACAATCTGCATGTAACTTTATGTTCGCATTTATTTCTTATGTGTACTTCTGCCTGTAGTACTTGTGCCTGTAGATATTCTACCCAAAATCTTTGTTGTAATCCACTGTCTTGTAACTCGACCTTAACAATATCTAAAACAGTTTGATTAAATATATCCTCTGTACCATTTTGTTTGGCTGTATTCATTGAAGTTTTTTCCATTTTGATTCCTGACCCTTTTAGATAATTTTCAAGAACATTCCAAACGCATCATTCATCATAGAATCTATACATGCAGTTTAATGAAATATAAAATAGTTTTTATAAGTAAAAAATATGCAATGAAGAAAATTGCAAGTATTGTATTAAGAAAAAAGAGCTTCACTGATCTGTATGTATTCTAGGCAAATATTGTAAAATAAAGTGCTTATAATTCAGTAGAATTCTCTTTTTCTTTTATATGTTCTCAAACTTTATACAAAAATAATTTATTTCCTACAAATAGTAAGTATTTCTAATTTCTATTTGTGGACACCAACAAAATTTCAGACTTCTAAATCCTTTAATGACCTTTATTACAGAGTGTCTGCAAGTACAGAAGGGGCTATTTAGCATTGTAATTTAATTAAACACACTGTTAGAAGAAAGCAGTTTAATCTTCATTCTATACAATTCTTAAGTAGTAATAATGTAATAGATTGAAATAAATGCATCTAAGGTTCTGTCATTGTTAAAATTTATTTATTTATTTATTTATTTTTTTTTTTTTCAGAGATCTTCAGAAAATATTGAAATATCTCCTTGAAGGACATGTAGATGTAAGTTCAATTTCTTTTGCATTTGAAAGTTTGATATTTTTAATAGGTGGTGGTCTTAGCTGAAAATGGTGGTCTTAGCTGGTTTTAATGCCAGTATCAATTTGAGTACAGTTTTTTTTTTACCACTTTTCTGACAAGAATTTTATTATGCTAAAATATTTTCTTTTGCTGGAAACAGGGCGTACGCTAGATATTGGAAATCTGGATTCCAAGACCCACTTAAAATTTATAAGTGGGTCACACTGGGTTCCATATAAAAAGAACATTTAATTTTACAAAATGTTTTTGTTCTAGAAAAATGGGTGAAATAAAAACCCAATCAGAGTTCCCACGGGCCTTGAGAAACTCTTAGAAAAGCCTGATTTTTCATTTTGTTTTTAAAGTCATTAAAAAGGCCTTATATTTTGTTGAAAGACCTTAAATAGGCCCTATTTTTTAATTCATCTATTTCTTTTGTCCATCTTGAATATTTGTGCAAATAATTGCGGTGTGTGAGATGAACCCATGATTCATTTTTCAGTAAGTGACTGAGTCCCCATGCTACACCATTCCTTCACTGATCGTCCAAAGAAAAGAAAATTGAGCTAGGGAACGTAAATTAAAAAAAAAAAGGAAGACTTTAAGGAGAAGTGTTTATTCCTTCTGTTTAAAGTTTAAACTTTAAAATCAAAAACAACCCAAAATAGGTTTAAATGTCCTTTATTAAAATCTACTTTCCTCGACGTACAAAATTACATGGCCAAAACGCTATGCCCTTCATCAGTGGCTTCTTCACTGATGAAGGGCACAGTGATGCCCGAAAGCGCTTTGGCCATGCAATTTTGTACGTCGAGGAAAGGAGATTTTATTAAAGGACTTTTAAAGCTATTTTTGGTTGTCTTTGATTTTAAAGTTTAATTAGCTGTCGTGTATCGATACTATTTATTTCTGTTTAGTATAGAAAATATATTTAAAGGGGGGGTTATAGAAGAATATATTTAAT